>CM053771.1:5962029-6077686 GCA_028658325.1 Potorous gilbertii | reverse complement strand
GTTTTGTGATTTCTTGGTTTCTCAGAAAGTCATTAGCTTCCATCTGTTCCATTCTAATTTTTAAAGAACTATTTTCTTCAGTGAGCTTTTGGACCTTCTTTTTCATTTGGTTAAAGCATCCTTCTCCTCATTGGCTTTTTGAACCTCTTTTGCCAATTGAGTTAGCCTATTTTTCAAGGTGTTATTTTCTTCAGCATTTTTTTGGGTCTTCTTTATCAAGATATTGAACTATTTTTCATGCTTTTCTTACATCTCCTTCATTTCTCTTCCCAGTTTTTCCTCCACCTAACTTGATTTTCAAAATCCTTTTTGAGCTCTTCCATGGCCTGAGCCCATTGGATATCTATTTCAGATGTTTGGGATACAGAGGCCTTGACTTCTATGTCTTTACCTGATGGTAAGCATTGTTCTTCTTCGTCTGAGAGGAAGGGCGGAATCATCTGTTCACCAAGAAACTAACCTTCTATGGTCTTATTTTTTTTTTCCCTTTTCTGGGCATTTTCCTAGCCAGTTACTTGAGTTCTGAGATTCCTCTCCAACCCCGCCTAGATCCGCCCAGCTAGTGCTTGGGGGTTTGAGATTCAAATGCTGCTCCCCAGCCTCAGGGCTTTCAGCAGCAGGCCTGGCTGCTATTCAGTGGGAGCTTAAGTTCTGGTGCTCAGGTGGGGGCAGGGCTACCTCCCAGGCTCAGTTCCCTCAAGGGATTTATGCAGAGACCTTCTGTAATGGAGCTCCTGCCGAGCTCCTGCTTGCTCTGGGAGCCTCTGGCCTCCCACTGCCTCTGCTGCTGCCTCCCGAGGGGGCCTGAGTCACGGAGACACCCCGCTCCCCTCTCAGCCCGTCCAGACATCTCTCTCACTGACCTGTGCATGTGTGGGTGGAGGGACCTTCACGGCCACTGGAGATTCCATCCCTGAAGCCTGATCAGATCTGTTCCTCTCCATTCTGTGCGGCCAGGGCAAGGCTGGGCTCCGCTCCTATCTGGTGCACCATGAACCTTTGGGATCGGTTTTTCAGGGCTCTCTGGAACAGAATTCTCCTTCACTGTGTTGCCGCGCAGCTTCTACTGTTCCAGAATTTGTTGGGAGTTCTTTTTATAAATAATTATGGGCTGTGGATTTGGAGCTAGCATATGTGAGTCTTTCTACTCCACCATCTTGGCTCCGCCCCCTGTATTTTTTTTAAAGACAAAGACTAAGAACTTTATTTCTTGTTGTGTTATTGTGGGCGATTTAAAAATGCTAATAAATTTCATTTAGATTGTCAGCTTTATATTCACGTAGTTGGGCAAAATAGCTTCTAAAAATTGCTCTTATTTTTTCTTGATGGGCCACGAATTTGTCTTTTTCAAATTTGATATGGGCAATCTTGTCTTCTTCATTTTTAAAACAAATTGTCTAATCACTTTATGTTGTCATCTCAAAAATAAACCTCCTAATTTTATTAATTAATTCTATTAATCTTTCCTCTGATTTTCAGGATTTCTTTATTGGTGTTTAATTGGAATTTTTTAATTGGTTGTTTTACAAGTTATTTAGTTAGATATTCTATTTGTTGATCTGTTCTTTCTCTCTTTTATTGGTGAAAGAGATATAAAATTTCACTTGAATACTGATTTGGCTGCATCTCACACATTTTTTGTATGTTGTCTCATTTTGTCATTCTTTTCAATGAAATTATTGGTTATTTTTGTTCTTTGGACCAACTTTCCTTTTGGGTTGTTATCTTTATTTTAAAGATACTTTATTGATTTCATTTTTATTTCATTATGGTAAGTAGAAGTATTTCTGCTTTTCTGTACTTGTTTGTGAGGCATCTATGTTCTCAATTTTTTTGACTTTTCCATACACAGCTGAGAAATAGGCATGCTGCTTTCTATACCCAAGAGAGAATGTAAATAGCAATTGTTTCTGTTTTGCCAGAAACCCCGAGTTTTTTCCCCTCCCAGATAAATTTTTTTTTGCTAGGTAAAATAGACCATTCTTTGCCTCATTTCTTACCTTTCCTTAATCACTGAATGGATATTGACTCAGTCAACCTGAGATCTGTTAACTACTTTAGTTTAAAAAGGCCAAGGTCTCCCACTGCATCCAGAGCCATCTCCAGGACAAGTTATCCTGATCTATATCTTGCCACTGAACCCAGATGCCTCTGGAGGAGAAAATGAGGTTGATTACTTTGCCCAGCCCTTCCTCACTTAAATCTAGTTCATTTGTACGTCATGGCATCACCTTCTTGATAGTGTGGTCGTCTTAATAAACAAAGGACAAATAAAAGCAACATGCTAATATCTTAATAATATTTTCCAGAAGTTTATGTTATCTAACATTTCTGTAATTCTATTTGGGTTCTTAACATCCAAACTTTTGGTTTGATTTTATTTGGTCCAAGAAGGGTAAATTGAAGTTCTCCCGCTGTTATAGTTTTATGATTTGTTTCTTCCTATAACTCATTCAACTTTTCCTTTAAAAATTGGGATACTATGCAATTTGGTGTAGAAATGTTTGATATTAATATTAATTCATTGTCTATGGTGTCTTCTAACAAAAATGTTTCCATACTTAATTCTTTTTATTGTTATTGTTCAGTCATTCTGTCATGTCCAACCCTTCCTGACCCCCATTTGGGGTTTTCTTGGCAAAGATACTGGAGTAGTTTGGCATTTCCTTCTCCAGCTTGCTTTACAGCAGAGGAAAATGGGGTGAGCAGAATTAAGAGACTTGTCCAGGGTTAGACAGTTCATATTTGTCTGAGACCAGATTTGAGCTCAGGAAGAAGAGTCTTCCTGATTTCAGGCCTGACAATCTACCCACTTCACCATCTCAATTATCTCTTAATTATTTCTGGTTTTGCTTTTAGTTTATCTGAGATGATGATTGCTTCCCTCTCTCTTTTTTTTTTACTTCAGCTGAAGCATAATAGAGTCTTCTCCAACCTCTTGTTTTAACTCTGTGTGTTTCTGTTTCATGTGATTCTTCTAAACAAGATATTGGTTTCTAATAACTCTACTATTTTCCTATGGTTTATAAGTTTTGTGCTTTCCCTTCCACTTTTCTTAACCATTTCTTTCTCATTTCCCTGTTGGAAAAGATATATTTCTGTATCCAAGTACATGTGTATATTTATTCTTCTTTTCTTTTATCAGTTCAGATGAGAGCAAAGTTTGTCACATATTTTCACTTACTATTTCTCCCTCCTTATATGAATATAAATTCTTCTTCACACATCCTATTAATGTGAGATGATGTTTACCATTTTTCCTTTCCCTTCTATCCCCTCTCCTACTGCATTTCCTTTCCCAACTCATTTCATTCTTCTCTTCAGGTCATCAAAACATAATAAAATCACACCCAGGGCTTCTCTCCAGTTAGACTCCTATGAACCCTGGTAATGACAAACTTCTGAGAAGCTACATATATCGTCTCCCCACTACAATACAATAAAAATTTATTTTATATTACAATAAACATAGCATTTCCCATGTGCCAAGCATTATGCTAAGTGCTGGGGCTACAACTAAAAAAAGAAGGAAAAACAGCCTGTTCTCAAGGAACTTATAATTTAATGTGGGAAGCCACCACATAAAAGCAAACTAAAAAGCATTGATGGAGGCACAGAGGGGATCCATGGTTGGGACATAATGATGATGCAGTTGAAACCAAGCAAGGAGAGAAAGGAAGACTGTACTGAGCTTCTGGGCACCCTTTAATGGGAAAGTTTTGTAGGAGACATTTTTTCTTCTCTCCAGTCTTCCAATCAGAAGGTCAAAGCAAATGAGGGTACTTCTGAGTTGTGATTACTAAAACTGAAGCAAGCTCTCAGTGATCAATGTGGGGAAGAATGATGGCGGAGTACTAGAGTTGTAAAGAAGCAGTGAAGCCGAAAGGAAAAGAAGAGTTGCCTGAGCTCCTGTACTCTCTTTAAGGGAGGTTTGGGGAGATAACTTTTACTATATATAATTTCAGTCTTTCTAATAAGAGGGACAGCTATGTGAATCCCTATATAAGAATGTAAATTGTTTAAATGTGTTTAGTTACTTATGAATTCACACTCCTATTTACCTTTTTCTGCTTCTCTTGACACAAGCATTTATATGCCCCATGTCGTCCTCAGTTCTGAGGTTTTCGTCAGGAATGCTTGAAAGTCTTCTATTTCATTAAATATGCATTTCCCTCCCCTGTAGAATTGTACTCATTTTACTGCATAAGTTATTTTTAGTTGGTAAGCCTTGGCCTTCTGGAATATCATATTACAAGTTCTTTACTCCTTTATAGCAGTAGCTGTTAAACTGCATGTGATCCTGACTGTGGTTCCTTGGTGCTTAAATTATTTTTTCAGGTGCTTGCAATATTTTATCCATGGCCTGGGAACCTTGGATTTTGTCTACAAAATTCCTAGAAGTTTTCATTTTGTGGATTCTTGCACAAAGTGAACAGCAGATTCTTGCAGATTCGACTTTGCTCTTTGTTTCTAAGTTTCTAAGTTTTATGATTTCTTGAAATATATCAAAGTGGGTTTTTTTGGTCATGGCTTTCTGGTAGTTCAATGATTCTTTTTCTCTCTTTGATATATTTTCCAGGTCACTTCATTTACCTATGAGATATTTCACATTTCCTTCCATTTTTTCAGTCCTTTGACTTAGTTTTATATTTTTTTATATTACATGGAGCCATTTGCTTCCATTTGACCAGTTCTAGTTTTCAAGGAGTTATTTTCTTCAGTAAGATTTTATTCCTGATCCAAGTTATTAATTCTCTTTTCATATTTTTCTTCTCTCACTTTTATCTCTTTTTCCATCATTTCCTCTCCTGCTCTAACTTGTTTTTTTAAATTACTGTTTAGCTCCTTTAATTCTTTAAATTCTTGCTTTAATTCTTTAATTCTCCTAGCAATTTTTGTTGGACTTGTGTCCGAGCTGTCTCTTTCTGTGAGTCTTTGCTTGTAGATTTTTAAAATTATTCTCTTCTTCTGTGTTTTGTCTTGAGCTTCCCTGTCACCATAAAAACTATGGTGGGATTCTCTTTTTGCTTGTTCATTCTTTCAGCGCAATTCTTGACTTCGGATGTTATGTTAATTCTTAGCTAAGCACACTTCTGTAGGTATATCTAGCCTGAGCTTCTGTTCATTTATGTTCTTCTGCTTCTTTGACAGCTGTGGTTGTTGGTCTGCAAGCTTTCAGTGCCTTCCAAAGTGGTATGATCACTGTTTTACTTGTCTGAATCCTGCAAGTTACTAATCCATATTTTTGTCTACTGATTTTATTTTCTGGTTGGGAGTTTCAATAGGCTGCTCCTTGCTTCAGAGGCTATTGACCTAATGGGAGGCTATGTGGGTTCAGAGCAATTAAACCACTGGCTCCACTTTGATCCATGACACTGTGCTCTGTTCCTGGGATCAAAGCCAAACATCTGTTGCTTGCCTCTCAGAACTTGCTCCACAGTTAGGACCAATTGCTTACAACCACATCTCTCTACTCTAGATCCATGACCAAGAAATGAATGGGTGACAGCTGCCAGATGGCAGCTGTTCTTGAAATCAGTGCTTGCTTAGGGATACCCTGGGGTCTGTTTTTTGCTCCTCTTCTTACTGTTCTTGCTCCCTGTCTCACTTGTCTTTTCATCCTTGGGCACTTTAATGCTTCCTGTCACAAATACACTGCAGCTCTTCCAATCAGAATTTAGTGTGGTGCTTTCTCTACATCTTTGTGTGAGAGATGAGGTAGGATAAAAATTCTTCCTCTCATTCCATCATCTTGAGTCTGCATCTCAATGACCTTTCCTCATTCTCCTTTTCCGTGCTCCATATCCTTATTATGGTAATACACACTGTGCTCCCTGAAATTCTCCCTAGGGTCCTATTCTCTCTCAACTCTCTCCTTTGATAATATCATCTCATCTTGATTTCAAGTGTCATTGTGACTCCCAAATCTTCATACCCAACACTAATCTCTCTCTTGAACTTCAGTCTCACAGCATCAGCCACATGCTAGATATCTCTCTGATATCTCCTTGATATTTCAACAGAATTCATTATAATTCATTACCATAAAGTAAGTCCTCTTCTGATTCTCTATTTCTGTTGAGTGAACTTCCCTTCTCCTATTACCCTATGTTCCTACACTTGGAGTCTTTTCCTTCCCTTGGAGTCTCTTTCCTCTCACTTACTCTTAATATCCTGCCAGTTTGTCAGTCTTATGGATTCTGCTTCCAATTATCTCTCAAATCCATAAATTTCCCAACATTCCCATGGTCATTACCATAATTGCACCCCTTACAATCTCTCCTCTATTGTAATGGCCTCCTAATTGTTCTCTCCATCTCCACCTCCTGGATTCTCTCATTTTCTTTAAGCTCAAACCAAAATTCTACCTCTTATAGGAAGACTTTACTAACCCTTCTTAATTCTAGTGTCTTCCCTCTGTTGATTATCTCCCATTTATGTAGTCTGTAGATTGTTTGTAAGCATTTGTTTATTATCTCCCTCATTAGATTTTGAACTTTTTGAGGCAGGGATTATCTTTTGCTTTATATCCCCAGTACTCAGTACAGTGCTGAGCACATGGAAGTTAATAAATGTTTCTTGACTTATTGATTATTAATTCCTTTGCAGTGATGCCAAAATAGTTTTCGAAGCCATAGACTTGACTTCCCTGCCCCCAAATATTTAGTACTTCCTTGTCGCTTACAGAAAAAAATATCAGCTTTATCATTTTTAATCAAAGCCTTTGACAAATCTTCTGCAACCTCCCTTTTCACCAGCGTTTCAAGTAAGCAGCCAGGTGGTAGAGTGGATATATTTCTGGACTTAGAATTGAAAAGACTGGAATTTCAATTCTTTCCTTTACTGGTTATATACTCATTATGCATCCATGAGCAAGTCATGCCATCTCTCTCGACCTCAGTTTCCTCATCTAGAAAATGATCGTATCTACCTCACATGGTTGTTGTAAAGATTAAATGAGATATGTGAAAAATGCTTTGCAAATGTTGAAGTGCTCTATAAATGTTAACTATGCTTATTATTTATACCCTTTGTTCACATGTCCTTCCGATTCATAAACTGTACGTTGTAGTCACTAGTAATTTATTGAATTTCCCTCTCTCGCACAGGCCATTTGCCACTCTAGAATGTCCATTTTATTTATCTTAATCTATCCAAATCCTTGTCTTTTTTCAAGGTAGGTCAAAATCTACCACCACCACCACCATCATCATCAAAAACAACTAACATTTTGTAGCACTATGTGTCAGACACCATACTCATCACTAAACATATACTTTCTCATTTAATTCTCACAGCTCTGAGAGGTAGCCATTATTATTTTTTTATTATACAGATGAGACCACTGAGGCAGGTGCAGGTTAAGTAGTTTGTCCAACGTCGCACTGCAATCTTTCTCCCAACCCTCCACTGTTTGTGCTCTCTCTTTATTTAAATCTTCTTGCAAAAATTTCAACCCTTTACTCCTAATAAAACATAAACTACTATAAAGTATATGATTATTCTTATGGATAAAATGAAGATATATGAATCAGGTGGGAGCAAAACTGTTGAATGAGTGAATCCCTAGAATGGTTGTTCATAGTTCAGGATCAACATGACAAGAGGTTTCCAATAATCTGTGCTTGGTCCTGCGCCACTTAACATTCTTATTCATAAAGGAATAGATAATATCTTCATTACATTTATATAGGATGTGGGAAGGACAGCTGGGAAAGATAGCTAACACACTGAGTGACTGAATCAGCAACTTAAAGGAGGTTGATAATTAGAGCATTTTGCTGAAACTAATAAGATGAAATTCAATAGGGCAATATAGTCTTGCACAGGTACAAAAACTCATATTCACAATGATAGTATGGGGAAGAGACCACAATGGATATACAGTAATTGTAAAAGAATGTGGGAGTTTTACTGAACTGCAAGTTCTATATGAATCAGGAATGTGATAATGGAGGAAAGGAAGGGAATAAATTTTTATATTGAACCTACTATGTTCCAGACACTGTGTGAAGCACTTTTTCCAAACATCTCATTATCCCAATTCTCTATCCACTGTGCTACCAGCTGCCTACTAATGAAATAATGCAGTATTTTACTACATTAAGAGGAAGAATACTTCCAGGAATGAAGGGGGTGATAATCTCATTGTATTTTTTCATTTCAGACTTCACCTGGAGTATTGTGCTAAGTTCTAAGGAGCATGGTTTAAGGACATTGATAAACTGGAGAGTGATTATAGCAGGACAAACAGGATGGCGAAGGGCATTGAGTTCATTACTTAGAAACCCCGTGTAGTGGAACCCATCCTTTCATTGTACCTAGCCTAGCACAGTACACCACATACGGTCGACAAAATACATGTTTTTGGAGTAAATCAACCAATAAAAGAAGTTGGATCTGCCATGAACTTACCCCTGTATCTGGAGTGACATCAAGCTGCCCCTTCATGGAAATATTTGTCCGATTAGACTGGCCTGTAGTATTCACCATGGCAACAATGGCAATGCTCAGACTCAAATTTTGTGAGATAGTTACAAACAGACAGAAGTGTATGATGATGGCCAGGCCATATCTTACTGACCAGAACCCTGGAACTGGAGAACAAATAAACAGTTATTATGCTAATATTCTCTTTGGATCAAAATATGTTAGGAAGATCTGTATAGGACCACTGTTTTTCCACTTAGTCTATTGTTTGTCATGGGCATTTGAACAGATTAGTATAAAATAAAGGAAAAAGTGTCACTGGTTGGCAGGGCACACATAAGATCGAAATAGATCCTAAGGGAATATCTTCACCATCCAACAAACTAGACCATGCCAGTTCTTCTGAACTTTTTTCACCCTGTAACTAAGAATCTCATCCCTTTTCATTCTCTTTTCTTCACAATTATGTTTTCTGTCTAGGAAAACAACCTCCATTCCTTTCCCAGAGATATTCACTAGTCCCATAACTCCTACCAACATACGTTCTATATACTGGAATAGAAACACATTATGTATACACATATAAAGAAAGACTACAAGTATATAGATTATGGTCAGGAAATGAATTTGAATCTAGATACAAAACATACATCCTGCACCTTTCCTTGATACTCAAAGAATTCTTTTCTTGGTTACCAGTCCCAGAAATGTTAAAAAAAATTTCTCCTTTATATACTTATCATTACACTTATATCACAAAGGGCACTCTCCCCCAACTCACAGAAAGTAAATCTCTTAGGGAATGGTTACTCTATTTTTAGAGTATATCTTGTATGCTGTGAGTCCACAACCCTAAAATTATAGTTTATGAGCTCTTATTAATGTCTGTGTATGTGTGTGTATTTTATAGACAGAGAACACAATTCACTCAAAACAAAAAGCATTTTGTGGAATGGCATGATATAGGAAAAAAAGTAACAACAAGATATTCACCCATAAACATTAGACATTATCTCCCTAAAATAAACCCGAGAAAAATGGTGGGCACATAGAGATAAAACACAGAGACAAGTACACACATGGGTGACACAGTTAGGGTACACATGGAGAACAGGGTACACACATAAAATGGCAACTAATATATACAATTGCTACACAAAAACTAATATCTTTTTAAAAGAGTGTTGCTCCTATTAACACTGGTCTCATAGTCTTCATTCTTTTAGTCACTGCTAGACACAGACCAACATACTTATAGCCTCCAAAGGATGCTGCACTCTCTCTCTGTCTCTCCTCTATATCTCCAAGACAGACTTATTTTTGTCAAGGATTGCTCCACTGGATGCTGTTCCACTATTGGATTCTGGCTGCTCTTTGGTGGACATTTAGTCTACTCTCTTATCTAGTTTCTGGATCAGCTAAAATCCTTGGCTAGGATGCTTCCTTTGTTTTTATTCAGACATTGTAGAAAAGGGAGGAAATGCCTTGCTCTGGGACCATCAGAAACTTCCTTTGGTTTGTCTCTCAGAGTCTAGGTTCTAAACCTTCCCATTTTTTAAGCAGGAGGTGCTAAAACCCAAGCACAAACTCCTTTAGGTCAAGGAGGGTTATCTCAACTATCTAATATCCTTAAGGTTTCTTTTTTTTTTCTTTCACAGAATTTTCATGAGAAATGATCCTGCAAGTTTTTCTTGAAAATTCCAAATGAGAAGGAATCTACTTCCTCCTTGATCAGCGATTAGGATTGCCACAAATATATAGGATTATGAATTTAGAGGTAGAGGGGAACTTAAGCAGACCTCAAGTTTAACATCCTCGTTTTACATGAGAAAATTATTGTTAGAGGGTTGAAGTGGATTGTGCAGTGTTATACAATTATTAAATGTCTGAGGTAGGATGTGAACTTAGATCTCTCTGACCCTAAATTCAAGGTCTTATGAACTACATAATGTTGCCTATTTCCTGTAATTCTTTACCCTCTGCTAAATTTATTCTTTCTCTTCATGTGACATGAGAAATTTGTCTGAAAAATATTAGTATTCGAGAAAGATACTTGAAGCTAGAAAGTACACAGAACATTGAGACTTATTTACTCATGCTATCAGAGCAAAGTGAAAAAGAAAAATCCAACATTTCCTAACCTAGAAAAGAGGATTTTAAAATAGTGAAACAGGAATTTTGAACACAAAGAAAAGAGCAAATTCCAAAAAGGATAAAGTATATCAATAATCATAACTCATGTTTACACAGTGCTTTTAAGTTTACCCAGTGCTATCTTCACATTAACCTCATGAAAATAATATTTGCTCATGGTCACACAGCCAGTGAGTGGTGGATCTGGACCTTTAACCTGGGTATTCTGATGCTAAGTACAGTTCTGTTTTCCATGTTACCTTATTGACTCACAATAAATAGAGCAAGCATTCCATAATTGCATTGGAGCTTAGAGACCAAGTAGAACAATTCATGCCCAGCTAAGAATTCTCTCATGTCTCCAATCAGATTATCCTGGTTCAAATGACTTTAAACGAGAGTACACTTTTAAGACACCCTCTTCTTCAGTTTTTTATATCTAATTGTAAGGAAGTTTTCATTACATTGAGCTCAAATTCATCCTCTGCAATTTTCCACCAGGTTTATAATTCTATCCTCTAGGACAAAATGGAACATATCTAATCTTTTCAAATAATATGGTGGCATCTATCACACACCCAAAATATATGTTTTCTTACGTCGCATGAATATCATTGTTGCTTCAAGTGAAATCCATTAGAAATGATCCCAAGTTCTCTCATCATATTAGTTGCCCTCCTCTTCATGTTTTGAAACTTATTGAAGTCACTCCTAAAATATGATGCCCATAGCTGAATTCAACACTCCAGATTTGACTAGAGCAGAGTAAATCAGGGTAACTACCGTCTTAAACCCAGACACTAGGACTCTTTTAATTCATGCTGTTTCTGTTTCTTTTGGGGGGCAGGCTGCCTTGAGTTTGGGGATTACTAAGACCTCTGACTCTTCTTTGAGATGAAATGTTGCATAGTTATAGCTCTGTTATTTTGAGCATCTAAAGTTGAAATTTTGAACTCATACATAGGACTTTAACTTTATCCTTATTATCAATTAATAAGAAACATTTTAATAAGTTTTTAGTATGTGCCAACAACTGTTCTAAGCATTGAGGTTACAAAGGACGTTAAAAATGTTCTCTTCCCTCAAGGAACTAAAGTGAGAATGGGAGAAATAGCATGTAAACAAGTTAGTATATGCAAAATATATCATATATATGGATTAGATGATGATGATGATGATGATAATGCCTTCACCTCTCAGATAATTTCTCATTTGTGCTGTCTCCTCTCTTTCTCTATGGATACATATAAATTACATGTACATATATGAATATCAAAAAAGGAAAAGATATGGGATGATAAATGGTGAGGATACTAGGATCAAGTAAGATTTTTTTTTAAAGAATGAGAAAGACAAAAGTGTGCTTGTAGGCAGCAGGGAAGAAGCTAGTAGATAGGGAGAGACTGAAGATTAGTGAGAGTGAGGAATGGTGGTGATATAGGAGATAACATGCTAGAGAAAGCAGAAGGGTGCTATCCTCCTCCACTTGCTATCAAGGGTGCATGCGGAGGAATGTCCTTTGCAATACTCTCTTTATGTAAGACGGGGTAGAGAATAAAATAGTGGTAAAAAGTATCTTAGTAAAGAGACGGGAATAAAGGGAGAAAATAAAACCATTGGTAAATAATCTCAATTGGAAGGAGGGCGGTAAGTGTCAGCAAAGATAAACAGCAGAAAAAGTAGGGATTAGTGGTGTTATGGGAAGCTTGAGGACCAAAGAGATTGTTTTGAAGAATTGCTTTGGTGAGTGGGACAATGAATTAATTAGGGATTAGTAAGATTGTATTACTTTAGTGGGGGCCCATTTGAGATTGTGTATAAACATCTAAATTTGTAGTAGATTCAGCCAGCATGATTCAATTATTTTCTGTAACTATATTCAGGACCATGTATATAAGGGCAAAGGAAGTAGATGGTAAGATTAATCCAGAGATGGGGTTTGGTTTGGCATGATTGGTGAAAGGACAAGTGATTTAAGAGTGGAGGATGTTGGAGAGTTGAAATGGTTCCCCAAGGGGTTAAAAGTAGGAAGGGACAGGTGTACAGGTGATGCTTTGGAGAAAAAAAACTGAGAGGTAAAGCTTTGGAGATTATGAGGAGGACAAAGAACAGGTTGGGGTCATAAAACATAAGGAAAATGGAATTATGGATTATATAAATCAGGTGAGAGTATTTCAAATTTTATGATCACAGAAGTGGAATATTTGTGTGTATTAGCAAGATCAGTGCAATGACCATTTTTTGTGTGTAGCTGAGTTGTAGAGGAAGAGGTCATGGAGCCTGAGTAGATTGATAAATTGGGAAGTTAAGATAACTGAGGAAACATCAGTATGTATGTTGATGTCCCATAATATGAGGGAAGAAATTGAGTTGGCATTGAGGAAATCTCTGGAAACCACTGAAATTGGGAATTACATGTTTTGGTCTTTTACATAGATGACTGCTTGAGTCCAGCTGTGGAGAAGACCCTGGGAAAGGAGAGATAACAGAACTAGAAGGTTTATTAGAGTTACCCCAGCATTCTAGCCTGTCAAATTTTTTACATCCTTATTATGTCATCTCTTCCACTTAATTGTGTTGTTTTCAAGTTTTCGTTGTCATCATTAACATCATTCATAAAAATGCTAAATAAAGTGGAATAAAACATAGATAATGACAACATCCATTAGAGACTACCCTCCAAGTTTAAATCAACTCATTAATGATGACTCTTTGAGTCCAATCATTCCCATTCTAATTGATCTAACTCTAATATTATTCAACTCACATCTCTCCATTTTGTTTGCCATAATAGGATAAGATAGTCGTTTTTTATAATCTTTTCAAAAAGTTAAATAAACTGTGTCTACAATATTACTCTGGTCTAAGAGTGTTGTATCCTAGTTTAAAAAAATGTTTTTAATTTGACACTATCTATTCTTAAGGAAATCATAGAAATTCTTGATGATCACTATTTCTTTTTCTGAATGTTTACTAACAGCCTCTTAATAAAGCATTCTTGAATTTTCCCAAGACTAGATGTAAAGCTAACTGGTCTAATTATTCAGAGTTCTCTCTTGCCTTTTATGGAAATTGGAAAATTTGCCCTTTTTTCTTATACCATATCCCTTACTATGTCATATTGAAGGAAACGGTTATATTTATCTTAAAGAATAAAAAATTAAGAGAGAACTAATAACTATATCTGAAGAATCATCATACAGAAGAGGGAATAGAGCTCTGTTTCAGAACTAGAAAAAAATGGATAAATGTTTCATTCATGGATAACTTTAAGGAAAAATATCCTAACAATTAGAACTGCCTAGAAGCAAAGTCAGCTATTGGGGGTATGATATTCTAACTGTATGCTTTCCAATCGATAATAGGTGTCCATGTATTGGAGCTATTGTAGAAAGTATCATTTGAAAAGTACAGGTTGAACTAGTTGTACCCTGAATTTCTTCCTAACTCTTAGCATCAGTGACTCTGTGATGATGTTTAAGGACAAGGAGAGGTTTAGGACATATACAACATCATAACAATATCAAATATATAAGCACATGAGGGATCCAATAAAATTTTATAATTTTATAGGAGGTTTGCAGGGGATGGGTCAATTATGGAGATAAGAGTTATTTGCCAGAACAGGTAGCTACTGAGTTGAACTTTAAAGAATGGAAAGGAATTCAACAGGCAAAGAATTGAGGCATTGTGGGTATTTATTCAAACTCAAACAAAGTTTCAGAGGTAGAAAAAGGTGAGCTGTGCATTATGTAATGTCAGTAGTCTAGTTTTGGGTGAATCATAGGTTAGGTTGAAATATACTGTGGTACCATAAAGTTGACAGAGTTGAATACTAAGAGTGAATTTTAATTGATAGACAGTAAGGGAAAATGGAGAATTTTCAGAGGAGGAAAATGAGCAGATTTCTCCATCACGAAAATTATTCTGATGATGTTCTTCAAGATGAATAATAGGAGAAAAAGCTTAGAAGTCAAAGGGCCTATTAAGAGACAGCTGCAATTAGTCCAGGAAGAGTGTAATGAGGTCCTCAACTAAGGTGGTAACTATGGGAAAAGAGAAAAAGGAATAGACTAAGGATCAGAATCAAGAGGATCAATAATGTTTCTACATTAGAAGCTGAAAAGAAATGGAAAAGAACCAAAGATAATATTGGGAAGAGGAAATGCCGATTTCCTTGTCAGAAACAGGATAGTCAGAAAGGGAAATAGATTTGTTTTGGGAAGAGATGATAGTACTAGCTTTGGATAAGTTGAGGTTGAATATTCAGGGATATTCAGGTGGAGAAAATCTTCTGGACACATAGAGATATGAATATGGAGCTCAGAGGAGTCAGTGATAAAGATAGACTTTGTCAGTCATCTCAAGAAGAAATGATCATTGAAATCATCGGAGTGAATGAGTTTGCAAAAAGAGAGTGAAGAGTGAATAGGATAAGAGAACATGGAAGAAAGGTCTTCGGTTAAAATATAAATTAAGGGATTTGAAAAGACATTGATGAGCAGGAGAAATTAGCTGTGAATTGAACCAGTATGGTGTCTCAGAAACCAAGGGAGAAGTTTCCAGAAAAAAACAGTGGGTCAATATTTCTAAAGGGTATGAAAATGCCAAGGAGCATGATTAAAGAAAGAAAATCACTGGATTTTAAAATTAGGCAGTAATAAATGAAACTGGAGAGAAAAGGGAAGCTCTGTGAGAGAAGAAGATTGTTTCATTTTTGTCTTTTTATCTCTGGCACTCAAGCAGTATGTGATATTTAGTAGATACTTAACCAGTGCTTGTTGAATGAGCGAATGCAATGGTACGTCAGAAACTAGATTGCAAAGGGCTTGAGGAAGTAATAGGTGGTGAGAAAGTTGGCAGTATCATATATGTATATGTATATGTATATGTATACATACACACATTTGTGCATGAAGGTGAGGTATAAAATCGCAGAGAGGGTGAACTATGATTTATACAGTTTTCTTTTTCAATCTCTCTCAGGGTTTAGCTTAGGGTCAGGCAGATAGTAGGTTCTCAAGAAATGTTTCATAAGTTAAACTGAGAAGAATTTTTATATGTACTGTGTCTTTGATATCTCTGGGTTAATAAGCATACATTCCTTAAAATGACTTTTGGAAATGCTCCACCGAAAATCTGTTGTCTCATCTGATAGAACAAACTTTTTGAAGGCAGAAAATTTTAATTTTATCTTTGTATTTTTGTTCTTATATATTTTTGTCTTTTGATATGGTGGGTAAGAACAGTCTACAAACAGGTTGGCAAGACATCTGACTAAGCAAAGTCATTCTAAGGGTATTTAAGAATGAAAACGGAAAAAGGACAACAAATAGAAGAAAAATGGGAAAAGATCTGCAAAAATTACTATAATAAACTGTCTCCAGTATGAAGGACAGTAGAATTAACAAAATGAGTGCCTAAAAGCATAATTCTATAACCTGTGTTGGAGGAGATATAATTTTAACAATACTGAGGGATCATTAAGAAGGCGGGGGAAATGCCAAAGAGATAGAAAAAAAATCTTCGTCCTTATAAAACCTTTTTATATAAAAGGACAATGAGAAATCATTGACAACTACTTATTTGCTTCCACTCATATACAGAATCTTTATGAGTCAACTGAACGTTAAATAAAGACATTCTCAATGAGGGTGTTAATCGAGAACAAATTTCTGAAAGTAACATTAAATAATGCGTCACATCTTTACTGCTTCAAAATTTACTAAAAGATGTAGAGATATAGAATATTATTTTGCTTATTGTTTGCTGAGTCAGTGGAGCAAAACCTCACCTTAATGACTCTCTTCCAAAATGATGTCTCTCATACACACATCTCAAAATGTATGTGAATTCTTCAGAAGGCATAATAATATATAACCCCAATTAAGGACCCTTTAACAGTGAACATCAGGTGAGGCATCAAAAAGACAGTTGCATACTCAGAAATTGTGTTTGTTTCCATAATGGAGGAAATCCAGGACAGAGTTAGTTGACAAGGGTTTCTCTAGGGAGGCTTGTGAAGTCCTCCAGATGTACCTGTTGGTGAATGATGTTGTTGTCATTGCATCAAACAACTGAACATTTTAAGAGCCTCCTGAAAGAGAGATTTAACCATGCATACAGGAAATACCAAACAGGAATGTCTGTTGCCAAGATTATGGCATGTATTTTTATGGGAATTTAATGGATCTTACTCATCAGTATGGATTACAGGAAGAGAAGATGGACTTACATAGTGAGGATGAGGAAAGAGGGTGGAATAACCCAAATGCTCCTTTGGCAACCTCACAATGTTAAGTGAATTTGAAGAAGGTCTTCAGAATGCTGGGTCACCCTCTTGTGGTCAACTTATGAAAGTACATTGGAAAGAACAAGTTGCATCACCACGGAAAGTTTATGGAACTGTGGGAACTTCCAAACTGAAGAGTTCATGTGTCCTTTTGAGTGTTTCATATTTGGAGAATTCTAAGTTTGTCAGAGTGCCTGTCAAATAATAGGCTCTCAATAAGTTCTTGAGTTTTCTTTATGATTGAAAATGTAAAATTATCATTTGTTTATTGGACCCAATGTTTCTCACGCTGTTCCAGGCCAACATGATTTTTTTTTTAAATCTCAGAAGACTTTTGTTAACCATTCCTAACTTCACTCTGTGCACTTTAAGAAGATTCTTTCTGTTGTCTTATATTTATGTTAAACTCTACCTTGGCTGATAAAATTTTTAAAAGATCATTTTAGTGATAGAAAATGTTTTGAGGCTTGACACCAAGGGGTAGGAACTTAGTTTTTTGTTTTGTTTTTTTGTTTAAGGGTTATCATAAGGGAAAGGTTTCTCTGTTTAGGACAAAGTTGCATTTCTACACCTGCTGCTTCATAGTTTTTAAAAAATTGCTGTGCCACAGCTTCGTTATGATCATCTCATTGTGTGTGTGTGTGTGTGTGTGTGTGTGTGTGTATGTGCGTGCGTGTATGTGTGTGTGTGTGTGTGTGTGTTTTCAGGTCATGGGGTCACTTAAGTCAATCGTGTAAGTCACGAATAAGGCTGGTCAAGAAGAAAGGAGGTTTCTTTTTTGTGGGGTAATGTTTATAGAGTAGATAGAGCTATTTCTCTTTTAATAATTTTGAAGCATATTTTACAGAATACTATACCTATATTGGCTAAGAAACAAAGTTCATTCACAGAAAGCTGATGAGATGGGAACATTTGGGATGGGGAGTGGAGAGGGAGAGGGAGAGGTAAAGTAGTATAAAAGTTGAAAGGCTTAATGCTGGTGAGAAAGTGATACTTAGGGCTTTTGGAAAGTCAAAACACACTCACTGAATATCTTTGGTTCAAGCCACTTGGTTGGTTCCTTATGATAGCATCATCTGGTGACCAAATTATATAACATGCTTGCTAGGTAATTAATTAACTGACGGTATGCTTTTATGTAAGTTGCAGAAAGCAGAGGAATGAGCAAGTGTGAATTATTATTTCCCATTCTATCTGCCACATTTTTCTTTTTTCTTTCTTTTTTGCATTATAATAATTTCCTGATATACTCTGTCCTGTTTTATAGTAAAGAAAAGAAATTAATCAAAAGTGAACACCTAGACAACTCTTATAGTACATTCAGCATTTTGTCCCTAGGGTCCTCTGTTTTTCTACCAAGAAAAGGCAAGTATGCTTCATTAAGTGATCATTTGTTCCTTGAGTTTGAGATTGATTATAATTTTTTACATTACCTCTAAATATTACTGAAGATCATGAAGAGATTTTGTTTGCCTGAGAGATTTTGTGGGCTAAATCTATCGATAATAACGGT
Organism: Potorous gilbertii; assembly: GCA_028658325.1. Lineage (NCBI taxonomy): Eukaryota > Metazoa > Chordata > Mammalia > Diprotodontia > Potoroidae > Potorous > Potorous gilbertii. The sequence continues at coordinate 6,059,318 of CM053771.1, read as the reverse complement.
ATTAGAAAGTAAAGCAAGTAATTTTTAAAAATCGTGAATTCATTTAAACAACTAATATACCTATTAAGTATTAAGATAAACAACTATTTTTTAATGAAAAATTAACTGTGTTTTATAAAACAATTTCTTTTTCATCTCTCCTTATTATTCAACTCTCCTCTGGATTAATAGATGAGAGATGCTTTCTCATATCTACTTTTACCCTGAACCTATTGTCATATATTGTTTTGGCTTAAGTACTTAAGGGTCATAGAAGCAGCATATGTCACAATATGGTCTTGGACCTAGGACTTCCTGGCTCCAGGCCAGATATCTATGCACTGTGCCAGACTCCTCATTCAGGTAATAATAGCATATTTAATGATAATATTTGTGTTTTTGTATAGTTTATTTTATATAAATATATTTTATATATTTATATACAAATATATAATTTATATAAACATAAATTATTTAATTTATATTTTATATAACTTAATCATATAAATATAAATATATCATATATGTGTTTATATATAAACATTTATATCATCTATATAGTTTTTGCAAAATTCTCTAGGTATTCTCATTTGCTATTCACAACAACCCTATGAAGTAGGTGCTATTGTTATCCCATTTTACAGGTGAAGAAACTGAGGCTGAATAAATAGGCCACTGAGGTCCCTTCCAGCTCTCAAATTTTATGATTTGTACTCTTCTTAAACCTACTCTTTATTCTCCCTGTAATAGCTAGTCAGGTAGGTGGCACAGTGGATGGACCATCAGACCTGAGTTCAAATCTGATCTCAAATCCTAACAAGTCACTTCACCCTGTTTCCCTCAGTTTCCTCATGTATAAAATGAGCTGGAGAAGGAAATGACAAACCACTCCAGGACATTTGCCAAGAAAACCCCAAATAGGGTCATGAAAAGTTGGATATAACTGAAAAATGAAAGAATTGAATATTTTAGTGCCTCTATTGCTCTCTATTCTGCCTTCTATCACTCATGTTTTGGTCTCACTTTCTCTCCTTTACTATAATGGCCTCACAATAGATGTGCTTAAATGTATATTATCAGATAGTTGTGGATCTCTTGCCCACTAGTCTTATCACCAGTCATGTCACATCTTGACAAACAACAACCCTGGGATACCCCCATCACTGCCTTACTCCAGCCCATTTACATGTCTCTAAAAGAAATCATAAAATCACCCTAATTAAGTCCAGTACATATTTATGTAAATCTAATCTCATCTGACCCTTCAATTGTATATAACCATTCGTTGATTGTTTGAGGAGCACTCAATCGTATTCTGCAAAGTGATTGTTAAGCCTCCTGTATTTCACAGAGCCTTCCCTCTTAGTAAAGAACCTTATCTCTTACTTAAAGAATCAAAGACATATGCCACAAGTTCCCTCTCTTCCTTTTCTTTAGAAAATTCTCTTATATCATTGTCCATTCTTCACTCTTATTTCAGAGAACAAGTTCTACCCACCTGTTTAAATACATGATCCTATCCACTTGCAGCAACTCCAGGAACTTGTCTATTTATTTCGTCCCTTTTTATCACATCTTCATTCTCTTGTTGTATACTAACTCCTTCCCTCACTGCCTAGAAATGGCCTAGGTGTCCTATTCCTTCACTTGGCCTTGCCATCCCCTCAAGACATAATCATATATGTGTGTGTATGTATATATGTATGTGTATATATGTATGTATACATGTGTGTATATGTATGTATGTATACACACACATACACACACACATATATATATATTATCTTTTCATTGTCAAACTCCTAGAAAAAAGTTGTCTATACTCATTGCCTTCATTTATCATCCCCTTATCACCTGGCTTCCATCTCTATCATACAACTGAAAGTGCTCTGCTAAGTTTAGTAATACTTTTATTTCTAAACCCAAAGGTCTATTGGTCATGAACCTACTTGAATTTGCTGTACTTTTTGAAACTGTTGATCACTTCCTCCTTCTGAATAATCTCTTCTCTTGTCTTCTGTGATGCTGCTCTCTCCTGGGTCTCCTCCTACCTCTATGAGCATTACTTCTCAATCGCCTTTGCTGAATTTATCTATTAATTCAACAAGCATTTATTAATCATCTACTATGTACAAGGCACTGTACTAAGTTCTAGGCTTCAACATCAAAAAAAGGTCATTGCTTACATTCTATTGGATGGAAAAGAACTATGTAAATAATAAGCAAATATATTATAAGCAAAAAAATTGGCAGGAGAGAAGTTCCAAACAGCTGGAGGGATCACAAATGGCCTCACATGGGAGGTGACATTTTGAGTCTTCAAGGATGCTAGAAATTCAAGACATGGAGATGAGAAGCAAGTACATTTTTTCATATGGAGAAACATATAAAGGCAACAGGGAATGTTATGCATATTGAAAGTTAAATCTACCTGGAGCTATAATTATTGGAACTTGCTATATAAGACCTTATGGGAATGTTGCTGATATTACTCTGAGTCTGACTCCAGGGATGATCATCAAGGAATGCTGTTAAGACAATAATCACTGATATAAGCAACTTTATCAGATTGCCATCCATGATCATGGGAAAGGTTGGGAGAATGACTTTTGGCATGGAATGAGGTAGGATTCTCCTGACTCAATTTCTTCAGTATGACATTTCCTCTTGAATGGAAAATATCCCACCTGGAAAACTTAAAATCTGGATCAATGCTAGGACTGACATCAAGATAGGAAACTTTTCCCTTTACTGTATAGCTATGTCCCTCTTCTTTTATGATAAATTTCTATAATCATGTTACACAACCAGTTTAAACACACTATTAAATCTTTTAGGTTAATATTGGAAGGCATCTGAGTTACTATTATCAAATGTAGATATAAGATTTGATCTAGTTAGCCTAACATTTGAGTCCTTTCGATATTCTGAACAACCACATAAATATTTAGCATTGTTATATGTCTGTTACTAGTTACATATATTCCTGTGCAAGACAGTATCCTTTAATTTTTCACAGTGGTTTGGGGGTAATTAAACAGTGAGGTAAAAACTTGTGAAAAGAGGATATAATTCTGTTATTTAGTGATGTTAATGCCAGAACTCTCTCAGTTCTGTGCAAATGAAAAGAATAACCACACAAGTAGTTATCTCAAATGTAAAATGCCTTGTGTTCTATCGTCTAAATGCCTTAAAGAGACATTATTTCTACTAGGAGTTATGAATTTGAACATGGCTAGAGGTAGAAAATGTCTTATTATCAATAACTCATTCAGTAAGTACTGCCCTTAAATCCTATATTTCTACATTCCATCCTAACATTTCTTACAAATATTGTTAATAACAATGATAATCCTTGGAAAGAATTAATTGGAGTCCCTTTACTTATGAAAAGTGTTCTGTTGTTAGTTTTTTTGTAGAGTTCTATCTCCCTAATGGAGGAATGAACAATTTCAAGTACAAAAGGTGGATTCAGAGCTTTCTACATTTTTACATCTTGTATTTGAGTTTCTTGGATATATTAACATGAGAATTGTCTAACCTAAAAATGTACATTCTCAGCTCTAAAATGTTCCAAATTTGATATTCTAATAACAGAGAAATAAGGTTTGACCTGACTTTCACAATTTGACCTGGTTCTTGGCAAAGTAAATTTAAAAGTTTTTATACAAATTTTGTAAGAGATCTTTTTTTGGCAGAGAAGGGAATCTCTACAGAATCAGAGAAGCCAATCAGCTGGAAGCTGCTCTAACACCACACCCAGACCAGAGAGCTGCATTAGATATTTCCTGAGAAACAGATGACTATATGAAATCAGACTTCTCTGAAAAAAAAACATTTTTTTTTACTGTTTATTTTTCCCCTATGCACCTTTAATCTGAAAGGTTTGCTTATCAGAGAGGATTGCCCCCTTTGATCTTGTCAATGCATCGATCAATCTTTCTCCTTTTCCCCCTCACACTGTTTCCCATCATAAGCCCCTTAGTTAAGAACCCTTGATGAAATGTTTGCCATATCAGTTAATGATTCATTGAGGAAACTGCATCTCTCAATAGAATCAAATGGAGGAATAAGTGAAATGATTGTTTCTCTCATATTAATAACCAACTATTGAATTAGGATTAAAGTTTGTCTTTCTTATTTCTTAATTCAAAAATCAGACCCTATAGATTATCCACCAAGCCTTTGAAGGTCAGGGCTGATGATGATATGAAATCTTGGGTAGAAACACCCCACTGGGAAAATTCAGATCTGATCAAAAGGTAAAGAAATTCTAATTTAGGTAAATTGGTGGATTCTGTCCCATTGTGTTTTATTCCAACAGGTCTGAGTGGAAGTGGATTTCCTCTTTTGTCTAGGGGTGGTATGGGTATAGATAAGTCTCTGCGACTAAGACTGTGTGATCAGTCACATCCCCCAGACCCTCATCAGAATAAGCCCATCTCTTATTTATTCTCTCATTACTTGTTAACCCTCAGTTGATTTCTACCCTCAGGAGCACCTCTTCTTCCAAGGGCATAAAAGGGTGAGTGGGTTCCATGAAGGGTCTTTGGTTTAGAAGAGACAGCCCAATGACACTTTTATTAATTATCTGCCAGCCTTAATTAATAAAATGATTGTTAATCACCCATAAACTATGTCTCTTGACCTTTTTATGTCATAAAACCCAGGCCTTTATGACTTTGAGGCTGAATGTCAGTCAGCCAGGAAGCATTTATGAAGTGCTTACTATATGCCATGGACTTCATTAAGTGCTAGGAATAGAAGTGGGAAAAAGAGTCTCTTTTCTCGAGAAGCTCACAATCTAAAGCCACATACAATACTTAAGCCACTGCGTATAGACAAGATGTATCCAGAATAAATCAGGGATAATTAATAGAGGGAAATATCTAGTATTTAAGGGTACAGGGAAAAGCTTCTTGTAGTAAGTGAAATTTTATCTGAGACTCAAAAGAATTCTGGGAGGGCAAAAAGTGAAGACAGAACGTTCCAGGAATGAAGGACAGCCAGGGAAAATGCCTTGTCAGGAAGTGGAGTATTTTGTGCAACAAATATTAAGGAGACCACTCTCCCTGAATTGCAGGGGTGTGTGTGTGCGCGCGCGCGTGTGTGTGTGCACGCGCGTGTATGTGTGCATGCATGTACATGTGCATGCATGAATGTGTGTGGAGGTAAGATATTAGAAGAGTAAGATGTTAAAACACAGGAAATATAGGAATATGAAGGACTTTAAAAGTTAAATAGGATTTTATATTTGTTCCTGTAGGTAACAGGGATCTACTGGAGTTTATTGAATATATAAGTGACATGGTAAGACTTGCCTTTAGGAAGATCAGTCTTACAGCAGAGTATAAGATGAATTGGAGTGGAGAAAAACTTGAAGCAAGAAAATCAACAAACAGGGCATTGCAATAGTCTAGATGTGAGGTGATAAGGGCTTGCATGAGGGTGGTGGCAGTGTCCTAGGAGAGAAGGGGCCTTTAGATGTTATGAAATTTGAATCAGTAGGACTCAGCAAGAGACTGAATATGAGGAGTAATCCTAACACTAAATGATATATTTTGAGGAATAAAGGATAATATATACACTATGGGTCTGGGTCATTGGGAGGATAGTGATATCCTCCAGAGTAATAGGAAAGTTAGGAAGAGGGGCACAGTTGGAGGGTAAAGAAACTGAGTTAGATTGTGGACATTTTAAATATAAGTTATCTATGGAATATCCAGTTCAAGATGTCCAATAGGCAGTCAGAAATGTGAGCGCAGATATCAAGAGTTTAGGGCTGGATAAGTAGATCTGAGAATACTTACCATTTGGATTATAATTGAATCCATAGGAAGTCATAAGATCACAAAGTAAAATGGAATAGATGGAGAAGAAGAGAAAAGTCCCAAGAGAGAGTTTCGGGAGACACACAGTTAATTAGCCCTCTCTAGATCTTGAGAGCCCTCTGCATAGAGATGATAATTGAATCTCATGGAACTCATCTCATAGAACTTATGAGATCACCAAGAGAGGGAGCTATAGAGATGAAAGATTTCCTGGGACAGACTTTTTTGTGACTTCTACATTTAGTGAGTGGGAATTCATGTGTGAAATTGAACAAAAAGGTAAATGGAGGCACATTTCTCTGAGCAAGATAGCATTTATTAAGAGGGTAGCTTATCTATTAGTAAAGAGGCCAGTGGTTTGCCTCCTTTTATGCCAACGACCCAGAATTGAAGATGAAACTAATTTTTACAAGTATCACAGTGGTAAGGAATCATGAAAGTGGGAATAACCCTCATGTGAGATGAAGACCACCACAAACTTTAATCCTAATTCAATAGTTGGTTATTAATATGAGAGAAACAATCATTTCACTTATTCCTCCATTTGATTCTATTGAGAGATGCAGTTTCCTCAATGAATCATTAACTGATATGGCAAACATTTCATCAAGGGTTCTTAACTAAGGGGCTTTCTATATATCTAAGGAATGTTTTTGTAAATTTCTTGGGTCTCAGATACATCCTGACGTCACTGATAAGGTACCCAGGTATGTAGATTCATTGGTGATTGGGGGATTAGAGAAGAACTTTTTTTTTAATTGTTAAAGTTGGGAAAGGGTCAGCTGTTAAAACTTCTCTAGCATGATGCACAAACCTTGCAGCAAATGTTAAGATAATGGTTTACGAGAGTATTGAGAAGAGAATGTTTTCCTTTAACTAACAGATTTGTGGGAAAGCTTAAGCCTGTGGTATCTAACTTTAGATAGAGATTGAACTTTTGCACACATGAGCTTCCTCACTCAGACACAGAGAAGGGAATTTAGAATACCAAATATTGTTTCAGAATAAAATCACTAAAATCAATGATAAAAACAATATTAATTTTACAGATATTGGGTGGGGAATGTATGGAAGGAAACAGGAGTGGTCATAAGGGTAGAAAGAGAGTCAAGAGAAAGTTTTAGGAAAATCCATGGAGGAAAGAGTATATAGAAAAAAGAGGTAGTCAGTATTATTAAATATTCCTTCCCTAGGCATGGTTGTCCTCCAGAGTTCACTTCTGATCCCTTTTCTCTCTTTACGTTAACTCTCCTAGTGACTTCAAATACCCCTTTTGATTCAAGTATTAGCTTCATAAAAATGATTCCAAAACCTATAAATCTTACCTAGATTTCTCCTTACTTTCAGATCTACATTGTCATGTGCCAGCTAGATATTTCCTTTTGGATGCCTCATAGGTATTCCAAATTCCCCACAATACCACCACTCCAAAAATTTGTTGAGGGCACCATTATCTTTCCAATCACCCATGTTCACAGTATCAGTCATCCTTGTTTTCCTTCTTCTTCAACCCATACCTCCATAATATCTCTTATGTTTGTCTCTTTTCCACTCACCTTAGCTCAGATGCTCGTGATTTCTTGCCTGAAATAGCATTCTTATTGCTTTTCTTTATATTCCATTTTCCACATGGTACTAAAATCATCCATATAAGGGACACAACTCTTCCACTCTAATTGAGTTACACACAAGGATAATGATATTCATGATCTGGCTGTCACTCAGAAGTTTTACTCTTCTATGTTCGTAAACTTCAAAACTCCTTTATCTGATCAAAATTTTTATCATTCCATCTTTCCCATGCTTTAAAAAATCAAATAAAAAAATAAAAACCCTCTAACTCTGTTCTTTGCTTTCACCATGACCCCCAATCTCTTTACCCTTCAGTACATTCCCACACTATCACCTCTGTACTACCTGTACTCCCTTCCCTCTATCTCGAATCCTTGGTGATCCAGTTCAACCCTCACTTACTTTTCCTCTCTAATACCTGGTCTCTTTGTTCAATCACCAATCATACCTTACCAAACTCCAGTCCTTGGTTACTATTAACCTTCTTTACTTCCTCTTACCTACTACTGAATGGAGTCAAAGGAAATCACTAAATTGTGCTAATCTGATCCACTACAAATTTATTCCATCTAATCCACAATTGGGCTCTCACTACTGCAAGGCACTCACACTGTGTCTCCTTAGCCAATTTTCTAACCCACTATATGGTTCGAAACTTTCTCTTCTCTCTTCAAACCTCTCATAACACCTCCTCACATCCTCTTGCCTGAGATCCATACCACATATAAAACTGAGACCATTTCCTAAGCTCTCCTTTTCTCCCTAATGTCTTTTCACAACATCAGACATCTTCCCCCACTTCCTCTTCCTTATACTTTTATCTTGGATGAAAAACTGACCTTTCTATTTTCAAAGACTAACCCTTACATGGACTTTTGATCACATACTCTTTCCAACAGATCAGCCCACTATGATCTCCATTTACTTTCTTATCTTTCTGTATCTTCTGGTTACTTCTCTGCTGCCTACAAGTGTGTTCATGTCTCCTCCACCTTTAAAAAGCCCTAGCTTGAACCTACTATCTCTGGTAGCTTTCATCCTGTACTTCTTCTCCCTTTCTCCTTAAGAAAGTCATTCACCATGGGTGTTTTCATTTCCTCTCTTTTTCTCTTTTCTAAACCTTCTGCACTCCAGCTTCTAACCTCATCACTGGGGAGGAAGTAAGTGAGTGAAAATGGGTGGAAATCAATCTTTACCCTCCATCTCAAGGAATTGAAGCCTTCAGAATTCCAGCATCTGGATTAGAGATTAGAAAAAACCTATACTAGATTTATTTCTAAATCCCATTCACATACACTGTTTCAGTCAAAATGATCTAATTGCTCTTCCTGAAACTTAGCATTCCATCCCCTGTCTCCATACCTTTGTACTGGTTGTTACCTATGCCTAAAATGTACTGCCTCCTCATCTGTACCTCTTAGAACTCCTAGTTTCCTCCAAAGTAGCTTAGATGTCATCTTCCACATAAAGATTTCCTTGATCTCTGCCTCCCACCAGTTTTTAGTGTGCTCTCTACCCTCAAATTGCATTGCATTGCTTTATCTATTTATACCTTGTTATCTGCAATAGAAGGTAAACTTTTTCAGGAAAGGAAACATTTCTTTTTTGTTGTTATTTCTCCATTGCCAGGATTCCACAGATTTGCTGGCACAGAGAAAATATTCAGTAGATATTCGCTTAGTTGGTGATGAATACTTTGCTTCAAATAAGTGTCCAATAAATTCACTGAATTTAATTCATGAACTTTCAGTGTAGAAAGACATTCTTTGCTACACATCACTTCCATGGCTTTACCTTTCTTTTTCAGCTGCTTTTCATCAAGTTGCATGTCTTGTAGATTAATAGTCTCCCTGACTGTGTTGTCATCTTCTGGGAGAGCCATTATGTTTTTTCTTTTGCTAAGAATTGGTTTTTACCTACTGAAAGAAAACCACCATTCGTTATCAGTGTAATTATCGAATAGAACTTTCTTGTGATTGCATCATACATTCCCTGGATCTGCCTAGTTAGGTAAGCTACCTAAGGGAAGTTGGTACAGTTTTTGACATATTTTTAGTGACTCAAATTTACTAAAAAGAAATCACAAGCAATTTACACCAAACAGTAATAGAAAGGCTATTTACTAGAGGAATTATCCTAAAAAGAAACAGAGTAAATTCAGTGGCTTTTTGAAAAGCTTTTTGTATGTGGTAGAATTGACATTCAGTACTGAAATATACCCAAAGCAAAAGACTGCGTTTTCTTTTCCTTAGCATGACTCAGAAGATGACACCTGAAAGCTAGGAAATATGAGACATACGAAATGTTTAAAATATGGCTGAAAACATAGTGGCAGATGAATATAAGGGAAGAAAAAGCGTTTTGTTCTTCTATATTCTAGTCACTGTGATAAACACATTGCAAATATTTTCTCATTTGTTCCTCACAACAACAGTGTCAGGGAGGTATTATTTTCATATTATAGTTGAAGAAACTGAGACAATCAGAAGTTAAGTGATTTGCCCAGATTCACACAGCTAGTAAGTGTTTGAGTTCAGACTGGAACTCAGGGCTTCCTGGCTCCAGGCCAAGCACTCCATCCACTGTACTCTTGGTTGCCTATCAGAGATGTGGAGAGACTTCCATTTTACTTTGAGAAACACTCCATCCCTTAGCTCTGGACATTTTCTTTCTCATTCCTGTAATTCTCCTCCTCCTCTCTGTCTACTGGTTTATCTTGCTTACTTTAAGTTCCAATGATAATCCCACTTTCTATAGGCAGCCTTTATCTCCCCCTCTCAATTTTAGTGTCTTTTCAGAACGTTTTTAACTATTTCCTATTTATTTGTATATCACATTTTTGTATATATTTGTTCATTTGTCTGCCCCATTTTTTTTGCCTCTTTTTGCATCCTCACCTCTTAGCAGAGTACCTAGGATACAGTAAATTTTTATTGATTGATTGGCTGCGTACAAAAAGAAAATGAGATCTTACTGGTGAAAATTAAATCCAGAGATCCTACTGGAATTTTATTTTGATCAGCTCCTGGAGAAGGCAAAAAAAATACCCTTTAAGTGAAATAATATGCCACAGGTAAAAAGAAGAATGTTGCTGATGAGTTTAAAGCCAGTCAGCCAGTATATACCTTTGGGGAGGCTTGTTAACGTTTGATTATGGAGTGTATATGTGAAGAATACTGAAGGTACTGAAATTTATGTATCACTCAAGTAGTGGAAAAATTCAACTTTTTAAAAAATGTGATAACTGACCTTTCTACATGACTTTAAGGTTTGGGAAGTGCTTTATACATATCATCTCATTTTATCCTTACGGATCAAACAATCTTTGATTACATCGGGGCTGTTATTACCCACATTTTACTCTTGAGGATACCGAGACATAGTGGGGTTAAATGACTTGACTGGTTCACACAACTACAAAATGTCTGAGGCAAGTTCTGAGTTCAGATATTCCTGACACCAGGCCCAGTTCTTTATCCACTGGTCTGTCTAGCTTCCTGTTAGAACTATGGAGACACTATTTTCATTTTTTGCTGTCATGGCCAAATCATATCTGGAGTATTATATTGTTCTGAGTGCCACCATACAGGTGAGATGGTGACAAACTGGAGAATGCCTATAGCAGAGTCACTGTTCTTGTGATGTCTGGAAACTGTATCACATAAGAGATAGTTGAGGAAACTATGCATATTTGGTCTTGAGAAGAGAAGTTTTAAGGAAGGAAAATGAGAGTTGTATTCAAATACTTGAAGGACCATCATATGATGGAGAGAAGATATATTTTCTGGTGGCCCAGAGTACAGAGATAATGATGATGGGTAGAAATGACAGTGATGCATATTGTGGCTCAATATAAGGAACAATTTCTTAATAAGGAGATGTCCAAATATTCAACAGGCTACATTTTGAGTTTGTCAATTACCTGCCATTGGAAGAGCTTCCACAGAGGTAGGTTGTACGAATGTTGTAGGAAAGAATAATGTAGGTTAAAAATGTAGGAGTTTAACATAATGAGAGACCTTTCCATCACAGGTTAAAATATTGTATTATCTTGTGATAAATATGTATCTTTTTGGTTTTAAAAATTATGACAAAACTGTCATTTTGTGTTCCTTTAGAATTTGCCTTACTTTAGCTGCTTAAATAGGAATATCTACTTTTCTATAAGATCATTTGAAAATCAATGGGTAGATATCTGGTCGTGAGCAGAGAAATTACATCATGAATCGTGAGAAAAATGACTGGTAGCTCTAGAACACATAATGATGGTAAAAACCATCCCCTAGAAACAGAATGAAATCACAGTGAAAGTACAAGCAGTGAATTAACTTGGCACATTGCTAGAATAGCAACTAAAATGTCATTCTAGGCCACAGATGTGCAGCACACAATTTTCACATTGCACACCCTTTGAAAGTACAATTTTTAATTCTCAAATATGGGAGCAAGAAGAGGCAGTTTAGTACAATAGAAGGAATGCTTGAATCAGGAGAGACCTTAGTTCAAATCCCACCTGTCACACTTAGTATCTATGTGGATGATGATGATGCTGATGACCATCTCGCTCCTAGGGCTGTTGTAAAGTTCAAATGAGATGACATATAAAATGGCTTGTGAACCTTAAAGTGCTGTTTAAATGCTGTGTTGTTATTATTGTATGATCATGGGAAGGTAACTCTGAGCCTCAGTTTTCTTATCTGTATATTGGGGACAATAACACTGGAATACTTACGTCACAAGGCTTTTGGGGAATCAAATAATATGAGGCACTTTGCAAACCTTAAAGTGTGATATGTATCACCAATGAACATTGCTAATGACACTGTAGCTACTGCTACTGAATGTAGTGTGATGTCGTTGTTAGAGAGTTAGCCTGAAAGACAGGAAGACCTGGCTTTAAGTGTTGGCTCTGATAGCTATACCTGTATATACATATACATATGCATCCACATATATAAATATACATATGGAAATGAATATCTGGATGTATATGTGTATATGTATATATACATATGCATAAATGTATATGTGTGTGTGTCTGTGTGTATATGTATATGTATGTACATAGACTGGGTGACCCAGGGAAAGTCACTTAACCTCTCAGTGTCCCAGAGAAATCTCTGAGACAATACATTGAGAAGAGAAGAAAGGGTATTGTACTGACCTGAATTGGTAAAAGGAGTTGCCTTACCTGGAAGTTTCTTATAGCAGTGAATCCCCAGGTTCAGACCTTATTCCTATCTCTGACTGTGAGAAATAATTCAAACAAAGTCATCAGATTTGAAGATAACATATTGGATGCCAGTCAATACTCAAAAATACCTTTTTAGGGTAGACAGGTAAAATCAAATAATATATACATTTAATAAGGACAAGTCTTAAACTCAGATGATGAGGTTTTCAGTTAACAGGAAAAGAAAAGTCTTCTTAAGTATAAGATCAGAGAAATTAGGCTACTCAAGTTCATTTGAAACGAGGGTTTAAATGGATTATAAAATCAATAGGAATCAATAGAATGCCATGGTAGCAAAAACTGCTAATGCAAACATCATAGGCATTTAAGGAGGGATATTATACAGAACACAGAAATTCATGGTCCTATTGTGATCTACTCTGGTTAATCTACAGTGGGAGTCACATTTTAGAACTGACATTGATCAGCAGGAGAGTTTTCAGAAGAAAGCAAGAGGATGTTGAGATCTCAAGACCATACTATCTATGAATCAATTAAATAACATAAAGATTTTTATTTTATGTAGGAGAATACTTAGTAAGGGGATGACAGATTTCTTCAAGAACTTGAAATACTCCAATAGAAGAGGTATTTGACTTATACTTTCTCTCAGAGGGCAGAACTATGAAAAAAAGCTATGAATGGAAGAGGGGAGGAAGTTAGAAAGTTTCAGAGAGACACATTAAACTCAATGTAAGGGAGAACTTCTTAAAAGTTAGAGCTAACCCAAGGCAGAATGGGTTACCTTGGTAGGTATTACATTCTTCTTTATTGCAGTTTTTAAGTGAAGCTTGGTGACCAATTGTTGAGAGGTATATGTTGAGCTAAATGAAAGTCTGAGGTCCTTCCAACTTTGACACTTTGTATATCTGAAATCAAGAAATTACTAGCATTCCATAAGAGTATTTTATTAATTTGGTCGACTCACTACTAATTCAGCATTAGATATAATTTTGCCTTCTTTAATGAATTTTTTCAAGTTATAGAAAATAATAGTTAAGTACTAGAATTGATTACTTCAGTGATATTTTAACAGAGAGATACACCTTTCTTCGAAAAGAGAATATTTAACAATCTGAGATTAAAAGCATCTTACCTTCTTTATCTCAGGGTATCACATAGGATATCAAAGAAGACGTAAAAACAAATTAATCTAAATCCTTTCTCTGGTGGGGTCTGGACCTGTGATTTCACCATGTAATGACTCCTCATTAGGAAAGTTTTTGTAGAAATGCAGATTGACAGATGTTATGGAAGTTACAATCTAAGATAGTTGTTTTGTCACTAAGAAATCAAGTTCTTTGCCCAGAACCACACAGCAAATATATGTCAGAGGAAGGATTTGGCCCTGGATCATTCTGACCCAACTCTCCACTAGTGGTTATACACACTATTCTATATATAGTACAGAGTCATTGCTTTTGGTGGATTCCTGATGCCGACAGTGTCATATTATCTTAGATTTAGAATTAGATGGAAACTTAGAAGGTAGCTAGTCCAATGCATTTATTTTATGAATGAGGAACAGAAGCTCAGTGAGGTTAAGTGACTTGGTTAGAGTCATGCAGGTGACAAAGACAAACCAAAAGTTTTTGACTTCAAAATAATAAGAGTTAACATTTATATGGGCAGGTAGGTAGTACAGTGGATAGAATGCTAGACTGGGAGGCAGGAAGACTCATCTTCCTAAGGCACTTTACTAGCTACGCGGTCCTAGTAAGTTACATCACCTTTTGTGCTTCAATTTCCTCATCTGTAAAATGAATGGGTGAGGGAAATGGCAAACCACTCCAATATCTTTGCCAAGACAACTCCCAAACTGGTCATGAAGAGTTGAACATGACTGAAAAATTACTGATCAACAACATGTATAGAGTGCCTACAGTGTGCCAGGAACTGTGCCAAGTGTTTTACAATTATAATATCTGATTTTCACAACAACCCTAGGGACCCGTGTTATTATGCCCATTTTACAGTGCAGGAAACTGAGGCAAACAGATGAAGTGACTTGCCCAGGGTCACACAGTTAGTAAGTGTCTGAGGCTAGATGTGAAAGCAGTTCTTCCTGACTCCAGGCCTGATGCCCTATCCTCAGCACCATCTGTCTGTTTCTTCCATTCTATGATGCTGGCTTCAGATATTACACTTGGGTAAAGGAGGAAGAAGATAAAGTTACCTCAACAATGACACACAATTTCCCAAATGGCTGGAAGTCATGATTTAAGTCTGAAAGTCCCTTTCTCACCAAGATCTTTACTTTAAAAGGTGTATACACTTGCTTCAAGGTATATAAATGGGGACTCTTAAATGTCACCAACTGAAAATTGGCTTCCTTCCAGAAAGAACCTTTGGTATATGAAGGAACACACAACAAAGGTCTCTCAAACACCCAAATCTCTCATACTTTTCACAATAGCCTAAAGATAAAAAATAAAGAAAAAATTGGTGCCAGGTGCAACCTTTCACTTTTTCCCCCCTTTCTTAAGTGCAGGTGGGGTTAGGGTTGACTTCCTTACATATATTTGGTGCTCAGTGTTTGTTGCTGCTACTAATGATGGGCAGTAAAAAGGAGATATGGAGATAAAGACACGGAAAGACACAGAGAGACAGACACTGAACTCAATTAAGGAGGTTGGGCCCAACTTGAAATGCTAAGTAGTGAGGTCTATGACATCCCAAGCAAGTCTTGCTACCTCAGCTCACAAACTGACAATTCATTCTAACACAAACTCTTCGGTTCCTACCTGGAAAATTGTAAAGTAGGCAAAGTTTGTCTTGTCTCCTCCCCAATTCTTTTTCTGTAACTTGTGTTCTTCCCTTAACCCCCTTCCCTCCCCCTACTGCCCCTCAATACCGTTATCAGTAATAAACATGGATTGAACACCTAGCATGTAGAGGACCCACTGTGAGGCATTCAGTGCCGTCTTGTCTTCATAATTTCTTTTGGCTATCAGATTCTTCCCACAGCCCCCTCCACAACCAAGAGTGTCCACCCAACTCTTTTTCCTCCCTTCTCCATGCCAGTTAAAGTTCTAGTTCCCATGTGTTCATTATTGATTAGATTAAAGTAATTGACAATTGGGATGAATGATGCAATTCTCCTAAGAGACCTTGGACACTTTGGAAGAGAATGCTTGGATAATAGGATGGTTGAATTTATATCTGGAGGAAACTAGCAATCAATTAGTCCAACATTCTCATTTTATGAATGAAGAAGTTGAGGTGGAGGGTGGTTAATCCACTTGCTCAAGGTCATAAGGTAATAAATATCAGAGCCAGAATTCTAACCCAAGCCTTTTGACTCCAAATCCAAGGTTGTTTTTTTTTTTTTTTTACTAAACTTCAATGTCACAAGGAAGCTGATTCACAAAACAAAAATTTCTTCTTTGGAACACGCATTGTATATGTTTTTAATTAAAGGTATTCCAGATGATTGCTTTCTCTCTCAAACAAATTCACTCAAAATTCTTTACCTATTCCCCAAGGAGGGAAAATGCAAGGAATCAGCATTACACTGTCCATCCACCTCTCACCTTTATCAGAAGTCCTGTTCTGATCAAGACATTAGTAAAGCAGTCATTAATTGGGAGAGAGCATGAGAAGGGGAAAATTAATTCCTATCATAAAACATTAAAGACCAACCTGAAGGAGAATAAAATTCTTGTTCCTTCCACACTGAAGATTTTCTCACCATTATACAGGTTTCTGGAGGCAACAGATAATCACGTGATACCTGAGATTTCATCAGAAATACTTTGGCCTTAATTCCTGAAAGTTAAAACTTTTCATTTTACTTTGTAGTTAATTTTTAACTTCATTCCAGTTTTTTTTTTGATCGATGGACTGAGCTTTGAAATTGATGCTTGGCTTTTCTTCTGATAGTAATTATATCTCTAAATCAGTTAAGCATTTTTCATGATGTGCTATAATAACAAGGAATATTGATATAGTGTTTTAAAGTTTGCATATGCTATCTCAGTTTATCCTCATAATGACCCTTTGAAATAGGGCTCATATGCACAGTTTAAAGATGAGAAAAGTAAGACCAAAAGAGGTTAAAATGGCTTGTCCAGGATCACCCAGCTAGTAAGTGTTGGAGGCAGTCTTTGAGCCCAGGTCTGCCCTACCTTCAAGTCGTCCACTCTATCCACCATCCCCCCAGGTACCTATAGCTGCTTTAATGTATTTCACATAAATCACATTTACTTAGCTCCAGTGATGGTAGAGTCAATCTGGTTTGTCAGTAGAAAATCAGAATCTCATGGGATCCTCGACTAATAGTGGGACAGGTGGGTGGAGAGAAGACTTGAGGAAGAAAGACCAATTAGGAAGGTATTCTTTTAGTCCAGGAGAAAGTTAAGAGGGCATGAACTGGGTTGTGCCTCTCTGAGTGGACAGAAGTGGATGTATTAAATAGAGGTTGTGGAGACTGCTATGTGGAATTACTGAGAGTGAAGAGTAATAAAAGTGACTCTGAGGTCATAAAACTGGGGAAGCTGTAAGGACAGTGGTAACATTTGCTATAAAAAACGTTCAGGAGAAGATGGTCAAGCTATCTCGAAGTTTACAAATGATAAAACATAAGATTTGTCTGAATTGAATAAAATTCAATAAAGATAAATATAAGATTTGTACATGAGTTAAAAAAATAAACTTTTCAAGCAGAGATAAAAAAGTATATTGATAAAGCATTCCATCCAATAAGTCTCTAGCTCCAAGAAAGAAGTCAATGGTAAAGCTCCTGACTCTAAGGGTCTCTACACAAATTCCTAAAGTTTAGGAATGAGAAAGAGGAATTCTAAGTCCTAATTCAAAGAGGGATATTTGACCTTGTAGGTATTGCTTAGTTTTGATGGACAAAAGCCAGGATTAAATATGATTCTGGATGGAGGAGTATATACTATTCAAAAGAAATACTGCTCACCCCTATTGAGCTTGTAGTCTACAAAAACAACAACAATGCACACACATACACAGACACACACACACAACTCAGATCCTTTTCAGAACAACTGTTTTCTCTGCTAATTACCTATTCTTATTCTTGCAATTTCTTTTTCCTGACAACTATTGTCTCTCATAAAATATTTGAGGACTAGATATTTTCTTGTCCCAGGTGCAAGACTTTGTATACATCCCTAAATAATTTCATTTGAATAGATTCAGCCCAATAATTGTTCTAGGCTGTCAGGATGCACTCAGATATCTGTTGTATAAATGATCTTTCCACCTGTAATGAGAGTTAAAGATCTTCCTCTGGTCATGACTAGTCCTCACATGGAGCCAATTAAGGGGAGCTTGATTGGGAGGGGCTTGTTTTGTAGGGAGACCCACAGCTTTTGTTAATTTCTAATGAGACACTGGGTCACAAGGGTCTTAATGCCCTCTGGATCTCAAAATGAGACTCTGGGTAGCCATTAAGGAGCCCCCTGGCTTTGAAAACACAGATGTTGGCGCTTCTCTCTCTGGTAACTATGTATGTATGTAATGGTTAGACAGTTGGATCTATCTGTTAATCTGTGATGTATGTATTGCTTATGATCAGACAGTTAGAAGCCATGTCTTGTTCCTTATTTCCTCTGCTTGCATTTTCCCTGTTATTGTATGTAATTAAAGAAGATTGTTGAACCCTTTTAAGTTACTTTCCTTAGAAAAGCAGATCTAACCACCTGTGGCAGCAGGTTATCCTGAATGTGCCAGGGTGTTTGCTGCTACTCCACCTTAATATCATCTGCAAATTTGATGAATATGTTATTTATGATTTTATTTCAATCATTTAAAAAATGTTAGGTCTTAAGGATACACGTTCCCTTCTACATCCTTATGTGAAATCTTTTGACTGAATTGAAATTTTTGAGAAAAAAAGTTTTATTTTTATTAATACATTTTGTTCATCTTTTATGTTTATTTAACTTTTTTGAATCAATGTATTTAAAATGCCAAAGAATAAAATGAACTTTAATGAAATAATCGTCCCCAACTGACTGAAACAATTAGAACACGGGTAAGATATAAGGGCTAAATTGATGGCTGCTATCTATGCTCATAATTTAATTCTAACTTTCCCTGCCTGACTGGTGCAACTGCCACATGAGGTTGATTGGTAAGTGTTTAATGGGGGGAGGGGGTTGCAACAACAGTCATTGAAAGGTTAGTTAACTTCAAAATTAACTAATGCTTTTCATTTTTTGAAATTATTAAGTACAGAGTAGTTAGAATTTTACAAAATAATGTATATTTTAAAGTATTTCTAATTGAAGTTTCTTGAATGTGGTCTTTTTTGATTACAGTTAAATTAATTCAGCCTTCCAACATGAAAAGTTTACCTACCCCTGGGACAGGGCATTAGACTGTTCCAATAATATGAAATTTATAGGAATAAATGTAAAATCTTACTACTAGGTACACAAAATCAACTTACCAAATATACTTCCAAAAGTCATTTGCCTGAAAAATATCTAGTGGTCTCAGTGGAGTGTAAGTTCCATAAGAATAATCAATGTGATGTAGCAAGCAAAAAGAAGGGGTGGGGGGTTGGTGAAGCTCGCATAATCATTGGTTGCATTAAGAGAGGCACAGTTTCCTGAAATAAAAAAGATCATTCTCTTTTATCTGTTTTTGTTAGATCACATCTGGAGTATGGAATTCAGTTCTGAATTATTTTAAGAAAACACAATGATAAGTTGGAGAGTGTCCATTGAAAGGTAACTAGAATGATGAGCAGTCTTGAGTCTCTATCCTATAAGGATCAATTGAAAGAATCAGTAACATATACCCATAAGGAAAAAAAAGACTCAGAGAGAACATCATAGCTATGTTTATGTATTAGATATGCTGTCATATGAAAGAGAGACTAGACGTGTTATTGCCTCAGAAGTCAGAACCAGGATCAAAAGGTAAACCTAAGAAAAAAAGGCAAATTTATACTTGACATCAGGCAAAAGTTTCCTGACCATTAGACCCATCCACAAGTAGAATGGCCTCACTTTAGAGATGGTCATGTTGCCCACTTCGAGCACAAGCTACATGATTGCCATGTTTTATAATGAGGATTCCTTTTGTGAGTGGCTTGGATTAGATGGTTGCTGACATACATTTCAACTCTCAAATTCTGTAATTGATAGATTTTGTGAAATAACCAAGTAGTCTGTCAGTCAACAAACATTGTCAATTGGTCAATAAGAGATTATAAAGCACCTACTCTGTGCCAGGCATTGTGTTAAATGATGGGATCCAAAGAAAGGCAAAAACATTATCCCTGTCATCAAAGAGTTCACCTTCAAATTGGAGAGATAATATGCAAAATACTGTACAAACAAGACACATAGTATCCTGAATGAGGAACAGCTAGGAGGGCTGTGTTGAAGTAGGGTAGAATTTATAGAAGGGAAAAAAGTAAAAGATTTAGAAACACAGGAAAGGACCGGGTTGTGAAAGGCTTCAAATGCCTAACAGAAGATTTTGTACAAAGATTCAAATGGGTGCACTCCCTGCCTTCTGATGCCTTGCATCTCTCTGTCAATCTCTCTTCATCAATCTCTCTCTCTTTCTGTCTCTCTCTCTGTCTTTCATGTTCCGTTTCCTCATCACTAAAATAGGGATAGTAACACCACCTACCTCACAGATTTGTTCAGAGGGTCAAATGATTACATATGTTGAATGTTTTGCAAATCTTAAAGTGCAATATAAATGCTAGTTCTTTTTTAATCATACTTCAAAAACAAAACTAAGAGTGGTGGATTTCCTCAACCATTTTAGGAAAATCCTGGGGAATTTCCATACATGAATTAATCAGGAAACGTTTTTCCAATGTATACTGCACAGAAAGAAAATGCGTTTGGATTTTAATTGGATTACTTCCCCCAACCCTGCAAACGGTAAAGGTGAGGAATATTTTATTTTTTAAAAAACAAATTGGAGGAGGAAAAGAGTGGAGAAGGGAGAAATAAGACTATTAGAACAGTCCAGGTTAGTGATAATTAGAGACCATACTAGAGTGGTGACTAGAAAAGCATAGAGGTCCCAACTCCAATATATGGATACCCTCCTACCTGTTACTTCCTTAATAATGAAACCCTTTATTTCTATAGGATTTCAGGTTTACACTGAATAATACATCTTATGAGAAAGACCAAATAAGGATTACGGTTACCACTTTGCAGATCAGGAAATTTTATCTGAAGAAGGTGAGTGAGCCAGTCATTTCACAAAAGACTCAGAAGGATATAGAAAAACAGTTCTCAAAATAATTGCAAATTATGATCAACCATATGTGAGACTATTCCCTGTCACTAATAAGAGAAATGCAAATCCAAACAATTCTGAAGTTTTATCTCAGGCAGGAAAACAGCAAAGAAATTCAGAAAGTCGATGTTATAAGGGTTACAGAAAGAGGGACACCTGATGCATTATAGGCAGAGTTGTGAATTGGTCCAGTTATTATGAAAAGCAATTTGGAACTGTGCAAAAATCACTAAAATGTTCATATCTGTCAATTCAGACATTAATTCCACTGTTTTGCATATATTCCAAGGCGGTCAAAGACAAAAAGCAAGAGCCCATATAACTATTTGTAGATGAAAGTATTTGTAGCAGCAGTTTTTGTGGTAACAAAAAACTGGAAACAAAGGATATGCCCATGGCTTAACAAGTTGTGGTAGAGGAATATAATGGAGTTTTAAGCAACATGGCACCCTGAGGTTTAGACAGGAGACAATTTGCACCAAGAAAGTCAGATATCCTAACTCAACTACCATCTCCCCTGAGATACAAATGAAGACAGCAAAGCACCTTGAACTCAGGAGCCTTCGGAATAATAGTGTCCTCCCATGGAACCAGTCCTACTTTCAGCCTACAATCCACAATCATCATCCTGAGAATCAACTCCTGTGTGTCAGCCATCTCCACCATCCACCATTTAAAGAGAAGTGGAAACTGAGGCATCAGCATAACCTGAAGAAGAAATATGCCAACATTCAAACCATCATGAGCATCTTTCTCAAAACCTAGACAGAGATGATTCAGGGACCTGAACCCAATATCCTAGGAAATAGCAATGTCCCCGAGATCATCAGTTCTATTTACAACCTGGGCCCCACAGTCATCAGGCAAGGGAGAAGTAATTGTGTAGATGGGGTACTCCTTCTTCTTCATCATCAATACTATCTGTTATCTATGGGTAAATGAGCCCAAGAATCCTTCGAGTGGAAGTACGATCATACCCCAAACTGTCAATTGCTTTTGGAGAGGACAATTAACCAAAAAGAGAATTGACCCAAGCCTGGCTAGAATAGTTACTGGTGACACCTCCAGGCTTCCAGTAAGCTCTGACTCAATGACACTGAGGACTTTCAGAGCTTATGGACCTTGAAGTTTCCTTGTAAACCTACCTGACCCAACTCAGAAAAAAACAGAAGACTGGTTTTGTAGGCCACTGAGTAAACAATAACTCAAAAGTATATGGCAGTCAGTCATTCTGCAAGCATTTCCTGAGCACCTATAACAGACCAGGAACTAAGCACTGAGGATACAAAAAAAGACCAAAGATAATCTCTCCTCTTAAGAAGCTCACCATCTAATGGTAGAGATAACATACAAGCAATTATATGCAAGCAATTTACACAAACAATAAATTGGCAATAATCTCCTAGGGAAGGAGCTAACATTTAGGAGAACTGTGAAAGACTTCTTGAAGAAGTTAGGACTTCAACTGAGGATGCTGGGGAAGCCAGGAGTCACAGTTGAGCAGGGGGAGAGGGATTGAGGATACCAGTGAAAAATACCTGGAATTGGGATCTGGTGAATATTATGTGAAGAGTAGCAAATACTCACTCCACTTCAGGGGCTCCCTGTGATTTTTAGAATCACATGCAAACTTTTACTTTAAAAGCTTTCCCATAGCCTTTTTCCTTTCTCTGTTCTAATTTTCTTGCACATTCTTACAAAACATTTTGCTAAATAGCTTCATTAAGAAAAGAGAATAGAGTGGTGAATTGAGAGTTGACCTGGAGGTAGGAAAAACTTTGTTCACGTTTCATTTTTGAAACTTATTGTATGTTGAGCAAGTCATGTAGGTTCTTTGTGTACCAGGCAATTGGAATTTTACAAGTTGTAGAGACACTATGGATCTAGTGCTTTCTTGGTGTTAATTATTAGGCCAAAATCAGCACAAACAGCAGATAATTCATCCATACCTTGTGGCATCTCAGGTTCAGGGGTTGTAATGAGTGCACAATCATCTGCAAACAGAAAAATCATCCACCAACACTCCATCCATTTTGGTCTTGGCTTGTAGCTTTTTCAAATTGAAGAATTTACCATCACTACAGTAGCTGACCTTGATGCCTTGTTCATCCTCATTGAAAGCATTTGACAACATGGCTGAAAACATCATACTAAAAAATATGGGAGCAAGTACACAGCCATGTTTCACTCCATTGGTGATTGGGAAGGCACAAGAGCATTGCCCACTATCCAGAACCTGGGCAAACATGCCATCATGAAATTGATGTACAATACTGGTGAACTTCCCTGGGCAGCCAAGTTTTGACATAATTTTCTATAAGCCCTCTAACAGTGTCAGATCTACAAACATTGTGTATAGACCTTTGTTTTGCTCCTGGAATTTCTCCTGGAGTTGTTGGGCAGCAAGCACCATATAAACTGTTCCTCAGCCCTTTCTGAAGTCATACTGGCTCTCAGGTGGATGACCATCTTCCAGGTGAAGGATCAGCCTATTAAAGAGGACTCTAGAAAGAATCTTCCCAGCAATGACTAAGAGAGAGACGTTACCCTGTGATTGTCATAAGACAATCTACTCCCTTTGCCTTTATAGAGATGGACAATGAGGGCATCCTTGAACTCCTGGGGGATAACTTCCTCTTGTCATATAACCTCGAAAATTTCAGTCAGCTTTTGTATGAGCAATGGTCCCCTTACCTTGTAAATCTCAGCTGGAATAGAATCACTACCAGGTGCTTTGACATATGAAAGGAGCCTAATGGTCCTCAAAACCTCTTCTTCACTTGGAAGTTCAGCTAAGGAGGGATTGCCTTCAACCTGAGGTAAATGGTCAATGGCATCAGCAATGAGTGATGTTGGTTTGTGGAGAACACTATGAAAGTGTTCAACCCATATCTCTAGGATCATGTCCTTATCATTAATGTGACTCCATCAGCACTGAGTAGTTGTGATGCACCATAGGTTTTGGTCCATAAATATCTTTCAGGGAATCATAAATCATTTTGGATTGTTAGTATCAATATAAAACTGAATTTCATTTGCCTTCTTACTGAGCTAGGAATCTTGCATCTCTCTGAGATTTGATTGTATTTTACTTTTGATGGAATTGAATTCTCCCTTCTTAGAGATGGATGAAATATCCTGCTGGTAAATCCTGTGGAATTCTCATTTTTCATTTAGCAGCTCCTGAATTTCCCATCATTTTCATCAAACCAGTCGGTGTTTGAGAGTGTTCTGACTAAAATGAGCAAAGGCAGTACAGTACACCAAATCCCTGAAAGCTGCTCAATCCTTTTCTACTCCACTGTTATGAACTGTGTGTTGGCTCAACTTTTCCTCCAAATTAGCAGCAAACTATTCATGCTCAGAGAAGAGCTCTAATTTTTTACATTAAATCTTTTGGTAGCCATTTCGTCTTGGGGGTGGCACTTTTGATGAATCTGAATATTTAGCTTGGAAAGGATAAGTCTATGATCAGTCCAGCTCTCTGCAGCACACATTGCCTTCATCACTCTCACATCTTGCCTGCCTCTTCTCTTTACAATAACACATCTTATTAGATATCAATGTTTGCTTTGAGAGTGCATCCATGAAGTTTTATTGCATTTCGGTTAATGGAAAACAGTGTTGGTGATGAAAGGTCATGTGATGCACAAGTCTTCAGGAGTAAATGACCATTACTGTTCCTGTTTCCAACTCTATCCCTCCCTAGGACTCCCTGCCAAGTCTGGTAATCTGAGCCTACTCTAGCATTAAAGTCACCCAGAATTATAAGGTTGTCTTCTTTTGGTGCATTGAAGATAAGCGGCTCTAAGTCTTCATAAAATTTTTCTTTGACTTCATTAGGGTTTGTCATGGTGGGAGCATAGGCACTGATGGTGGTAGCATGACATTTTCCTGCAAGTGGCAATCCATTATCATGAGTCTTTCATTCACTCCTTTTGGCAGGCACACCAGCTTGTTGACTAGATTAATTTTGATTGCAAAACCTACACCAGCTTCATGGTACTCTTCTTCACTGCAACTATTTCAGCAAAATGTGTGTCCAGCTCCAACTTGAATAAGTTGGCTTTTGTTTTCCAGTCTTGTTTCACTCAGGGCTGCTATTTGGATGCAATACCTGTTGAGTTCTCTTGCAATAAGAGCAGTTCTTCTTTTCGGTATACTGAATTTCGTGCTGTCTATAAGCGTGCACACATTCCATGTGCCAGTGGTGAGTGGAATCATGTTTACAGATATTTTTGTACATTTTGTACATTTTTGGTGTTCAGACCACAGAGTGGGATTCTCTGCCTGCCGCAGTAATCAGGCTAGGGTTGGGTAAGTAGACAATTTTTAGGGCGCTTTTTCTAACCCCATTCCTCATACCAAGAGGTGAGCGGTGCAATCAATAAGGCTGCTCAGACTTCCAGAGGGATGCCAGATCTCACTGCTACTTTCAGTGAGAAGAGACCCTATGGCCTGTGCCACCTGTGTGCAGGGTTGTGACTGCAGCTCCCAGTGTATTCTCACCTGCTGCTTCATCACTTGCCTGTTGCCACAGGACTTTGAGGTATAACAGTAAGATGGTATGGGTGATATCTTTTGATTCGTGCATAAATTGGATCAGATCAACCACCACCACACCATCCCTATGTAGAACCACTGGTTGCAACAAATGGAGAAGTTTGGAATGCTGTGGATAACTTCACTTACCTTGGTAGTGTACTTTCCAGGGATATGCACATTGCCAATGAGTTTGAAGTACACATTGCCAGATGTTCAGTGTTTGGAAGACTCTGAAGAAAAGCTTGGGAGAGAAGAGGTATTAGACTGACTACCAAACTGAAGGTCTACAGAGCTGTTGCGCTGACCTCATTGTGGTATGCCTAAACATGAACAGTCTCATAGCGCTATTCCCGGAAACTGAATGCTTCCATTTGAACTGTCTTCTGAAGATGACGTTGCAGGATAAGATACCAAACACTGAGGTTCTTGCTTGAATTAAACTTCCAAGCATTCAAACCATGTTTCAGAGAGCACAACTCTGATGTGCTGGCCATGTTGTTCGAATTTAAAATGTAAACTTGCCAAAAAGACTATATTATGGAGAACTTGCATGGGGCATAAGAAGAAGAGATACAAGGTCTCTCTCAAGAACTTTGAGTTTGATTGCACAACATGGGAGACACTGGCACAAGACCACTAAGTATGGCATGACTACATCAGAAAGGGTACTGTGCTTTATGAGCAAAAGCAGAATTGAGACAGCACAAAGGAAGCGTAACATGTACATATTTGGAGTATCCATCCCAAATGTTCACACGTACTATCTGTCCCCAATCTGTGGTAGAGCATTCCGAATTTGTATTGATTTAATCAGCCACACTCAGATACACTGAAACTTGAGTTTATCATGGTGATGTCATTTTAGTCCTCCTCGAGAATGCAGGACAAAAACCAACCAACCAACATTAGTAATGGGAAGTTCCTCCCTGGATAACTCGTTTACATCAGTAAAACCACAGGTTCAGACAAAGAAATTAATCTACCACATCTCTTAGCCCAATGTTGAACCAATTTAAAGTGTGGGCATCTGTCTGCCGCAGCTCATATTTCCCAGAGATGAAACAGATAGAGATAAGGAAGTTAGTGTCATATAAAGAAGTTCTTAAACTGAGGTCCATTCAGGTTTTGTAAAATTGATGATTGTATTTCAATGCAATTGATTTTCCCTGTGACTCTGTATTTCATTTAAAGCATTTAAAAATTCTTTTGAGCAGGGGATCATAATCTTCATGATACTGTTAAAGCATTCCAAGACACAGAAAGGGTTAAGAACCCTGTTACAGAATGTCAAATATTAGACCATGGAGTTGTATTTCTCAACAGTTTTATCTTCTTTTTAAAAAAGGGGCAAGGCATAATCAATATTCATATTGGACTTACTTTATAGTTGTGAAAATGTTGGCTCAAGAAGAGAATGAAGGGAATCAGATAGGAGGCTATGATTCTATTTCAGGCTAAAGGGAAAGTAGTACTATCATTTGTACAGTCACTCTCATATGCTACTTATGTTATAGAAGTACAAAAGCCTGAATTTGAATTTGATAAATGAATCTTTATGGGGAGGGTGAAGTAGAAGGTAGAATTAAAAAACAGATGATTTCAACCATGGTAATTGATGAATGGTCATGTGCCTAACCAAAAAAAAGGAGGAGGGATTTAAGAAGAGGGAGAATTTTGTAATGAACAATATGAGATCAATTTTGGGTATAGTGAGTTTGAAGTTTTCTCTAGGAACTAATATGCAAATAGTCTTCAAAGGATTAAAAATTATGACAAGAAGGTTGGTGGAGGGGTCTGAAGTGAATATTTTAATTCAGGAATCATCCAAAGAGAAGTGATCACTGAAATCATTTGATGAGGATATAATCATTGAAGTATAGAGTGTAAAAAAATGATAAGGATAGCACCTTGGGAAACTTTTATTCATAAGTAAGTGGGGGAAAGATTCGTTACAGTGGATAAAATAAATTAGACAATTAGGAGAACCATGACAGACCAGTCTCACTTCATATAGGTGAGAAGAGTATATCAGGAATGTGGTAGTCATTAATAATGTAAATACTACAGAATGGTTAAGTAAGGTGAAAAACTAAAAGAGGTCACTGGATTTAACAATGAGGAATTCATTGGAGATATCTTTCAGATTAAAGGTATATTAGGAGTGCATGAGTAATAAGAAAATTGAGACTGTGAACCTAGATTGAACTTTTGAACCTAAGGGAAATTTATTGAACAAAAGCATGAACGTTTTGGTATCTTTGTTTGTGACAATGATAATGAGTAGTAACTATTACCTGCAGAGCACCAACTATGTGCCAGACTGTGCTATTTCATTTGATCCCATTTTATGACTGTATAAACTAAGACAAACAGTGGTCCATTGATTTTCCCACAAGCACAAAGGTAGTAAATGTCTGAGGCTGGATTTGAGCTCGATTTTTCCTGACGCCAGACTCAGTGATCTTTTCACTCAACCACCTAGCTCAGGTTGAAGAGAGAAACAGAGAAATATCATTTGAAACGATAGAACGATCATGGAATGGACTTTTTTGAAGTGGTAAAGAAATTATATTTATAAGAAGAGGATCTAGAATTAGTAGAGATTAAAAATATGAGAGAGCGGGACTGACCAATGAAATAAGATCTCAGTGGAGACAGGAGTAAATGTGATTTAGGGGATAAGTGATTGAAACATGGAAAGAGTAAGTCAACCTCATCATCTTAAATAAGAGAGAAAGAGAATTTAGTGAATGCAGTAAAAGATCTTTAAGTACATTTTTCATATGATCATATTAGCATCAAGGGCAGGATTCAAACACAGATTGCCTAACTCCAAACCTAATGTTCTTTCCACCATACGAAATTGTCTGTGGGACAATCTGGTTTCTCCTAAACTCACAAGTTTAGTAGTTTTGTCCCAGTAGGAAGCAGTTCCATGTCAGACCAGACTCCAGTTAATGATGCTAAGATAATCTAAGGTTTGTCTCATCAGTCTGTAACACAAATCCTCTCCACTGAGAAAGTCAGTTACACTGAGTTTTATGAATTTTGTTTTTGTTAGGTCTTTTCTGACATGTCCTACAGTCCATGCTCCATTTGGGGTTTTCTTAGCAAAAGTACTGGAGTAGTTTGCCATTGCCTTCTCCAGCTTGTTTGACAACTGAGAAAACTGAGATAACAGATTTAAGTGACTTGTCCAGGGTCACACAACTATTAAATGTTTAAGATCAGATTTGAACTCATGAAAATAAGTCATTCTGACTCCAGACCAAGTGCTCTATCCACTGCATCACCTAACTGCCCAGTGTACTATTATAGGATAATAAATTCAAGGGATTTGAATTTGACCCTATATCTCCTGCTCCTGCATCACATTGGGGAAAATCACTTCACCTCTCCTGATCTGAGCTTCTTCATCTGCAGTAATGAGCACTGGTTGACTAGATGAATTCTAAGATTCTTTGTAACAGCAAAGAATCTTGAGATCATAAATTGCCAACACCCTTCGGTAGGAAAACTCATATTGGGAAATGTCTTCTGCTCCTAGCCTCTACCCACTCCACAAAGATATTTCCCCAACAGCTGTAAAGTGGATAGTTACAAAGGAAAACAGGATTAATGATTCCTGCTTGGATGATAGGTAGATAGGAACACTTCTCAAAAACGAGTGTTAGTGATCTTAGAAAGCACCTCATCTACTTCCATGTCAAGTTTCCTTGGCTTCTGCATGTGTTAAAACACTAATTCTTCATATGTTGAGTCCTTAGACTAGAATTACCTCTTGTAGAAGACACAGAAGGTGCAGTGCTTTAATTAGCACAACAGGTGTAATGAGTGAATCAAGCAGTATTTCAGGCATCAAGATACTCAGTTCAATTCAAGCCAAATCAAGAGTCATTTATCGATTACCTATACTTCTGTTTTAAGTCATGTATGTGGTATAAATATAATGATGAAGAAGAGATAGTTCTTGCTTTTACAAGTAACTTACTCCTATTCTTTTTGTGGGGTGTGTTATGGCAATGGCATGTATAGCAATAACTATGATAGAAGGTAGAATGGAATAAATGCAAAGGCAAGTTTCAGAAAGGATTAAAAAAGTAATGAGAAATTTGAAGAATGAGAGATCATATCCAATTGATTGGAGAACAGAAAGACTCCTGCTGAAGATAATTTGAAGTGGACCTAGAAAGTTGAATTGAATATAGATTGTGAGTGGCCTTGAATGACATTTAAGGTATGTTCCCTTTAATAAGTAGGCAATGGGGAGTAAAAATGACATTTGCGGTTCTTATGGCATTTATGACTTGCAGAAAATAGTTTTTAATTTTCTTCAACAAAAGACATGGTGATGAAAATTATTAAGTACAGAGTGACTAGAATTGCACAAGCTTTTCTCCCTTGCTTAGATCATTTGTTTTACAAAATAATCCTCTTCTCCCCTGGCTTGTTTGTGCATTGTTATAGCTTGGCAGACAGCACATGGACTGATGTGTCTGCATGTGATACTTAGTGTGCCTACAGAAAGTGGATTACGTCTATAATCAGAATTTTTGGAAGAATTGTTCTGAATGTCACCCAAAGTAGGCCTATGTTGCCCTGACCAAAGTGCCATCAGCTCTGAGGAAGAAGAAGACATAGTCCTGACAGACTGTAGGTTCCATTGGCATTTTGACCTTGTCATCTTTCATGGACATCCTGCATCAGCATCTGATAGCCCTGGAATCAGCTCCTCCACATGCCTGCCTGATGCAACTCCTGATACCCTAACTCAAAGTGACTTCAGGGACAGAATAGAGGCACAAACAGGTTCTGTGAGCTGGAGAGTAGTCCCTGAGGGCTCCAGACCTCTTCTTTCCCTAGGGTTAATAATGGGAAAAGAGGAGGAGGTACCCAAACACACTTTTCTATTTTTGTTTTTCCCCTGAACTTAAGGACACAGGTGCAGAGTCCTCAGGCAAAGATGACTTCTAGATTTCCTCAGTGAGAAAGATCTTCGTGGATTGAAGTCTAAGGGGGTGCAGTCTCCAGCATCACCAATAACAACAGCACTCAGAATCACATTTAAGACCTTTAAAAATATCCCTTTGTTCTTCTAAGATTGTCTGTCTCTGATATGGACCTGATTTACATTCTTCTGCATTTTCTCAGGCATCTCAGATATACCAGATACTGAGCACCTGTTCTGAGATTATATCCTATTCTAGGGAGGATTTATCTTGGTATATTTGAGCCTTATCTGTTTCTCAGCTCTTTACTAATTCAGGACTTACAACTGATTCGTAATTTTCAGGCTTCACTACCATGACACCTTCCTTTTTCACTTTTCTCTTTCTTCTTCTTGTTCTGCATCTTCCTCTTTCCATGTCCGAAACAGAAAATCTTTCCTGCTTCCAGTAAATCAGCCATGATGTCTGGAGAGAAGGGGACCTGATTGTCGGGGGATGTTTCCCCTTGTATTCAGTGGAGGTGAACATTTTCACAGGCTTAGAACATCCTCAAAAAGCTTGTAATCATTTTCAGTAAGTGACTATTCATATTTTTTTACTTTAATGGATTGAGTTTTTTTCCTAATAATTCTGAAACGTGTGGCTAGAACATATGGTCACTACCATAATCTGAGAGTACCTCACCTTTGTCAGTGATTTTCACTCATTCTATTTTACCTCCTATCTTAATGTCCTCAAACATATGAACAAGAGGGAGATAGAGATAGAAAGACAGAGAGAGATAAGAGAGAGATTTAAGAGATAAGAGATGCCTTCTACCATATTGAAAGGGGTTAATTTGGGTAATTAAGAATAGAGACCGTAGGAATAAGGCAAGCATGATGAAGTAATATTTCTCAACCTGTAAGCAATGTGTCTTGTTTTAACTTATCTATGTTTGAAGTGAATGTTGTTATCTAAACTAATGTAAAGTTGTGTACTTCAGTATGCCACAAATGGAAACAAAAATCTTGTCACATGTTCCATGCTTCCCTTTTTAATGGTGAGAGTGTCTAAGACAATTAAAAATGTTTCTCAAGCATCCAATCAATCATCTAACAGTTATTAAGAATGTACTCTGTGCCAGGTACTGGGGGTACACTAACAAACAAAGGCTGAAAACATGCTCCCTGCTCTTGAGCTCACAGTCTAATAGGAGACAATATACAAACAGCCAAGTCCAAATGAAATGAGAGTAATTTGAGAGAGAAGGCAGTGATACTAAGGGAAATGGGAAATCTTCTCGCAGAAAATCTTTAACTTGAACCATGTTTTTAAGGAAGCCAGACCTTCCTCCTTCTCTGTCTCACATAAAGAGGTAACCTCTATCCCTGCCAAGGCAAATCCTCTTGCATGTACAAGTGATTCCACTTCATCTTGTCTTCTACAACAGATTTCTCCCTCTCCTCTTCCCATTCTCCCACTGATATTCAAGCTCCCCTGTTTACTGGCTATTTTCTTAATGTCTACACCCTGATTATGTCTCCCTCATGTCAAAACCCTCCATTGATCCGTATATCCCTGCTAGTTATCATCATTTTTGCCTAAGCTCCTTAAGGCTTTCTACAAAAAAAGGAGTAAAGTTCAAGAAGCATTACTGTTCCAGTCTAAGCTGTAAGGCGGGTAGAGAGGGGTAGATTGGCTCACAGAGAAAATCTCAGTTAAGTAAATTCTGATAATACGTGATTTCTAAGGATTGCATATAGTATGAAAAGGTAAACTAAAAATGACCTGTTCCAACCATTGCCCAAGGCACTGGATCAGAATAAGTAGATTTCTTTGGCTGTGAGATTGGAAGATTGAGTTTGCTTTTCCAAGGAAAATCCTCGAGGAAAGGCATATTACAGCGACTGGCGACCTCACTCTATTCTGCTCCCCATTAGAATTCCTGTTTCTTGGTCCTAGAATTAAGATAAAGACAAAATTTAAAATTTCAATTCTTAGCGAGATGGTTAAATGTCTAATCTGTTTTTGTTGTTGTTCATCCTTCATTTTTGAAGAGGACAAATGATATCATGGGTTGATATTTTGACCTATGTGTGAATTGGAATTAAGTGAGATAACGTTGCTCAAAGTCATCAGCTGCTCACCCATGTTTAGTGACCACCTTTACCCAACTCTTACCTGTGGCTCCAAGAAGTTTTAGCATGTGCAACAGCCGCATCCCAGCAAACCATTTGGACAGATGAGTTAAATCAGGTTGAAAGCAACTGACAGGCCTTAAAAAAACTTTTAGTCTAGTTCTGTGCCGGACGTTAAATACAAAGAATAAGAAAAGACTTTTTTGAGCCAGAGAAGTTCAGTGATCAGGTGAAGCTCCAGAAAAGAGCTCTAGAAAAGAGATAGAAAGACAGAAAATAAAGAAAAAATAAATGAATTGAAATTTATATTTTATAATTTATAAAAAATAGTCATTTGAGTTTGGGAATACAGAAAGAAATTTTTGTTGATTTTTGTCAGTTCGTATGAAAATAACACATTACATAGGTATTTTGACTTGACAAATATTGTGATTATTAAGTAGATTCCTGGAATAATTTGCTACAATGATTTTTGAAGTATTCAGGTATCAGTGCTATTTGGAAAAAGCAATCTCTCTCCTTTGAAGGTCTTGTTCCTTTGAAGAGGTGAGGGAGAGCATAGTCAACTGGTGCCAAACGCATATAAAACAAGTTTCTTTTTACATACTGTTTAGTTCACTGAATGTTTTCTTTGCTTCTTATTTTTTCCTTTCTTCTCTTATGATGAATTATTTGTTTAAAGACATGGCTCTCCTGGATGAGGGAATAAAAATAATTCAGAGATATAAAGATATAAACTATCTTTTTTAAAAAAATTAAATCTTTTTAATAATACCTGTGCATACCAGGAAAGCTTAGGACAGAGTTCATAGTACTCAGACATGGACTACCAACATCTAATGACTTTGTCTCTGGTAGGGAGACTATTGATAAGGATAAAAACATATTTTTAAAATATTTGCAGGAACTAGGATTAAGGCAAAACTCAAATATAGTGAAGTAGATATAACTGCGCATTTTACACTAAAACGTAAGGCTAATTTAATGATAAATTTACTCACATCAAAACAGGAAAGACAAGATGCCTCTGTCTTTTACCTCCTTAGTACTACACTAAGATCAGAGCTTTGTAGAGGAATTCAGAACTAATAATTCCCACTTTGTTTTTGATAGGAAAATGTTAGGTGTTACAGTAGGGACCACATTATTTGTAAATTCATTGTTTTGGTCTGTCATTTCAGTCATGTCTGACTCATTTTAGTCATATTTGACTCTGTATGACCCCGTTTGGGGTTTTCTTGATAAAGATACTGGAATGATTTTCCATTTCCTTTTCCAGCCCAGTTTACATATGAAGAGGCTGAGGCAAACAGATTTAAGGGACTTGCTGAGGGTCACACAGCTAGTAAATGTCTGAGACTGGATTTGAACTCAGGCCTTCCTGACTCCAGGCCTGGTGCTCTATCCACTGTGCAGCCCCACTGTCCCATTATTGTAAATACAAATCCTTTAATAATCTTTTTTTTATTGTTGATTTTTTAAACTTAAATTGTTGTAATTTTCTTTACATTTAAATTTAAAGAGTACTCAAAGAGCTATTTAAAAAAAATTGTCCTTTTCTTAGCTGTATTTACGTTTTTAGAATTTCCCAATAATGCCATCCATATTGACACAATGATTTTGGCCCAGTAAATAAAAAGATGAGTGGAATTTATGCGGTTGGCTTCTTCTCTGTCTTGCTTTCAGCTGCAGGTTCCTATTCTGCAGATTTATGTTCTGTCACAAGCTTCGTTCCTTATTTTGTGCAATAGGTTTCTTTTCTCTAAAAGGCTTCTGCTGCAAGTTTCTTCTTCCCTGTAGACTTCCTTGCCCTTATAAAATTCTCAGTCTATAGACGTCTTTCTCTTCAGTCTTCACACATGATCCCATTCTTTTTCCTTCCTAAGCAATAGTTTTCTATGGTGTGACAGCTTTTATTTTCTCTGATTCTACGACTCTTAATCTTGTGTACAAATAAATTTTAACACACTGTGTTGGCATATTGATATTGTCTCACCATGAATTTCTTGATCTTCAGTGGTTCTTCTTGAATACCAGGCATTGAATCTTTTTGCATAGTACACAGGTGGCCCTCCAGAACTCTGAGTTTTTAGAATAGGTCAGTGCTGATCACCTTGGGTATGGGAATGTTATAGAGATTTTTCAGTTTAGTAGATCTGTGCCATATGCCATACAGTTCATCCAACTTGTGGAAGGCACTTAAAATCTATCTAAATAAACATCTAAAATGCCTATCCAGAGGAAGTTTTAAATTATTGGTTTGTTTACATTAAGCAGAAAAAAGTTTCTAAATTCCTTGGCAATGTCATGATAAAATCCTTCTACTGGATCCAACGACAGGTTCTCATTTTACCCTTACCATGTCACATATGCTGAAAAGAAGAAACACTACATACTGTCAGCTTCTTAGGTGCAAGTCTGCTTCCTTGGTCTTTGTATATCCCCCAACTTGATTTTCAACCATCAGAGTGAATTCTAGTGCTTCTTTAGTGACCTCTTCACATGGTCAGTGCAAATAAAGCAGTAGATGTAAGCACAGTGGAGATGGTATAATATTTTTGCAATATGTTCACTCTATGATGTCAATGGTGTCAAGTCAGGGTGGGGACAAACATGTGACTTCCATGACACATTTTTCAAAAGTCAGAGTGATGAATTTCTCCATCATGGACATGGGGAATTTCAACATCAGCTTTTTAGCAGTGTTCCTAGAATTACTACTGTCCTGATAACCTGCTAATTCACTGACATAATACAATTACCTGTTGTTTTTACATAATTTTCTAAGAACGAAGTACATGAAAAATCGATACCTTATATACGGGAGGTACTATAACTTCTTTGTCAGATACTGTATTTTTAGACTCACGTAAAAAGACATATTCAACTCATGTCGGAGAAAGGCAAATAGGAGCCAGGCTCCTATTTCCTGTTGGCTTCAACAGAAAAATAAAACTATCTCTCCTTTCTTTGAACATGGATGGAAAAAGTCATGACCTGCTGCTTTTTTGCAATGGGATATTGGTAGAATACAGAGAAAGCATGTGGTAACAGAGCCTGACAAAGAAGGCAACTCCTTGAGTGATTCTCAAAGTATAAGGTAGAGGGTCAGGTTGTACAATCTGTTGTTACATGGAGGTTGATTCTATGATCATTCCTTTAGCATGTATTATTATTTCTCACCTCTCTATCTGTTCCTTCAATTCCTCATATCTAAAACAACTTAGTTCCCATTTCTCTATATTGGAATTGTGTTCCTTCTAGGTCAAGTTAAATGAAAGTATCATCAATTATATGTTTTTTGAAACTCCGTTCAGAAGTGATCTCTCATTCTTCCCCTAACCATTTTTTATTTTGTGATCTGTTATCACATACTTTCATACACTTTATAGTTTATCTGAAATGCCACATTAAAAACTTGAGTTCAAGTATCAATCATGAACAGTGTCTGTTGTTATTTTTTTTTTTACTGTAGCAAACACAGAACCTTGAATGTGGTCAGTGCTTTTGTATGACTGATAAATGGGTGAATAATTCAGGATAGTAGAATAATAGCAATTGTGACAAATTGTTCTTAACCCTGAAATTCATAAAAGGTGAAACATAGTGGGGCAATGAATGTGTGGCAGATATTACCACGTATAGACCAAACAGACTGAGCTCTGGCCTCTGGACTATTAACCTTTTAAAATGGCATTTGCAAGACCTCCATCTAAAACTTACTGTCTTTGGATGATTTTCCCTTGTTTTCTGACATCTTACCCTTTATTTCTCTATAGGTGGATGTATAAAAATTACCAGCAGGTCCTAGCCCTAATCTTTGCTGTGAAAGACATCAACCAAGATCTCCACTTACTACCCAATGTTACCCTGGGATACCACTTCTATAACACCTACCACAGTGATCAAAGAACCTTGGAGAACTCCCTGAGATGGCTAACAGGTCAAAGTCAGAACATACCTAATTACAGCTGTTGGGGTCAGGATAAATCTGTGTCTGTCATTGGAGGAGCAACATCTGCATTATCTGTCCAGATGGGGTCCCTACTAGAGCTCTACAATTTCCCACAGGTGTGACCTGAACCTGACATATCACACATTTATTTTCCTCATTGAAGATCTTCAAAAAGTAATTGAGTGACCTCTAGAGAAGTGTAATCATAGTGCAGATTTCCTTTAGGTATGGATTGTACTAGGTGACTTCTGAGATTCCACCCTATTCCGTTATCTCCTTTTTTATTTTTTCATTCATTCATTCATTTATTCATTCATTGGTTTGTTTTTACTTTTAAGCAAGTCAAATGCATTTTTTTAAAAATATAGCATTTATTTATTTTTTAGTTTTCAACATTCACTTTCATAGGATTTTCAGTTCTGAATTTTCCTCCTCCTTTCCCTCCCCAGCAAGCACGGAATCTGATAGAAGATATACATATATAATCATATTAAACGTCTTTCCACATTGGTCATGTTGTTAAAAAAGAATTAGAATAAAAGGGAAAAACCATGAGAAAGAAATAAAAGAAAACAGTATGCTTCAGTTTGCATTCAGACTCCATAGTTTTTTTTTCTAGATATGGATAGCATTTTCCATCATGAGTCTTTTGGAATTATCTTATATCATCGCATTTTTGAGAAGAGCTAAGTCTATCAAATTTGGTCACTGTACAATGTTGCTGTTACTATATACATGCCAATGTAAAAAGAACTGCTATAAATATTTTTATACATGTGGGTCCTATTCACATTTTTACCATCGCTCTGGGATACAGAGCTAGCAGTGGTATTGCTAGATCAAAAGATAATTCAGAGTTTTATAGCCCTTAGGGCATAGTTCCAAATTGCTTTCAGAATGGTTGGATCAATCTGCAATACCACTAACAATGCATTAGTGTTACAATTTTTCCACATCTTTTCCAATATGTATCATTTTCATCATGCCAGTTGTTCTGATAGATTTGATGTGACACCTCAGAGTTGTTTTAATTTGCCTTTCTTTAATAGCGACTTAGAGCATTTTTACATGAGTATAGATAGCTTTAATTTCTTCACCTAAAATCTGCCTGTTCATATCCTTTGACCATTTATCAATAGGGAATGACTTTTTTTCTTATAAATTTGACCAAGTTCTCTATATATTTTAGAAATAAGTCCTTTATCAGAGACACTGGTTATAAAAATTGTTCCTCATCTTTCTGCTCCTTTTCTAATCTTGGGTGCATTGACTTTGCCCAAAACCTTTTTAATTTAATGTAATCAAAATTATCCATTTTGCATCTCATGATGTTCCCTACCTCTTGTTTGGTCATAAATTCTTCTACTCTCTATCGATCTGACTGGAAAACTCTTCCTTGCTCTCCTAATTTGTTTACAGTACTACTACCATTATGTCTAAATTGTGTACCCACTTTTACTTTATTTTGGTACACACTGTAAGATGTTGGTCTATGCTTAGTTTTTGCCATACAATTTCTCAAGTTTCCCCAGCAGTTTATGTTGAATAATGAATTCTTATCCCAAAAGCTGGAATTCTTGGCCTTATCAAAAAGTAGATTGATATAGTCATTGACTACTGTTTCTTGTGCACCTAATCTTTTTCACTGATTCACTACTCTCTTTTTTAGCTAGTACCAAGTAGTTTTGATGATCGCTGTTTTATAATACAGTTTTAGATCTAGTGTGGCTAGGCCACTTCCACTTGCAGTTCTTTTCTTAATCCTGTTGATACTGTGGACCTTTTGTTCTTCCAGATGAATTTTGTTATTTTTTCTAGCTCTGTAAAATGCTTTTCAGTAGTTTGATTGGTATGGCACTGAGTAAGTAAAATAACTTAGGTAGAATTGTTATTTTTATTTTATTATCTTGGCCTACCCAAGAGCAACTGATTTTTTCCCTATTTAGATCTGACTTTATTTGTGTGAAAAATGTTTTGTAATTGTGTTCATAATTTCCTGGCTTTGTTTTGATGGATGGAGTCTCAAATATTTTATACTGCTTACAATTACCTTAAATGGAATTTTTCTTTCTATATTTTGCAACAGGAATTTGTTAGTAATATGTCAAAATGTTGATGACTTATATAGGTTTCTTTTATATCTGAAACTCTGGTAAAGTTGCTAATGATTTCAAATGTTTTTATTAATTCTCTAGGATTGTCTAAGTATACCATTGTATCATCTGCAAAGAGTGACAGTTTTATTTCCTCACTGCCTATTCTAATTCCTTCGATTTCTTTTTCTTTTCTTATTGCTAAAGTTAACATTTCTAGTACAACATTGAATGATAGTGGCAATAATGGACATTCTTGTTTCACCCCTGATCTTATTGCAAATGCTTGTAGCCTATCCTCATTACATGTAGTACCTGCTGATGGTTTTAGATAGATACTACTTATCATTTGAAGGAAAACTCTACTCCTATGCTAACTAGTATTTTTAGTAGGAATAGGTGTTGTATTTTGTCAAAAGCTTTTTCTGAATGTATTGAAATAATCTTATGGTTTCTGTTAATTTTGTTATTGCTATGGTCAATAGTGCTGATAGTTTTCCTAATATTGAACCAACCTTGGATTCCTGACATAAATCCCACCTATTCATCATGTACTAACCTCATAAGTTACTGAATATTTTTCTTAAATATTTGCATCTATATTCATTAAGGAAGTTTGTCTATAGTTTTATTTCTTTGTTTTGTCTCTTCCCACTTTAGATGTCATCACCATATTTGCATCATAAAAAAAATTTGGTAGGACTCTTTCTTTGCCTATTTTCCCAAATAATTTATATAATATAGGAATTAATTTTCTTTAAATATTGGTAGAATTAATTTATAAATACATCTGGCCCTGGAGATTTTTTTTTCCTTAGGGAGTTCATTGATGACTTGCTCAATTTTTTTTTCAGAAATGAGATTATTTAAATGTTTTATTTACTCTTTTATTAATCTAAGTACTTTATATTTTTGTAAATATTAATCCACGTTACTTAGGTTGTCAGACTTTTGGGCATGGAGTTGGGCAAAATAGCTTCTCATTATTGTTTTAATTTCCTCTTAATTGATGGTGAATTTATCCTTTTCATTTTTGATACTGGTCATTTCTTTTTCCTTTATACTAAAATTAACCAAATGTTTGTTTATTTTATTGTGTTTTTCATAAACCAACTCTTCATTTTACTTATTAGTTCAATAGTTTTATTAATTTCAATTTTATTAACCTCTCTTTTGATTTTCAGAATTTCTAATTTTGTATTTAATTGGGAATTTTAAATTTGTTCTTTTTCTAGCTTTTTTAGTAGCATGGCAAATTTATTCATCTCCTCTTTATTTTATTCATGTAAGCTTTTAGATATCAAGAATGCTTCGGCTGCATCCCATAAATTTTTGTATACTGTCTCGTTATTGTACTTATCTTGGATGAAGTTATTGATTGTTTCTCTGATTTGTTGTTTGACCCATTCATTATTTAGGACTAGATTATTTAGTTCACAATTAATTTTAGTCTATCTTTCCATGGTCCTATATTGCATGTAATTTTTCTTACATCATGATCTGAAAAGGATTCATTTAATATTTCTACATTGGATTCTGAGGCTTTTATGCCCTAGTACATGGTCAGCTTTTGTGTAGGTGCCATGTATCACTGAGAAAAAGGTATATTTTTTTCTCTGCCCTTTAAATTTTCTCTAGTCATATACAATATTTAACTTTTCTAAAATTCTATTCACCTCCTTACCTTTTTTCTTGTTTATTTTGTAGTTAGGTTTATCTAGTTCCGAGAGGGGGAAGTTGAAGTATCCCCCTAGTATAGTTTTGTTATCTATTTCTTCCTGTAAGTCATTTAACTTCTCTAAAAATTTATGTGCTATACTACTTGGTGTGTATATGTTCAGTAATGATATTGCTTCATTGTCTATGGTACCTTTTAGCAGGATGTAGTTCTCTTCCTTATCTCTTTTAATTATATTTACTTTTGGTTTTGCTTTATCTGAGATCAGGATTGCTACCCTTGCTTTTTTTTTAACTTCAGTGTATGTATAATATATTTTGATCCCAACTTTTACCTTTTCTCTGTGTGTATTTCTCTGTTTCAAATGTGTTTCTTGTAAACAACATATTGTAGGATTATGATTTTTAACCGATTCCATTATCTGTTTCAATTTTATGGGAATATTCATCCCATTCACATTCACAGCTATTATTACTGTGTCTTTCTCTTCACTCTATTCCTCTCCTTCCCCATTTATGCTTTTCTCTCTCCTTTTTCCCTTTCCTTTCTCACTAGTATTTTGCTTCTGACCATTGTTTCCTTTAATCTGCCCTCCCTTTTCTCATCTCCCTTCCTTTTTCTTTCCCCTCCCACTTTTTCCTTCCCCTTTGCCCTCCCTTCTATCCACCTTCTTCTTTTTCTTTCTGCTTTCTCCTACTTTCTACAGTATAGATACCTATACCTAAGAGAGTGTGTATGTCATTCTCTCTTTGAGCAAATGCCCAAACTTCCCTCTCTTATTTCCCTCTACTATAATAGGTCTTTGTGCCTCTTCATGTGATGTAATTTACCTTTTTCTGCCACCTCCGTTCTTTTCTCTTTTCCCAGTAAAATCTTTTTTATTCCTTAATTAATATTTTTATCATCACATTAAAGTCAACTTATACCAAGACCCTCTGTCTATGCATACCCTCTTCTAAATGTTATAATAAAGATACATTTCTTAAGAGTTACAAGCATCATTTTCCCATGTAGGTTTGCCAACAATTTACCCTTATTGAATAAGATGTGGATTTTGTTTGTTTGTTTGTTTCCTGTTTACCTTTGTATCTTCTCTTGAGTATTACACTTGATGATTGAATTTTCTGTTGAACTCTGATCTTTGTACTAGGAATGTTTCATCAAATGTATATCTTCTCCCCTGGTTATGTTCAATTTTGATGGGTCGTTGATCCTTGGTTTTAATCCAAGCTATTTTGCCTTCCGGAATATCATATTGAAAGCCTTTTGATCCTTTAATGTAGAAGTTGCAAGGTTCTGTGCAATTCTAACTGTGGTTCCATGATATTAAAAACTATTTCTTTATAGTTGTTTGCAATATTTTCTCCTTAACTTGATAGTTCTCAAATCTGGCCACTTGATAGTTCTCAAAGCTGGTGTCTTCAATTTGGGGTCTCTTTCAGGAACTGATGATGGATTTTTTCATTTACCATTTCACATTCTGATTCTGGGATCTCAATGTACTTTTTCCTTGATAATTTCTTGGAAGATGCTCTCCAGGCTCTTTTTTTGATAGCTTTTAGATAGACCAGTGATTCTTAAATTATCTCTCCTGGATCTATTTTCAAGATCAATTGTTTCCCCAATGAGATATTTTTCATTTTCTTCTAGTTGTCATTCTTTAGATTTTGTTGGACTGATTCTTGATGCCTCATAGAGTTATCAGCCTCCACTTACCCAATTCTAATTTTTAACAATTTATTTTCTTTAGTTAGCTTTTATACTTCTGTTTCTATTTGATCAGTTCTACTTTTTAAGGTGTTCTTCTCAGTGAATTTTTGTACCTTCATTTGGCCACTTCTACTTTTTAAGTGCATTTTTGTCAATTTTATTTTTTAAGAAGTTATTTTCTTCAGTCCAATTTTGTCCTTCCTTTTCCAAGCTGTTGACTCTTTCTTGCATACCTCTCAT
Organism: Potorous gilbertii; assembly: GCA_028658325.1. Classification (NCBI taxonomy): domain Eukaryota; kingdom Metazoa; phylum Chordata; class Mammalia; order Diprotodontia; family Potoroidae; genus Potorous; species Potorous gilbertii. The sequence goes on along the minus strand of CM053771.1, from coordinate 6,017,169 downwards.
TTCTTTTCCCATTGTTTTCTACATTTCCTATTTACCATTTAAAATTTTTCTTGAGCTCTTCTAAGAAGGCTTATTGGACATGGGAACAATTCCTATTTCCATTTTTGAGTTTTCAGTAGTAGGTATATTGGCAATGTTTACCTTTTCTGAATTTGTGTTTTGATCCTTCCTGTCACCATACTAGTTCTCTATGGTTAGTGTTATTTTCTGCTTTTTGTTCATTTTGTTTGCCTATTTCATAGCTTTTAAATTCAGCTTTCTTGATGGAGCATAGGGAACCTCCTGTGCTTAGGTTCAGGGGTCTGGCCTCTGGCTCTGTGTCCTGGCGCTCTAGGCTGTCAACTGCAGGTGCTTGTCCACCTACCTACTGCTGACCTGGGGCCCCAGCAGCCATGTCCAGCATGTGATAGGGCCAGGTATGTCCCCTCTATCCGTCCCCAGGGCCAGACAAAATCATGTGGGTATCTAGCCACTGGAGGACACCCACCTACCCTCGGGTGCACCAAAGCACTGGGAAATCTAGATGATGGAGGATGCCTACTGAACTGTGGCTGTACTAGCACACGTGGTGGTTCTCCACGCTGAAGTCTACTGGTTTTGTCGACCTTGCCAAGGGATATGGGGGTTCCCAGAACTGACAACTATCTGCTACACTACACTAGGGTTCACAATCCCCTGCTGGTTTGCTGAGATGGGATCTGTCCCTGGCCCACGGGGATGCCTCTCATCCTGGAATGTGCTCCCCATTCAAGTGAGATGGAACATCCCCCAACCCCTCAACTTTTCCAGGCTAAAGGTTAAAGCTTTTCCACCCCATTCCCTACTGGTCCTGCCCCTCTAGAACGCCTCCTGGGGCCTACCTCTGGCCCCTCTAGAGCTCAGCAAGGGAGAGTGATAGCAATCCACTGCATATTTTCCATCCTTGCTCCTGGAATCTCTGTTTTAAATACTATGTTTCTATAATACTCACATATTTACTTCATGTGAAATAGTGTTAATATTTTGGGGCATTATGGACTCTGTCGGCAGTCTGGCAAAGCTTTTAGACACCTGAGAATATTTTTAATGCATAAAATAAAATCCATATTATTGTAATGATATTGAGTTGTATTTAAAAGTTATCAATTAAAAAAATTCACAGACAACAAATTAAAAAAACCCTGACACAGATTAATCTCGCTATTTTAATATGACAATATGATTAGATAAAATAAATTGTAGAAATATAGGAGCATTGATTTTAAACTGGAAGGAGAATTAGATTTCATCTGGTTCAACTGTCTCATTTGAAACATAAAGAAACTGGTTCAGAGAAGTTAAGTGAACTTTTCAGAGTCTTATAGGTAATAATTTACTGTGCTTGGGTTCTGATCCAGGTCTTCTGAGTCCAAATCCAACGTTCTTTCCATGCACCTATATAAATTACTTGTTCCATATTCAACAGATAGTTTGTAGCAGAGTGAAGTTCAGAATTCAGATCTCTTAGGCCCCCATCCACTCCTCTTTTCATTACTCAGCTGTATCAATTCTGTTTTAAAATTTCTTAGCCTTCAATCTGATGGGATTTTTTTGGTAGGAAATTCCTTTCATTTTATTCATAGACACATGTATAAAATAATTGTTTGCTACTGGAGTAATAGGTGAAGATTCTGTGTAGTAATAGCAGGAGTGTTTGTGCATAAAAGAAGTGTTAAAAGGTAGGGCCTATGAATGTCTCATTGTGGTTTGGAGGAAACATTTTGCTTCTAAAATGCTTTTCAAGTGGAACACATGAGCTGAAAGATACTACTGTGGTGGAAAGACTGAGTATAGGGCCAATACTGGATTGTTTTTCTAATGATGAAGCACTAACCTGACATAGATTGAAAATGATTCCATTTTTTCTTGTAAATAGCATTTTATTTTTTCCAAGTACATGTAAAGATAGTTTTCAACATTCGAATTTTTCTCACTCCTTCCCTTCCCTCTCCCTTCCCCAAGACAGCAAACAATCTAATATGGGTTATACATGAGCATTCTTAGAAACACATAGGAAATGACCATTTTTGCACAGGCCACAGGGTCAAGAAATTCTTAGGGAAAACTCCTGAAGACTATGTGTAAGTCAGAAATGATTTATGCTCTGAGTTTGAAGAGGGTAAATTTAACTGTCACAATTTTAAAGCCTTGGAGTAACCCAAGTAGAAGTTTATGAAAAGCATCTATTTCATCTTTAACAAAAGAACTTACAATCCAAATCACCCAGTTTGATTTTCTCTTGCTATATTACATAAAGCTCCATTTAATACATTTATGAAAAGGTTGGTGTTGTTCAGTCATTGTCAGTTGTGTATATCTCTTCATGACCCATTTGAGGTTTTCTTGGCAACGATAGTTTAGGGTATTCCATTTTCTTCTCCAGCTCAATTTATGGATGAAGAAACTGAGACAAACCTGGTAAGTGACTTGCTCAGGGTCACATAGCTACTAAGTGTTTGAGATCAGATTTTAAACTCAGGAAGATGAATTTTTCTTACTCCAGGCCCAGCCCTCTATCCACCATATCACCTAGCTGCCCATATTTATAAAAATACCAGAAACTATAAAAATGAGTGAAGTTTTTTGAGTACCTGATTCAATAACTCATTCCATTAATAATTCCTATGAGCATCATAAATACTAAATTCCTTTAAGGCAGGAAGTATCTCTTGCCTTTCTTTTTATCTCCACTGTTTAGCATAGCATCTGGCACATACTCGGTATTTAGTAAATGTTTATTGGCTACATGAGTAATTGTGAGTGGTATTAGTAAGTGTTTTCATCTCTGACTTCTTTGGCAATGTCATTGTTTAATACAACATTGTAAAATTATGCAGTGAGGCATAAGAGATCCTTCCTCACGCACACATAGTAAAGGAAAAAATAGAGCAATGTTTCCCTAAAGGGGTCAGGTCATGTAATTTATGGATGGCTTTTCCATTTTCAAATGGGGAAAGATTTCAGTAACACAGAATTAAGTTCTCCAAGGAGTCATGTGGACTAGATTGATTAAGGTGGTCTTCAATTAAATTGAGTAAGCATTTTATTATTTTAAAATTATTTTTTTAACAGTACCTTTGTCTTCAAACAAATGCTTCTGACTTTCTTATTCAGAAAGTCATTCCTTGTAAAAAAAAAACATCAAATTAAGGGAGGAAATCAATTCATCAAAATGAATGAGCACATCTACTGAGTCTAACATCATGGTGATATTCCTCACCCTTAGTCACCCAACTCTGCAAAGAAGATAGAGGTGAATTTACTTAAGTAGATTGTATGGTGAATAGATTGCTGGACCTAAAATTCAGATCCTGTCTCATCCACTATTTGTGTGACCCTGAGGAAGTCATTTGTTCTCTGTTAGTCTGAGTATCCTCATCTGTAAAATTGGAATAATAATAGTACCCACTTCCCAATGTTGTTTTGAAACCCAACTGAGATAATACATGAAAAGTGCTTTGCAAATCTTAAAGCGCTATGCACATTCTAGTTATTAGCTATTTATGGATGCAAAACACATTCAAAATAATTACAAAATATTTTGGGAGTAGAAGAATAACTAAAAATTGGGACTATAACAATATAGACTATATAGAGATGATGGGAGTTGTGTTTCCCTGAATAGAGCCAAAAGGCTAACAGGTAGAGGTGAATAGGGAGAACATCTGGACCATGGAAGAGACTTGTGACATTGCCCAGGTATGGCGGACCCAATGTTAATTATTGACAAGAACCAGTATGCCAATTTGGCTAGAACACAACTGTAGGAGGAGAAATGCAGAGTTAATTTGGAAAGGGTAGGAGACAGATTATAAAAGCTGTTAAATGCTTAACGTAAGTTTTAATTTCAGCTTAGAACAATATGGAACCAGTGAAACTCCTTGAGGAAGAGAGTAACAGGGTTAGATCTGTGCTTTCAGAATAAGGATGTCCTTTATGTAGAGGATGGACTAAGTGGGGACAGAGACTGGATGTAGGGAGAACAATTAGGAGGTGATTTCTAAAATCCAAGCGTAACTCTAATTTATGACCATGGTTCTCTGAGTGGAAAGAAAGGGGGATGGAGGTGATAAATGTCATGGAGATAGAATTGAAAAATATATGGCAACTTATTGGATATGACTGTGGTGGGAATGAGAAAAGGGAAGAAAATAAGTATTTATACCACACCTACTACATGTCAAGCATTGTGCTGTTTTTATGAATATATCGTTTGATCCTTACCACAACCCTGGGAAGTAGATGCAGTTATGACTATTTTACATTTGAGGAAACTGAAGCAAACAGAGTTTAAGTTAGTTGTCCAAGACCACAAAACTGGTAAGTATCTCAGGCCAGGTTAGAACTCAGGTCTTCCTGTCCCCAGGTCAGGCACCGTATCCACTAAGCCAACTAGTTGCCTTCAACGAGAGAGAAGAAAAAAAAACTAAAAATTATTTTGAAGATGTAAGCTTTATTGTCTAGAAGAATGGTGATGACTGTGACAGAAAAGAAGAAATTAGAAGTATGGGTTTCAGGGGACAGATCATGAGTTTTAGAAATATTGAGTTTGTGATGCCTATGCCTAAATCCACATGGATATCATATTCTTAGACCTTGCTGAGAGTTTAAGGGTTGTCTAATCTAATGTCTAATGATAATGTGGGACTAGACAGAAGGGTAGAGATGAAGACTGCAAAAAAAATCCAATGACAAATGTGCAAGAGTAGTTTAACATATAACAAGGGTTTTCCATGGGGAGCATGTTGAGTTGTCTTTCCTCATTGTATTGGAAACTTTAAGACCTGCTTTTGACCATGTGGTGACCCAGCACAGAAGGGACTTAGTATTTTATTATGACATGAGAAACATTGATTGATCTCTAGGTCTTTTTCTTGTGACAGCATCAGTTGTGTAGACAACTCCATCTACTAAAAGGGGAGAAAACTTTTGGTTCAGTTCTTATTCCTTTGAATTTTTTAGGGGACATCATAGAATTCAAAGAAAGCCAGTAAAGGTGGGAAAAGGCATATCTCATCTTGAAATCTGTATCTGTGTGAGAGCACACGGGGACTTCTGTATGTGACAATTCACTTTGGTCTCTAGCAGTGTTTTATGCATCTCTGTTTATTCTTTCTTGTTCTTAAGTGAATTAATAACTACCCCCAAGATGTATGTATCCAGATTTAGAGGCAATTTTTTAAGTTTGAGAAGTGCAGGGTTTCTGGGTTCTAACAAGTCAGAGATTAATTCTGTTAAGAAAGGACTGCCCACTAATTAATCCAATGCTCCCCAAGCCTGGCTGTTTGATCATCAAGCATATTCTAGTAGTTGTTTGGATAGTACAGACCCAAGGTGAAATGCAAAATATCTAATTCATGGTCATACTTGCTGGTTTAGGTTCTGATGAGGGTTAATTATCAGCCTCCTAAAAGCATGTAATAGTAAGTAGAAGGCAATTTTATGAGTCTTGCTTTAAGTTATTTTGTTAATTCCCACTTGAAGTTTTTTTATGTTTGGGATTTCTTATGTGCGTAGAAATGAATTACCTGTCCCACACCTTTTTGATATATGTTAAATATTACATTAAAATTACTCTCCCCTTTCTGAGCAACACAGAGCCTAAGCTGAGAAAAATGGGAACCTAACATTCCCATTACAGACCAGTCTAAACCACACGCCTGAGTATACAATAGAGAGTGGGTACAATATCCTAGGCCCTGTGGGGCAAATAAGACTTCTTTGGAATTAGAAAATGATGTCATATCATTGAAAAGATTAATGAACAGGAAAATAAATATACAAATCACATAGGTATAATTTCTAGATAGTTCATGTATACTATGTTAGTCACAGTTTGTCAGGAGGTATACATATGTTGCACATTATCCCTGTAAATGATTTCATAGAGAAGGTGGATAAGAATCTCACAAAATGTGCACAAATTACAAGATTGTGATCTTGTCATTGGAGCACATACATTAAAGAGACCATAGATCCTGAAAAATACTAAAAAAAATCTAGGCTTTCTGAAAAGTGTTCACTACTGTTGTCTGCCATAAAGGTCAATTTGTGATTTCTTCTTTGAATTTTAAGGTTTTGGTGCTTTTCTATTCTTCGTATTGGTTGTCTTTCACATTATTTTTACAGTCTTAAATTTTTCTTAATTTGTTCATGTGATTGTTTTTCTTTCTGCCTTTTGTAAGTTCATTTATTTGGTCATTCGGTTTTCTTAGAATGGGAAGTTACTGCTTTATGTCTTTAAATCTATTGTTCATATATTTGAGCACATTTCTCACTATCCTGAATATAGATACCTTTTTATCTCTATTGCTTCTGATTAAAAAGAAAACTGGATTCATATTGGGGAGAGGGATGGGAAAATATAGAGCTATAATGGAGATTATCTTTTTCTTTACTATTTCCATTCATTTTTTTGTGATATCCATAGGGAAAATAAGAGCAGTTAGACTTTATATAGCTGTCATTATGTGCCAGACACCGTACTAAAAATAAAATACCAATATTACCTTATTTGGTCCGCATAACAACATTGGGAAGTAGGTGGTATTTTTACCCACATTTTACAGATAAAGAAATTAAGGCAATGGATGAGTTACAAATTCCCCTCTCCTTTTCCCCTTCCCCAAGATGACATGCAATCTGATATAGGATATGCATGTACAACTGTATTAAAGATATTTCCACATTAGTTATGTTGTGAAAGAAGAAACAACAAAAGGGAAAAATTCTGAGAAAGAAGAAAAAGAAGAAAAAAAGGGAAAATAACATTGCTTCGATCTGCATTCAGCCTTCATATTTCTTTCTCTGGATGTGAATAGCATTTTCCATCGAGTGTTTTGGAATTATCTCATTGCTAAGAAGAGCTAAGTCTGTCAAAGTTGGCAATTAAACAATGTTGCTATTACTGTGTGACACGTTCTTCTGGCTCTGCTCACTTCACTTAGTATTAGTTCATCTAAGTCTTTCCAGGTTTTTCTGAAATCTACCTGCTCATTTCTTATGAAACAACAGTACCCATTACATTCATATACCAGAACTTGTTCACTCCCTTATTTTATTTTATTTTTAAAACATTTTTTCACTCCCTTATCTTAGATCAAGTTCAAACAAGGTTTTTGAAACACCTATTTTAAAAAAAAACAGTATTGTTCATATTTAATGATTTTTTTCATTTAAGTTCTAAAAATTTATAAGCCCATAGCACTTTTCCCAAAAAAGATATTTGGATTTGATGATATATTTTATGGTTAATGAAACAGTTAAAATAAGGGAAAGTGAAACACAAAGTTTTGAGCATGATCACTTTATTTGTGAAGTACAAATCTACCAGTAAAAAGAATTTCAACTTCCTCAGTAAATTAAGACTCCAAATGAGGGGAGCAATTTTTATATGATTTGTGGAATACATAACAAAGAACACAACAGGGTAAGTGACATTATGGTAAAACTAAGGCACAGAATGATTGGTCAGAAGTTTGGTAATGATAGGCAAGCAATGACTCTCCTCCTTCTCTGTGACTAAGAATTGTTCAATGTTTGAGTCCACCTGCAAGATGGCAGCCCAGACATTTTGGATAGCAACCCAGATATCTTTTACTTTATGGTGTAGAGACATTAGCTCAGACTCCTTTGTGTTCACACACATCCCACAAGGTCAACAAATTTCTTGAGGTAAGAGTAGATCAGTAATTAGGGTGAATTGGTTTTCAAAACTTAACCCATCATAGGCTGGCGGAATATTCAACTAATATCAAAAACAAAGACCCACAACTTAAGCAATCACAGGGCAAAAGCAAAGTTACAGGACAAAATAAATTAATTGTAAATATGTTCAATAAGAAAGTGATAAAGAATCAATCTTGATCATTTCAATATTCCCATTTGATCAATGACAGGTATGTCTCTAATAGATCACTTATTCATATTTGCCATTGTAATTATTAACAGTATAGATAAGTCAATTCTTCTGGCATAACTTTAGGACAGGTTTTAACACAGTAACTAATACAATGTCTAAAAAGAGTAACATGAGTAATTAATCATTCCACATTATTCCCATTTGTGTGTGTTCATCCTTCGTTGCTGAAGAAGACCGTGCCATCAGAGAAACGATGACATGACTTGCACTTGACTTTGTTGTGAGTGAGGGAGGGCTGTGCAGGTCACCAGCCTCACTTCTCCTCCAGAGCCATCTGAATCCAGCGACCAGATATTCCTCAGAATGACTGGAGATGACCCATGATGAGGCAGTTGGAGTTAAGTGACTTGCTCAAGGTCACACAGCCAGTGAGTGTCAGGTGTCTGAGGTGAGATTTGAACTCAGGTCCTCCTGAGTCCTGCACTGGTGCTGTAGCCGCTGCATCACCTAGCTGCCAATCATAGCACAAGTCAAAGTAGGAATACATAAAACCATGGACTATTTTAGATAGGAGATTTACATATGTCTAAGATAATTAAAAATTCAGCAAACAGATGTTTGTGAAGTAAAAAGTCAAATATAATAATCATTAACAATATCAACCAACATCAAATGTCCTTATATTCCAATAACCCATTCCCAATGTTCATCTAATCAGCACATTTCATCTTGAATCCCAGAAGTCCCCTGTACTTATTTGTACTCTAGTAACACCTTCTCTTGGACATTCTGGAGTAAGTCTCATTCTTAGAGCAGTTCTAAATTTGTCTCTTCTCTGGTAGATTTGTGTCTTTGGCTCTGTGACACTTGCAAATTCTTAGATTTTCCTTCCAAAGCCTTTAACAAAACAGATCTCGTTATAATTTAGCCTATCTTCTTAAATCCATATCTACAATAATTAGTTTAGGTAGTGAAAATCTTCTCAAAACTCATGGTTCTGATCTTATTAACAATAGAGATATAAGAAGAATATTAAATTAATAACTCAAAACTTCACTCAAAACTTCAGAAAATTTTAATCTTTAAAAAGACCTTGTAGCTTCTGTCTTTAGCTAAACCTTGTTCGTGACATAGACATTGTCAATAACTCTAAAGGAAGAGTCTATTTAAAATCTATGAGTCTCTGACTTCTAAAATGAGTCCTTCCAGTTCCTTCTTTTAGGAGAAGTAGAGACTAATAGATATAATCTTTAAATGACAACATAGGCAACAGCATTCTTTATAAGTAAATGACCTATAACACATGTTAAAGCAAGTACTCCAACATACAGAGTAGGGCATACTGCCACAAGTTCCTCGATCTGCTTTTCTAAAAGGAAAGCAATTTTTGAGGGGTCGACAATCATCTTAATCAAGAACATATTCACTTAGTTAGAGGGAAAATGTCAGCACCCTGAACTTCAGAGAAAATATAGAGAAATAAAGATCAACAGACAGGGCTTCCAACTGTCTCACTATAAGCAATACATACATCACAAATCAACAGACAGACTGAGCATTACATTCATAAATATTTACCAAAGAGAGAAGTGCAAACATATGGGTTTTCAAAGCCAAGGGTTTCCATAGTGGCTACCCAGAGTCTTGTCTGGCCAAACAACACTTCCAATGAGTAAGTCCCAAAGTAAAACCTCACCTTAAAGTATTTATACATTATTTTTCGGGTTCGGAGGGCATCACAACCCCTGAGAAGCAGTGAATTAGAAATTAACAAAAGGTGTGGGCCTCCCCTAATCAAACTTTCCTTAATGGGCAGACCCATTAATGGGTGGGGAAGATCTTTAACTCTCTGATTAGCACTACACCACACCAATGCATTAGACTTAAAAGGGGTCAATTTCACAAATGTAACAAGTAATTAAATCTAAATAGTACAAAGAATAGTGCATAACAAATAAGTTGTCTATAGTAAAACATGCACTTCAGGACATGGTCACAAACAGGCATTCATCCCCCATTGTACCTAGATAAAATTTCATTTCCCTTTTTGTGACACAAGATATGCTCTAAGTTACCCTCCTCCAGTGTTAGTGATTGAACTAAAATGCTATTAAAAACATGTTTATGATTTAGTTATTACTAGACATAACTTAGTCTTACAAACTTTTATTATCTTTGTTTAATTACTCTTATAACATTCTGAAAAACTTGACATTATGTTATACATGAATACATGACTTTAAATAGGCAGATGACAAACTTAAATAGTCAACTGCTTAGTTGTTCAGGATATGGTATTGAAATAACAGGATTCATCATAAAATTCATAACTTACCTTGCTGAGAGAGATTTGCTACAAAAGGAAGAAACGCCAACATAATTATAACACCGTCAGTACTAATCCACCAGACCTAACCCCAAGAGCACAAAATGACTCAACAAATGTATAACAGGATAAAGCAGTCTTAGCTGTTTTTGATTATGACAGAATCTTCACAATTCTCTTATCAGCATCTTTTTTCCTCTTTTAATTAATTAATTTATTTTAGTCTTCACATTCATTTCCACAAGATTTCGAGTTCCAAATTTTCTCCCCATCTCTCCTCTCCCCCCATCCTGAGATGGCATGTATTCTGATTGCCCCTACCCCAGTAAGACCTCTCCTCTCTCATCCTACCCTCTCCTATATTCCCCCCTCACTTTCTTGTAGGGAAAGAAAGATTTCTATACCCCATTGCCTGTATGTCTCATTTCTCAGTTGAATGTAAAAACAATTTTTAACACTTATTTTTAAAACTTTGAGTTCCAACTTCTCTCCTTTATTCCCTGCCCACCCACCCTCATTGAGAAGGCAACAAATTCAATATAGGCTATACATGTGTAGTTACATGTAACATTTCCATAATAGCCATGCTGTGAAAGACTAATTGTATTTCCCTCTATTTTATCTCTCCCCCAACTATTTATTCTATTCTCTTCTTTGACCCTGTCTCATTTCAAAAATGTTTGCTTTCAACTCCCCCCTCTTTCAGTTTGCCTTCCCTTTTATCACCTCCCCCTAACCCCTTCCTATAGGGTAAGCTACCCAACAGAGTTTGTGTTATTTCCTCCTTAAGCCAAATCTGATGAGAGTAAGGTTCACTCATTCCCTTTCGCTTCCTCGTCCATTCCAGGCTAAAAGCTTTTTCTTGCCTCTTTTATTTGAGACAATTAACCCAATTCTATCTCTCCCTTTCTCCTTTCAATATATTCCTCTCTCACCCCTTAATTTTGTTGTTTAGATATCATCCTTTCATTGTTAAGTCTCTCTCTCTCTCCATACACACATACATACATGAGTTACAAGTATCGTATTTCCATGTAGGAATGTAAACAGTTCAACTTTAATAAGTCCTTTGTGATTTCTGTCTCCTGTTACCTTTTCATGCTTCTCTTGCTTCTTGTATTTGCAAGTCAAATTTTCTAGTCAGTTCTGGTCTTTACATAAGGAATGCTTAAAAATTCTCTAATCTTAATACTCATAGTGGAACATGCTTAATAGCTCATATGTATTCAGTTTGGGGACATAGGTCAACCGAATCAATTCTGAGTTTTATAAGTAACTTCAAATTGCAATTTTTGCTGCCTTAAATCTTACTAAAATAAACAGCGAATGATGTGATTTCTTTGTGTTGACACACATTCCTCAGTCAGCTAATTCCTTAAAGCAAAAATAGATCAGTTATTAGCAGAAGAACTGGTCTTCTAAACTTCATCCATTACAGGCCAGCTGAATGCTTAGCTTGGGTCAAAAAAAAACTTATGACTTAAGCAATTATAGAGTAAGAGCAGTCGAAGGACAAAATAAATTAACTATAAATATGATCAATAAGAAAATGATACAGAATCAATCTGGATCATTTCGCTAGGATTTCATCAATACTATTTTCATAGAACTCAAAATGACTCATATTTTTTTTTATCATTTAGATTACCTATGGCTCATATGATCCCATCCTGAATGACAAGATCCAATTTCCTTCTCTCTATCAGATGGCTCCCAGGGACTCCTTTCTACCTATAGGTATTGTCCGGCTACTATTTCATTTTGACTGGAATTGGGTGGGACTAGTAGCCACAGATGACATGAGAGGAGAAAAATTCCTCTGGAACATTACAGAACAGATGTCCAGGAGCTATATCTGTGTGGCCTTTATAGAAAAGATCCCTGTCAGTGAGAGACATCAAGATGAATCTCATGTAACTTTCATGCCCAGAATTCTAGCATCCTCAGCCAAAGTAGTCATCATTCATGGGGATGCAGATTCACTTATGATCCTAAGACATTCTCAACCTCTTTTTTTATCACCCTTGAAATTGTGGATCATCACATCAGACTTGGATGTTACTCTGAGACCCCATCATTATGAGAGTTATGCTTTTCATGGTTCTCTAGTATTTAAACACCAGACTAGTGAAGCTCCTGGTTTTTCTCGTTTTCTCAAGGGTGTTAACCCTGTTAAATATCCAGAGGATAATTTTCTGAAGAGCTTTTGGCATTCAACTTTCAAGTGTGTAGATGAACCTGAAAGGTTCTGGAGGAAGGGGAATGTTCACTAAATGCTTCACTGGAAGATCTACCCCTAGAATATTTTGACATGACCATGTCTAGTTTCAGTTACTCCACCTACAATGCTATGTATGCTGTGGCATGGGCCCTCCATGAAATGTTCCTGATGAGAATGGAAATGGGATTGGGGGCACATGGAGAGACTTTCACCCCTCAACCGTGGCAGGTAGTTTTCTCTCCAATTGAGCTGATGTCTTTTGTATTCCCTTTGTTGAGCACAGTCCTCTGCAAACAGTAGCTTCATAATAATGTATGCGACTGGCAATTAGCGTAGTGGATAGAGTGCTGGACCTGGAGTCTAGAAGACCTAAATTCAAATCCAGCCTAAAACTGTCCTAGCTATGTCACCCTGGGAAGTCACTTAACCTCTGTTTGCTTCAGTTTCCTCCTCTGTAAAATGGGGGTAAAAATAGGAGTTTTTGTGAGTATCAAGTGAGATAAGAATGGTAAAGCATTTAGCAAACTGCCTAGCGTGTAATAAATGCTACATAAATGTTTGTTATTGTTATTATTGAAAAATGAAAAATTTCCAGGACAAAAATATGTTTCTGCCTTTAAGAAGGTTATATTCTGCTGAGGGGATGCAGTAGGTAGAAGGATAAGTGAGTACAATGTATTAAAAGGAGAGGGGATCTGACCCTGTTTTCCAGGGGCTTGTCTGAAGCATGGGGTGGTTCTTACAGCTGGAGTCTGCCAGTTTCCCTGGCTATGCTAAGGCACACGGGTGCCCTTGTGTTAACATTGCCTGTTCCACTATACTGGAGGTCAGAGTCTTCCACTGGTTTGCCCAGGTGGGGGTTGATACTACTTGGCTAGGATGCTTAATGAGCTGGAGTGCACTCCCCTTTTACCTGAGTGAAATGGACTTTTCTTGTCAGTCTTCCAAGTTTCTAGGGCTAAAAGATTCTTTCATCCTGTATTTTTGATGGTTGTGCTCCTCCAGGATTTGTGTGGGGGCACTGTTTTATGGTTGTGTGGAAGTGAACATGGGAGAGTTACAGTGATTTGATGCTTACTCTGTCTTCTTGGCTCCCTTGAAGGAGCAGGGAGTAACATATTCATCTTTCATCTCCATGTCTTTTCATAGACTATCTTCTATGTTAGAAGTTATACCTCTTTTATCTCTGCCTCATTGAATGCCCTCCTTCTTTCAAAGCACAGCTCAGGCACCATCTCCTAAAAGAAGCCCATCATCATACTTCATTCTGCCATGGTCTTACCATGGAAATTACTTTGACTCCAGTTTGAATTTAGTTTTTTATTGTATATGTTCACTTTTTATTGTACAGCTCACCCCTACCTCATCCCCCCAGAACAGAAAATAAAAGTCTTTAGGGAAGGGATTTTTATTTATATCACTAGTAATAAACATGCAGTAGGTAAACACTTGTTGAATGGATGAAGGGATAATGGAATGCTCTGCAGAAGTAGAATCTGAGATGAGCTTTCAAGGCAGATAAGCATTCTGACAGGCAGAGATAAAGAAACAGTTTTGCTGACATGATAGTTGACTTGCCAAAATGTGGGTCTGGAAAATAGAATGTTGAATTCAGAGAAGCCCTTTAGTTTGACTGGAATGTACAGCTTGTGAAGGGATATGATGTGAAAAAAATGCTTGAAACTATGTTGAAGTTTTCAAAATATGTTGAGGCTTTTAACACCACACCCAAAAGTTCGCATTTTATCCTTAAAATGAATGAAGAGTTCACTGATGGTTTTCAGATTAGAAGTAAAACAATAAGAACTGTGTTTTGAGAGGATCTATGGGATATATATATATATATATGAATGATAGCATGGAGATGAAAGAGATTGGAGGCAGGGAGATCACTTGACCAAATCAAATGAAGTCAACAAGCATTTCTTTTTAAAAAAATCTATTTATTTATTTATTTTTAGTTTTCAACACTCATTTCCACAAGATTTTGAGTTCTAAATTTTCTCCCCCTCTCTCCCCTCCGTCCACCCCAAGACACCATACATTCTGACTACCCCTTCCTCCAATCTGCCCTCCCTTCTATCACACATCTTCCTTCTCTTATCCTCTTCCCCTCCATTTTCTTGGAGGACAAGATATATTTCTGTACCCCCATTACCAGCATATCTTATTTTCCAGTTGCATCTCAAAACAACTTTTAACGTTTGTTTTTAAAATTTTGAGTTCCAACTTTTTGCCCTTTCTCCCTCCCCCCATCCCCACTGAGAAGGCAAGCAATTTGATATATGTCATACATGTATAGTTATGCAAAAACTTCCATAAAAGTCATATTGTGGAAGACTAACTATATTTCCCTCCATCCTATCCTGCCCCCTCATTTATTCTACTCTCTCTTTTGAACCTATCCTTCCTCATAAGTATTTATTTCTAATTACCCCCTCCTTCCATTAGCCTTCCCTTCTATCATCCCCCACCCCTGCTTATAGCCTTCTCCCCTACTTTTCTGTAGTGTAAGATAGTTTCATAGCAAATCGAGTACACATGTTATCCCCTCCTTAAGTCAAATGTGATGAGAGTCAGGTTCACTTTTTCCCTCTCACCTCCCCTCTCTTCCCTTCCCTGGAAAAATTTTTTATTCCCTGTTTTATGTGAGTGATAATTTGCCCCATTGTATTTTTCCCTTTCTCTTCCCAATATATTCCTCTCACTCCTTAATTTTATTTAATTTTATTTTTAGATATCATCCTTTCCTATTCAACTCACCCTTTGCCCTCTGTCTATATGGCTATAATCCCTTCAACTACCCTAGCACTGACAAAAGTCTCAAGAATTACAAATATTATCTTTCCGTGTAGGAATGTAAACAGTTCAACTTTAGTAAGTCCCTTATAATATCTCTTTATGTTTACTTTTCATGTTTCTCTTGATTCTTGTGTTTGAAAATCAAATTTTCTATTCAGCTCTGGTCTTTTCATCAAGAATACTTGAAAGTCCTCTATTTCGTTGAATAACCATTTTTCCCTCTGAAATTTAATACTGAGTTTTTCTGGGTAGGAGATTCTTGGTTTTAATCCTAGTTCCTTTGACTTCTGGAATATCATATTCCAAGCCCTGCAATCTCCTAATGTAGAAGCTGCTAGATCTTGTGTTATCCTGCTAACATGTTTCTTAAGAATCTACTATATGCAACATATCATGTTAAGCTCTTTGGATACAAAAAAAAGTAAAATAAGTGCTTACTCTCAAGAATTGAACATTGTAGTGGGGGAGACACCATGAAACCATTTATGAATATACACAATATAAACAAGTTAATGAATGATAATCAATCACAGAGGGATGCCCCTAGCACTGAGTGGGACTAAAAAGGCTTCATGCAGAAGGTGGGAATTTAGCTGAGATTTGAAGGATGTTAGAAAATCCAGGAAATAGAGACAAAGAAGGAAAGAATTTCAGTTATGGGGCATAACCAATGGGGGAAAAACTATGGAGTCATGAGATGGAGTATTATTCAAGGAGGGGTACATCAAAAAGGCCAGTGTCACTGGATCATAGAATACCAGGAGAGGTGCAAAGTGAAATTAGAAATTTCAGAAAGGACTGTGGTGTGAAAAGCATTAAATTACAATCATATTATTTAATGTTTGATGTTGGGGGTAATGGGGATCCACTGACATTCATTAAATAGAAGGTAATACAGTTGGACTTGCACTTAAGGAAGTTCAGTTTCATAGTTCAGTGGATGATGGTCTGGGTTGGGGAGACACTTGAAGTATGGATACCAAACAGAAACTTATTACAATAGTTCAGGCATGAAGTGTTGAGAACCTGAACCAGGGGCAGGTAGGTCTTCCAGTGGATACAAACAATAATCCTGGAATCAGGAAGACATAAATTCAAATTCAGTCTTAGATATTTATTAGTAAATCATCTGTCTGCCTTAGTTTCTTCAAAATATAAAATAACATGTATAGCACCTACCTCTCAGTCTATTGTGAGGGTCAAAGGAGATATTTGGAATGTTTAGTACATAACCTGGTTTATAGAAGATGATTAATCACTGCTTATTTCTTTTTTCTTTCTTTCCTTGTTGGTGGCAGCATCAGAGGAGAGAAGGGGGCATATTTGAGAGTATTTTCAAAGACACAATTGACAAAATTTGGCAACAGACTGAATGCAGAAAGTTAAGAAGAAGAGATCATGATGCAACCTAGGTGATACACATGGATGATTTGGAGAGTTATGGTATTCTGGACAATATATGGAATGTTTAGAAAAGGGGGAAGTTTTGGAGAAAAGGATGAGTCCAGTTTGGGATACAATGAGCATAAGATATCTATGGTACATTCTGTCTCAGATTTCCAGTCAAAGATTAGGAATAGATAAATAGATCTGAGAATTGTCTGCGCAAAAATGCCAATTAAATTCACAGAACTGATGAGATAACCAAGGGAAATAATGTAGGAGGAGAGGACAATAGGGCCTAGGACAGAGTTTTGGGGGAATATCTATGACTAGTAGGTATGGCCTAGATAAGGAATCATCAAAGTATACTGAGAAAGAGTGGTCAGACAAGAAGAAGGAAAACCAGGAAAGAGAAGTTTAATGAAAAAGCAGAGAAAAGAGAATATCAAGGAGAAGACAGTGATTTACAGAATCAAAGGTTACAAAGAGGGTCAAGCAGTATGAAGACTGAGAAAATCCCATTAGATTTGACACTTAAAAGATTATTGATAACTTTGGAAGAGTCAGTTTCAGTTGAAGGAGGAGGTAAGAAGTAATACTGCAGAGTTAAAGGAGTGGAGGAACCAATTGCAGATGGCTTGTTCAAAAAATTTAGTCATGAAATGGAAGATAGACATAGGATGATAGCCAGTGGGCATATGTGAATCAAATGAGAACTTTTAAAAGATGAAAGAGACATGGGCATATTTAGTGAGCAGGGAAGCAATCTGGATACCTAGATTGAAGAGAAGTGAGAGACTGGGTGATTACACAAAGGGAACAATGTGCTAAAAAATACAAAATGGGACAAGATCAGAGGTGCATGTAGAGGGGTTGGCCTTGGAGAAGAGAAGGGACACTTCTTTATGTGAGACAGGTGAAGAAGATAATGGAGGAATGATGAATAATGTGAGATGAGAAAAGGAAGATAGTAGGGAACTCTTGAATCTCAGCCTTATTATTTTTGGCAATTAAATATGAAACAAGGTTTTCATTTGAGAGGATGTCAGGGAGGACTCTGTAGTAAATTTGAGGATAGAAGAAAAGATTTGGAAAAGCCATCGTGGGAAGCAGGAGAGTAAATCAGTTAGGGAAATATGATTACCTTATTATAGTGAATTCTCAGTTGATAATATGTAGCAAAAAATTGTAATGTATTTTTTTCTTTATAGATTTTCTTCAGTTCCATTTAGATATCAGCATGGGAATAGGAAAGAAGGTAGTGGGTAATGGGAATAGTCTAAGATTGGGACTTGGCCAGACATGATCAGTGGTAGGATAAGAATTCAAGGGATTCAAGTTTGAAGGACAGTGTGGACTTAAACAAATTTACTAGAAGTGGATATAAGTGATGGCCTGGGGAAAAATACTGAGAAGATGGAGTGATTGGAGGCAACATGAGATATTGGGTAGGGGTCATTAGGCATAGAGGGAGGTGTAAAAATGAAAGATTATAACCATGGAAAAGAATTTCAGAGTTCGTAAATATGAAAGTAGAATACATGCGGGCCATGGCAAGAAAAAATATATGGCCATCTCTATTGGTAGCTTGGGTGGGATGGAGGAGTAAATTATTCATGAAAATGAGTCAATTTAGCAACTAGGAAGCTAAGGAGCGTAACTTTGTCTTTTGTAGTGTCTAATAGAATACAATTTAGGGAGGTAAGATTGTGACTCAGCTAGGTGACATAATGGATACAATGCTAGGCCTAGAATCAGGAACACCTTAATTCAAATCTGGACTCAGATACTTACTAGATGTTTGACTCTGGGCAAGTCATTTAACCTATTTTGCCTCTGTTCCCTCCACTTGGAAGTGGGGATAATCAGTATCTACTTTACATGGTTCTGGTGAGAATCAAATAAAATAATATTTGCAAAGTGCTTAGCACAACATCTGATACATAATAGGTGATGTACAAATGTTTCTTCCTTCATTGTTTTGTTCCTTCCCGGCTTCCTTCCTTCCTTCCTTTAACAGACACACAATAGAATGAGAAGGGAAGAAGAGGGTAGTAGGTAATGGCAATTAACAGTTAGCAGATTTCATTGGGTGATAAATGAGTATTGCATGAACCTTGGAAGAAAAGAGGTTACTGAGGGATGATGGCAGAGGGAGAGTCTAAAAGTAGCAATGGGAAATAAAGAGTACATGACCCATGAATTGAGGAGTATGAGTGAAAATGAAGCCAGTGCTGGAAAGTGTGGCCAGGAACACGACGTTACCAGGAGGGAGCTAGGTCTTAGTGAGTGCCAGTTGATGAAAAGAGTGAGAAAAGAAAAGTTTTAACAAGAAAATAATTTTGATAACCATGGAACAGGAAATCTAGAAGAGCACAGTAGGTGTTGGTAGATATGGATTTGGAACATTGAAAATGGTAAGAATGAAGGACATGGGGATATGACAATGAGCAATAGCTCACGGGGAAAGGAAGTTATACAATGGCAACCTTGGGGTTCAGAATTACAAGGATAGAGAGAAGTGTTATGGTTGTAGGGTATGCTAACCACTGAGGAATAAACTTGGGCAGATTTTAAGTAACTGGAGAGAAGTCCACCATAAAGAGATTTGTGATTCTCACATTAATCAATATGATATAGGTAACTAATATGCTGACAAATTAGATTTTTCGGAACTCCCATTTTCCTAGCATATTCTGGTTTGGGAGACAGAGACTCACAATTCATCTTAAAGTGATCAAGTAGGAAGTTTTGATGCACTCACAACTCCTGCCTTCCTTGTGAATGTTAAGTGAATCAAATCAAAGATTGTAAAACCTGTTCCTGTCCACAGAACCTTGCTACCAAATAATCATGACCCCCAAGATTTGAGACAATCAATTTAAGAACTAATCCTACAGGACTCAAAAACACTTGCATTGTTCTGCACTTGTGGGTTTGCCATGGAGAATCACTCAAGATCTAGAAATGATTGTGTTGTCCACCTTCCCTTCCCTCTTTACTTGTGATTTATGTAAAAAAACTTTGCCTTTATTCCAGCATGAGGAGCTCTCCTAAGGAGAACTTCAGATGTGCAAATGGCTTTCCTATACCACTACTTCATTCCTGAAACATCTGTGTCTGGCCTGTTCAGTTTCACCTTCAGCCATGCCCTGGTTAGAGTTCAGAATGCATTTACAAATCTGTTAACATGATTTAAATTTCTGGAAGCTAAGATGGCAGAGTAAACCATAAGTCACAAACATCCTCCCGTCTTTTTTAATTTTTTTAAAAATTTATTTGTTTATTTTTAGTTTTCAACATTCATTTCCATAACATTATGAGTTCCAAATTTTTCCCCATCTCTCCCCTCTCCCACTTCTAGATACCATGCATTCTGATTTCTTCCCCCCCCCCAATCTGCCCTCTCTTCTATCACATCCTTCCCTTCTCTCATCCCCATCTCCCCTATTTCCTTGTAGGGCAAGATAGATTTCTATACCCTATTACCTGTATTTCTTATTTCCCAGTTGCATTTTCTAACTTCTCTCTCTTCCTCCCTCCCCACTCATCCCCACTGAGAAGGGAAGCAATTCAACATAGGTTATACATGTACGGTTATGCAAAAGACTTCCATAAAAGTCTTGCTGAGAAAGACTAACTATATTTCCCTTCATGCTATCCTTCCCCCCCATTTATTCTATTCTCTGTTTTGACCTTGTCCCTCCCCAAAAGTTTTAATTCTAATTACCCCCTCCTCTCATTTTCCCTCCCTTCTATCATCCCCCAACACACCCCACTTATCCCCTTCTTCCCTACTTTCCTGTAGTGAAAGATACATTTTCATATCAGTTGAGTGTGCATGTTGTTCCCTCCTTAAGCCAAATGTGATAAGAGTAAGTTTTACTTTTTCCCTCTCCCCTCACCCTTTTCCCCTCCATTGGAAATGCTTTTTCTTGCCTCTTTTATGAGATAATTTCCCCATTCCATTTCTCCCTTTCTCCTCCCAACGTCTTCCTTTCTTACCCCTTAATTCTATTTTTTAAAATATCATGCCTTCCCATCCAACTCACCCTGTGCCCTCTATCTATATGTATATTATCCCTCCAACTATCCAAATACTGAGAAAAGTCTCAAGAGTTACAAATATTATCTTTCCATGTAGGAATGTAAACAGTTCAACTTTAGTAAGTCCCTTATAATATCTCTTTGATGTTTACTTTTTCATGCTTCTCTTGATTCTTGTGTTTGAAAGTCAAAATTTCTATTCAGCTCTGGTCTTTTCATCAAGAATCCTTTAAAGTCCTCTACTTCATTGAATGACCATTTCCCCCTGAAGTATTATACTCAGTTTTGCTGTGTAGGTGATTGCTGGTTTTAATCCTAGCTCCTTTGACTTCCGGAATATCATATTCCAAGCCCTGTGATCCCTTCATGTAGAAACTGCTAGATCTAGTGTTATCTTGATTGTATTTCCACAGTACTAGAATTGTTTCTTTCTGGTTGCTTGCAAAATTTTCTCCTTGACCTCGGAACTCTGGAATTTGACTACAATATTCTTAGGATTTTTTCTTTTTGCATCTCTTTTGAGAGGTGATTGGTGGATTCTTTCAATATTTATTTTGCCCTCTGATACTAGACTATCAGGGCAGTTTTCTTGATAATTTCATGAAAGTTGATGTCTAGGCTCCTTTTTTGATCATGGCTTTCAGATTGTCCCATAATTTTTAAATTATCTTTCCTAGATCTATTTTCCAGGTTAGTTGTCTTTCCAATTAGATATTTCACATTGTCTTCTGTTTTTTCATTCATTTGGTTTTGTTTTATCATTTCTTAATTTTTCATAAAGTCATTAGCTTCCATCTGCTCCATTCTAATCTTTAAGGAATTATTTACTTCAATGAACTTTTGGATCTCCTTTTCCATCTGGTCAGTTCTGATTTTTAGGGCATTCTTCCCCTCACTGGCTTTTTGTATCTCTTTGGCCATTTGGGTTAGTCTATTTTTAAAGTGTTATTTTCTTCAGCTTTTTTGGTCTCCTTTAGAAAACAGTTAACTCCTTTTTCATGATTTTCTTGCATCACTTTTATTTCTCTTCCCAATTTTTGCTCTACTTCTCTTACTTGATTTTGAAAATCCTTTTTGAGCTCTTCCATAGAGTGATACCAATTCACACTTTTGTTGGAGGCTTTAGATGAAAGAGCTTTGATTTTGTTTTCTTCTGTTTGCCTGTTTTTATCTTCCTTGTCACCAAAATAAGATTCTATAGTCTGATTTTTGTTCCAGTTTTGCCCATTTCCCCAGCCATTTACTTGACTTTTGAGCTCTTTGTCAAGATAGTTCTCTGCTTCCAGTAGAGGTGGGGGGGGGGTGCTGTGAGATACTCAATCTCTCAAATATCTGTGGGTCTAGAGCCCCAGAAACAGTGTCTGAAACTTCTACATTAAAAAATCAGAGACATTGGAATATAATATTCCATAAGGCAAAGGAGCTTGGACTGCAATCAAAGATCAAATACTGATAAAAATTGAGCATAATCTTTCAGGCAAGGAAATAGACATTCAATGAAATAAAGGACTTCCACGGACTTTCCTGATGAAAAGGCCAGAGCTCAATGGAAAATTTGACCTTCAAATGCAAGATTCAAGAGAGATATAAAAAGGTAAACAGGAAAAAAATGTTATTCAATAATGGCAAACTTTTTACATCATTACATGGGAAAATGATACTTGTAAATCTTGAGAGTTGTATCTTTATTATGACAGATAGAGGGTGTGAGTAACTGATGCGTTGATTTAAAAAACTAATTAAGTCATGCAAAGAAATTTTAATGGGAGGAGAGGAAAGGAGGAGGCAGAAAAGGGTAAATTATGTCACATGAAGAGGCATAAAAACACAGTACAGGAGAAAGAAAGAAGGGATGGAGATGAGCACTGTTTGAACATTATTCTCAACAAATTTGGTTCAAGGAGGGAGGAAAAAGGGAAAAGAAAAGGGAGAGGGTGGTTAGAAGGGAGAAAATATGTAATAAAGGAAAGAAAAGGGAAGGAAGTTGATAAAAGGGATGGAAGGCTGAGGGAGGCAATGGTCAAAAGAAAAATTCTTTTGAGGAGGTT
This sequence comes from Potorous gilbertii, assembly GCA_028658325.1. NCBI lineage: Eukaryota > Metazoa > Chordata > Mammalia > Diprotodontia > Potoroidae > Potorous > Potorous gilbertii. Next base: position 5,994,463 of record CM053771.1, on the reverse strand, counting down.
AAGGGAGAAAGAAGAAATAAAATAATAAATAGGGGAGGGGAAATATGATGAAGAAAAGACACAGATAGTAATCATAACTATAAGTGTGGATGGGATAAAATGTCCCATAAAATGGAAACAGACAGCAGAATGAATTAAAAACCATAATCCTACAATATGTTCTTTATAAGAAACACATTTGAAACATGAGAACACACACAGGGTAAAGGGAAAAGGCTGGAGTAGAATATATTATGCTTCAGCTGAAGTGAAAGAAAGCAGGAGTGGCAATCTTAATCTCAGATAAAGTAAAAGCAAAACTAGGTCCAATCAAAAGAGAAAAGAAAGGAAACTATGTTCTGCTAAAAGACATGATAGACAGTGAAGCAATGTCATTACTAAACATACATGCACCAATTTGTATAGCATTTTAATTTTAAAGAAGGAATTGGAGGAGTTACAGGAAGAAATAGACAGCAAAACTATGCTAGTGGGAAAACTCGACCTCTGCTTTTGTGAACTTGATTAAGTGTAACTTCAAAATAAACAAGAAAGAAGTTAAGGAGGTGAATAGAATTTTAGTAAAGTTAGATATCATAGATCTCTGGAGAAAACTGAATAGGAAAGAAATAAATATACCTTTTCCTTGGTGGTATATGGCACAAGTATAGAAATTGACCATATACTAGGGCATAAAAACATCACAATCCAGTGCAGAAAGGAAGAAATATTAAATGCATCCTTTTTAGATCATGATGAAATAAAAACTATATGTAATAAAGGGCCATAGAAAAATGCACAAAAAATTAATTGGAAGCTAAATAATCTTATCCTAAAGTATGAGTGGGTTAAACAACAAATCATCGAAATAAATGACAATAATGAGTGCGGCAAAAGCACTCAGGAGAAGTTTTATATCTCTGAATGTTTACAAGAATAAAATCGATAAATCAATGAAAGCAACTGAAAAAGATAAAAAAAAAACAAATTAAAAATCCTCAATTAAATATCAAATTAGAAATACTGAAAACCAAAGGAGAAATTAAGAAAATTGAAACTAAGAAAATTATTAAACTAATAAATAAAACTAAGAGTTGGTTTTGTGGGAAAAAATAAAATTGATAAACTTTTGGTTACTTTGATTAAAGAAAGAAAACCAAATTACCAGTATCAAAAATGAAAAGATTGAATTCATTTCCAATGAAGAGGGAATTAAAACAATAATTAGGAACTATTTGGCCCAGTTGCATGCTCATAAATTTGACAATCTTAAGGCAATGGATGAATTTTTGCAAAAATAAAAATTGCCCAGACTAACAGAAGAGGAAGTAAACTATTTAAATAATCCTATCTTAGAAAAAGAAATTGAATAAGTCATCAATGCACTCTACAGGAAACAATCTCCAGGAGCAGACAAATTTACAAACAAATTTTATCAAACATTTAAAGGACAATTAATTCCAATTCTATATAGACTACTTGGGGAAATTGGCAGAGTATACCAAATCCTTTTTATGACACACATATGACACTTATACATAAACAGGAAGAGCCAAGAAAAAGAAAGGAAATCATAGACTGATTTTCCTAATGAATATAGATGCAAAAATTTTAAACAAAATATCATCAAAAAGACTATAACAACTTAACATGAAAATAATACACTGTGATCAGGTAAGATTTATACCAGGAATGCAGGCCTGGTTCAATATTAGGCCAAAAAACCAGTATAATTGATCATATCAACAATAAACTTAACAGAAACCATTCGATTATTTCAATAGATGGAAAAAAAACTTTTTGACAAAATATAATACCCATTCCTACTAAAAACACTATCAAGCCTAGGAACAAACGAAGCCTTTCTTGAAATGAAATGTGGCATCTACCCAAAACCATCAGCAAGCATTATATGTTATGGGGAGAAGCTAGATGCATTTCCAATAAGATCTGGGGTGAAACAAGGATGTCCATTATCACCACTGTTATTCAGTATGATGCTAGAAATGTTAGCTTTAGCAATAAAAGAAGAACAAGAAATTGAAGGAATTAGAATAGGCAAAAAAGAAACTAAGTTATCACTTTGCAGATGATATGTTGATATACTTGGAGAATCCTAGAGAATCAAGGGAAAAAACTACTTGAAGTAATAAACAACCTTAGCAACGTTGCAGAATATAAAATAAAACCACATAAATCACTTCCATTTCTATATATTACTAACAAAGCTCAACAGCAAGAGATAGAAAGAGAAATTCCATTTAAAGTTACTGTAGACACAAATTATTTGGCAATCTACCTGCTAAAACAAACCTAGGGAATATATTAACATAATTACAATATACTTTTCACACAAAGAAAGTCAGATTTTAATAATTCAAAAAACATCAATTGCTCATGGTTAGGTCTAGATAGCATAATAAAAATGACAGTTCTACCTAAATTAATTTACTTAGTCAATGCCATACCAATCAAACTACCAAAAAGATTATTTTCTAGAGCTAGAAAAAAAAATGTCAAAACTCATCTGGAAGTACAAAATGTCCAGAATATCAAGAGAATGATTGAAAAATGTTTTCTGACAAAGGGCTCATTTTTAAAAGATATAGAGGACTGTGTTAAATTTATAAGAATACAAGTCATTCACCAATTGAAAAATAATCAAAGTATATGAACAGGCAGTTTTCAGAGGAAGGAATTAAAGCTATCAATATTCATATGAAAAAGTACTCTAAATCACTATTGTTTGGAGAGATGCAAATCAAAACATTGCTGAGGGATCACAAAATACCTATCATGTTGGCTAACATGACTAAACAGGAAAATGATAAATGTTGGAGATGTGAGAAATGTGGAACACTAATTCATTGTTGGTGAACTGCAAGCTCTTCCTATCACTCTGGAGAGCAATTTGGAAATATGCCCAAAGGGCTATAAAAGTGTGCATACACTTTGATCCAGAAATATCACTTCTAGGGCTGTATTCCAAAGACATTGTAAAACTGAGGAAAGGATCCATGTGTACAAAAATATTTATAGCAGCTCTTTTGTGGTGCCCAAGAACTGGAAATTGAGGGCATGCCCATCAGTTGGAGAATGGATGAATAAGTTGTAGTATATGAATGTAATGGAATACTATTGTACTATAAGGAATGATGACCAAGTGGACTTCAGAAAAACGTGGAAAGACTTATATGAACTGATACTGAGTGAAATAAGCAGAATCAGGAGAATATAAAAATGAATAAATTTGAAAAAATTCTGTTAACACCAAGAGGAAGTAATTGGACTGTTCAGTGTCTTCTCTGTATGTTCAGCCTTGTGAGAGATGGTGATAGCGAACCCTGGGAGGCTAAAAGTGAGTAAAGGAATTCCAGGTGTCTCTTTTAAGGGAATAACTACCAGATCGCTGGAACAGATGCTGGGGAGAAACCAGAATCCAGATGCCTGGGGCCAAAATTAATGACTGAAGCAGATATTCCTGTGAAGACTCAGAATCAAGGAAGCAACATATAGAAGTGATGGATTTGTGTTGATAAAGGAGTAACTGCAAAGATCACATGAAGACTGGCTGAATTTAAGACTCCGCAGGAAATCCCAGGAGCAAGAATAGAAGCTACAGGTAGTTCCAGTTATAGCAAAGTTCCAGAGGCAACAACTTAAGTAGCTATAACAACAGTCCAGGTAAGAAGCGATATAGATTGGAGCAAGGGTAGTATCGGTAAGCTGACAAAAAGGAACAAATTACATATGTGTGTGTGCATATATATGTATGTGTCTGTATATATATATACAGACACATACATATGCATGTGTGTATATATATATATATATATATATATATATATATACATATGTATGCCTATATGAAGCCGAAGAAAAAAAGACCTAGTGACTGATTTTTATACATGGAAAAAGAAATGACTCAGAAATTATGAACCTTTGTGACAAGGAGGAAAATATTGTCCAAAATAGAAATGAGTAATTTGAAGAAGGGCTGAATTTAGAATGAAAAGAGGATAACTTCTTTTTGGGACAATTTGAGTTTGAGATACTAGGATCCAAAAATAGCAAATTTACAGCCTGTCATTGCTGATATTTCTTTCAGAATTTTCAGAGTACTTTCTCACCATGAAGATTCTATTTATTGTCAGTACACCCCTAATAGAGAAAATCAGACATCCACAGATATTTAGTAATGCTGGGATGCTTTCATCATCTAGTATAGTGAGTAGCATACAGTGAGTGTTCAGAAAATATCTTTTGAGGTGAGCTAAATTGATTCATGCACAGGAAGGGTTCATTCAAGCAAACAATGATATGGCACAGTAATTTGTTCCAGACATTGTTGTGAATTCCTGCAAAGTAAATCTGGAGGAACATTTTTTGTATAGTTCTGAGTGATCCCCACATTCCCCAGACAATATCTGTAATAACTAAGAACCAAAACTGCCAGGTGGTAATAACATCTTTGAGATGTAGATATCTCTTAGCTAGAAAATCTGCCATTTCCTTTCAGTAGAATATAATAAGCATTTACAGAGACCAAGGCTTCGTAACTAAGTACTGTAATATGAAAATGAAATTAAATGAAGCCTCCCCTACTCTCAAGAAACTCATTTGCTTCTTACATGAATTGTGTTTGTTAGATGTACATGAATTAGCTAATGTGCATTTGTGGCCACAAGAATAATGTGGACATAAAGGCAAGATAATCTATAGTCTTCTGTTACTGACGAGGTTGCTGATTTACAAAAATGAGCCCGATACATATGAACAAATGGCTTGATAAAGCCTCCTTGTGTATGCTCAAATTTAAATGGGATAAACTGAATGCCTACTTTACTCAATGTCTGGAATGCTAACAAGATGAAAACACCTTCAAAACTTTGAGAATCTTTGAATGTTTCCTGGCAGGGGTAGCCTATACAAAAGTAGATTTATAAAAAAAAAATCTACCTTCAAAGAATATCATAAATCTCAGATCATTAGGTTCTGGTAACTTGAAAAGAACCATCATCTAACCAAGCTCATTGCACATAGTAGGGGGCTGGGTATGTGTGTCGAGTGAATGAATATATTAATTAAGTACTGATTTAATTTTCTGCACAACGCTCAGATTTTACTATTTAGACTTTCAGCTCCACCTTCAGGCAAGAAAGAGTGATTGAGATTTCTCTTTTGATTTAGTTCCACTTTTTTCTGAGGAACCTGCAGTTTAAGAACAGTGCTGGAGATAAGGTGGTTTTGAATGAGAAAAGCAACAATGAGGCTAAATACGACATAGTGAATTATTTAGTTTACGTCAATAAACCTGAAGTTTTGGTGAAAGTTGGACAGTTTATTCCCAGGACCCTACTGGATCATGATTTCATCATATCTAGCAACTCAATTGCATGGGATGATTCACAGGTCAGTAAAATTTGAGTATCAAATTTTCATTTCCAGTCACACAAATTAGTCTTAACAATTTGGGTTCCTCCACAAGGCTCACTAAGTAGTGTGAGTTTCCCCTTGGATTTAACTCTTTTCCTTTTACAGCAAAAATTTAGATAAGAAAGCGAAACCGCCAATCATATAGATGTTTCCATTATTTTTCATCACTCAAATGCAAAAGTACACCATAAATGCAGTACATATACTCATTTACACACACACACACACACACACACACACACACACACACACACATATATATATGCAACCCTATGTGTATTTATAAAATTGCACATGTATCTCCTTGGAGCAAAAAACATGATTGAGCGGATTTACTGAATTGGTTAAATTCCCAGATAAGTTGCATGAGATGGGTATTCCAAAGAACTTTACTGGACAGTTTTTTCCCCTCACATTATTAAATCTTCTAAAACTTTCTTTGATGTAGATATTGATTAAAAGATTTTTAAATCTCTTGGGTTTTTTTTTTCATTTCATTATCCTGAAAATTACTGTTTATATTATATACAGACACATCTTTTAAGATAGTGAAAGTCACCTTCGAGTCCTTGAAATGCCTGACACCTGCTCTTTCTTTTTCAATGAGGGAACTCAGAGAATTTAAAAGGCTCAAAGACCAAAAAACAAAATGTGGCAACAATCTAAGACTCCAATTTTCCAAACTAATTGATATTTTCTTACCACTTAAAGACCTACATAGCACTCATTTTCATGAACATGTAGATGAGATATAATTCCTTTAGCTAATCTTCAATGTTTTCTTAGCTCATACCAAATCATCATAATTAACCATCATAGAGCAAGACATCTTTCCCTTTACACTGAAATGTGATATTCCTCACTCATTTTTTTCACTGTTGCTTCTGCTTACTCAGATTCCTCCACAGTCTGTATGTAGTAAGAGCTGTAATTCTGGATTCAAAAAGATTTTTCGGGAAGGGGAGCCTATCTGTTGTTTTGACTGTGTCCATTGTGCAGAGGGGGAAATCTCGAACCAGAGAGGTAAGTGTCTACAACTCTGCTCTAAACCCTAGAGAACTTACCAAGGGTAGGGGAACAGAAAACACCTTTGCCTAGCATTTACAGTCACATGGGCACATTCCTCTATGAGATGTACTTTTTATATACTAGTGGAGAGTGGGGGGGAAGTAATGAAAAATGGGGTGAAGGTGACCAGCATTGGCATAGCTTGGAACCCTAACCCTAAAATGGACACTTTTCCTACTTTGTTTCTCCATATCAAGCAGCAAATATTTACTAATTATCTTGGATTATTGGTGCTGGTCATTTGTGTAATTTTTCTCATGAGAGATGTCAATAAAGGTGTAATGATAATTTAAATGGGGAGATCTTTCATATTCATTAATACTTCCATGTCATCTGCCTGGGTCACATGGCAGCCTCAGTCACATTAGTCTGAGTCAAATGGAGCCTGTGGTGGGAGGATTTGGCTGAATGGGTGGAACAGGAAGACAATGGAGTATAGGTAGGGCTATTAAGGATGAAGAGGCAGAGCTAGAACAGAGCTGAGAGGAAGTTAGTCTTGAGAGCAGTCAGAGATAGGAAGGATGCAGGCTGCTGGCTAGCGTGAAAGAGCTTGTTTGTGATTTTTTTTAAGGCATCTGGTTTGTAGGAAACTCAGCAGGGGAAGGCTTGGGAATGGTGCTGTCCTCTGCCTTGTTACTGTGTAGCTTTTTGTTGCTGTGACGCAATTGACTTTCTGGTGTTTAAATTAATGATTTGGTTATACCTTTCATGTGGAGAGGTTTTTGTTTTGTTTTGTTTTGTTTTTTGTGATTTGGAATTGTGCTGTGATATTCAGCAGTAGGTGCTATGAGTATCACATTGGCATTACAAAGGGCACCTGGGTTTTGGAGAAGTTTGTAAATAGATCTGAACGTGGATATGTAGTAATAAGCACCAGCTGGGTGACAAACATTGCTGGAGATTAGTTTTATGTTTTACATTTTCACTTGTGTGTGTCTGTGTTGCTCAGGGGTAGGTATAGGTTAAAAAATCTCATAGAATATGCACGTCAGCAGAATGTTTCAACTGGAGCAAGCTCTACAGCAGGAAGTGTGAAGTGATTGTTGATCTTCGTGTTCCCAAGCTGGGAGACTGAGTGGAGACAATGGAGTATAGGTAGGGCTATTAAGGATGAAGGACTTTGGTCTAAGGAGTGGTAATCTCCAAAAGGAAAAGTGATTTTGGGTGAGAGGTACAGACTAGTAGTATGAGTAGTATGGAATGAAACACCAATTGAAGTGCAAGATATAAGATTAAAGTGGAATGTCGGAGTGTCAGGTTTTTAATGTAATGGTTGTGTTTGTCCTTTGTTTTTGAAGAGGACTGTGACATCAAGAAAATCATGACATAACTTGGAATTGACTTTGATTTGGGTGAGGGAGGGCTGTGCAAGGTCATCAGCCTCACTTTCTCTTCCTTAGCCAGGGTCCAGTTGCTGGATATTCATCACGACAACTGGAGATGGCTCAGGATGCAATGGGAGACCCTAGGTCTTTTAGTCTAAGATCTTTTCAGTTTCTCACTTTGAGCGAGGCCCATTTGGTGGATAGGCCTCTTTAAGAAGTGAGTCAAGGGATGGCCCCTTTAATTAGAAAAAAAAGAAAAGAAAATCAATCTGGAAGGAGTAAACCCTCAGTGTTGCTGTTCGAAACAGAAACACTTACATTCTGGGCTAGGACGTAGGGCAGGGGGATTTTGAATTTTGTTTAATAGAAAGTCAAGACTTTTAAGGTCTTAGACATTTATCCATAAGTAGATTTCAACTAGGGTAGCTAGATGGTGCAGAGGAAGGAGGTCTGAGGCCTGAAATCGGGACGAGTCATTATCCTGAATTCAAATGGGCTCAGATACTTACTAGCTATGTGACCCTGGGAAAGTCACTTAACCCTGTTTGCCTCAATTTCTCATCTGTAAAATGAGCTGGAGAAGGAAATGGCAAATCACTCCACAATGGGATTGCAAAAGAGGAAACAATTGAACAACAAAATTCAACTAGACACTTCTTAAAACACTTCATGAACCAAAACAGATAGACTGGCATGCGGTCATATACATTCTTTTAAGACAATTTACTACCAAAAAAAAAAAGTATAATCAAAACTTGTGGGCCCAAGCGTGATCACAAGGTATCGTTTTTTATGAAGAGAATAGCTTTAGTGCAGTAGGAAAAAAGGAATGAGGACAAGAACAACATTTTCTGTGCAACTTAAATCTCTCAGAGATTAGTATTTGAATGAGTCTAATCTTTTTTATGTAGCAACTGAAAGAAGTATGAAATGAATTCTTACAAGGCCCATGTCATATTAAAATTTTACAGTAATTTAGATGCCTGACTAATGGGTACAGACTTTATAAAGACCCAGGGAAATAACAGAATTAATTGTTAAGGAGTAACCATATAGCACACCTGTGGCTGACCCAAGAGTGGCATTCCTGAGGGGAGGTCTAAAAATCCTATTGTTGGGGGTAGCAGTGTTAGCAGCCATTGTGTTATTAGTGATAATTATGTCAGCAACAGCTGTTAGGCAATGAAGAACCCCTCCTGCCCAAATAAATATGTTTTAACCAATGAATGCATTACCCAGAGAGGATGCTAGTCACTAAATCACAGAAGGGACTTTCCCGAAGTAGACATCTCTGGAATAACAGCAAAGACTGTCCTTTAGATGAATTTTTGATGGAAAGAGACTTATTATAATATCATTATCATACATTAATGCCTCCTGAAGTGTGCTTTTTTAATATGCATTATGTGTAGCTGCATATACAGTTCTTCTTTATCTTTGTCTATGTTTTTGTAACCAGGAGGTTGTGGCTTGAATAAGATCCAGGATATTTAGATCAAAACCAGGATATTTGGTGGTACTTTTTGCTCCATAAAAATCCCTGTTTTTGAAGTGCTAGTTTCAAGTTCCTCTAAGGAGCCTAGACTGTTGCTGAGAAGTGTAATTCTCAATAAATGCCCTTGCTTGGGTTGAAAATGATCTGAATCTGTGAATTCTTTTGAGATGATCCAACAACACACACCTGTCTGCCGCACTACTATGTGAAAATATGTGTGTATGTGTATGTGTGTGTCCTTTGTGTCCCAGACAGCACCTAATGCAGTCCTCTGACAAGGTATCCCCTCAGTTGATTTAGGATCACTAGTTTGTACTTGAAGACCATAAGTGGTGAGGAACCCACCACCTTCTAGACTAAATGGATTGGTCAGTGAGAATCTCGATAAGGAAGCAGTGATCACCTAGCGTCAGCATGGGCCACATTTCCTCTCTTTGAGGGGCCTGCTAGACAACATAGATTCTAGCAAAGTATTTAACAGAGTCTATCTTGGTTATGTGTGTGTGTGTGTGTGTGTGTGCCTGTGTGTGTTAAAGGTAGAGAGATGTGGACTAGATTATTGGTCTTCAAAGTGGAAGTGAGGCTAGAAAGATCTGATCCCAAAATATGTGAGATGGGTAGGAACCGACCCTACCTGCTAAGAGTTGGTTGTGATCTTGGTTTCCACAGGAGCACCTACCCTTACTCCCTAACCTCCCTCAACCCTGACCTCAACCCTCCCCTCCCGAGCCTGACCCATCTCTATGCAATATCCTTTCTCCACATTCATTCGGTCACCACCCAAGTTAAGACCCTCATTGTGTCCTGTCTGGATTTTAGTACTAGCATCCTACCCATCCTCCCTGTCTTAAGTACTTGCCCTCTCTCTATTCTCTGCCGCATTTCTTACATTGCCTTAATCAACGAATAAGCATTGCCTCAGTGAAACTGAGACCTTTAAAGACCTTAAGAAAGCATTGGACATATGACCAAAAACATCGTGCTAAAATGCATGGGAGCAAGCACAGAGCCCTGTTTCACTCCACTGGTGACTGGGAAGGCACAAGAGAATTGTCCACTATCCAGAATTCAGGCAAACATGGTATCATGAAATTGACATACAGTACTGATGAACTTCTCTGGGCAACCAAATTTTGACATAATTTGCCATAAGGCCTCACAACTAACAGTGTTAAAGGCCTTGGTCAGATCTACAAATGTTGTGTACAGATCTCTCCTGCTCCTGGTATTTCTCCTGGAATTGTTAGGCAGCAAACATCTTTTCAACTCTTCCTTGGACCTTTCTGAAGCCACACTGACTCTCAGGTAGATGGCCGTCTTGTAGGTGAAGGATCAACCTATTAAGGAAGACTCTGGCAAGTATCTTGCCAGCAATGACTAAGATAGAGATCCCTTCAGTGATTGTCACAGGATAATCTATTCCCTTTACTTTTATAGAAATGCGCAATGGAGGAATCCTTGAACTCCTGGGGGATAAACTCCTCTTGGAAAATTTCAGTCAGCTCATCATTATGAGCAATGATCTTTTAAATCTCAGCTGGAACACGATCAGCACCAGGTGCTTTGTCTCATTAAAGGAGCCTAATGGCACTTAAGACCTTCTTCAGTTGGAAGTTCAGCTAAGGAGAGAGTAACTTCAACCTGAGGTAAACGATCAATGGCCTCAGCATTGATTGAAGATGATCTGTTGAGAACACTATGGAAATGTTCAGCCCATCACTCTAGAATAATGTCCTTATCACTCATTAATGTGGCTCCATCACCACTGAGTAGTTGTGATGTACCATAGGATTTTTGTACATAAATAGCTTTCAAGGAATCATAAAAGTTTTTGGATTGTTACTATCAGTATAAAATTGAATTTGTTCTGCCTTCTTACTGAGTCAGGAATCCTGCATCTCTCTAAGCTTTGCTTATACTTTACTTTTGATGGAATTAAATACTGCCTTCTTGAAGATGGATGAACTATACTGCTGGTAAATTCTGTGGAGTTCTTGTTTTTCATTTAGCAACTTCGGAATTTCCCCATCATTTCCGTCAAAGCACTCTTGGTGTTTGTGAGTATTCTGACCCAGATGAGCAAATGCATTGCTGTATACCAAGTCTGTGAAAGCTTCCCACTCTTTTTCTGCTCCACTGTTGCCAACTATGTCTTGACTCAACTTTCCCTCCAATTTTGCAACAAACTACTCATGCTCAGAGAAGGGCTCTAATTTGTTGACATTAATTATTCTGGTTGTCATTTTGCTTTGGGGGCAGCACTTTTGATGAATGTGAATATTTAACTTGGAAAGGACAAGTCTATGATCAGTCCAGCACTTTACACCACAATTGCCTTTGTCACTCTCTTATCTAGTCTGTCTCTTCTCTTTACAATTACATAGTCTATTAGATGCCAATAATTGCTGCAAGGGTGCATCCATGAAGTTTTATTGCATTTTGGCAAATGGAAAACGTGTTGGTGACGAGAAGGTCATGCGATGCACAAGTCTTCAGCAATAAATGACCATTGCTGTTGCTGTTTCTAACTCCTCCCTAGGACTCCCTGTCAAGTCTGATAGACTGAGCGTACTCCAGCATTATTTTCCTGCAAGTGACAATCACATTGTCATCAGCCTATCATTCACTTCTTTTGGCAAGCATACAGCTTGCTGACAAAATTAGTTTTGATTGCAAAACCTGCTCCAGCTTCACGGCATTCCTATTCACTGTAGCCTCTCTGGAAAAATGTGTATCCAGCTCCAACTTCAGTAAGCCGGCCTTCATTTGAAAGTCTTGTTTCATCCAGGACTGCTACTTAGATGCATCCTGTTGAGTTCTCTTTCGACAAGAGCTCTTCGTCTTTCAGATCTACTGAATTTTGTGTTGTCTATAAGTGTGTGCATGTTTCATGTGCCGATAGTGACTGGAATGATCCTTGCAGGTGTTTTTGTACATTTTATACATTTTTTGTGTGTTTGACCACAGAGTGGGAATCCCCACCTGCTGTGGTAATCAGGTCAGGTTTCGGTAAGCAGAGAATTTTTAGGACACTTTTTCTAGCCCCCTTCTTCCCACCAGGAGGTGATCAATACGATCCTTTACAGGCTGCTCAGACACCCAGGGGGCTGTCAAATATCACTGCTGCTTCCAGTGAGAAGCAATCCTACAGCCTGAGCCACCTGTGTGCACTGATTCCAGTTCCCAGTGTATTCTCACCTGCTGCTTCATCACTTGCCTGTCACCACAGGACTTTGAGGTATAATACTACCATGGTGTGGGTGATGGTGAGGTATCAACAGCTACAGTGTCAAGAATGTGACCACCAAAAAGAAAATTGCCCATAGAACTCAACCTTGACCATAGTTGTATTAGCCAACTCTCTGGAAAATCCAACCTGCCAATGTGGATGTAGATTGAAGGAAAATAAACCAGAGACAGACAAAGAAAGAGTGCTACATTATAGGACAGCACAGGACATATTTTAGTATTCTTTTTCTGTATTAGCAATTGCTGGTGGTAGTCTTCATCTGGGTAATAATACTTAGAAGTCTTAGCTTTTGCATGGATTCCTAGAGAAAAAACTTTTTTTTTTGCTTTGTTTGTTTTAGATTGTAATTGCCCATCAGTGTTCTGAAGAGCTTCCTTTATAACTTATACCAATTCCTTTGCTATAATGTTTTCACTTAAATAAATAAGTATTGGGAAGGGAGCCACAATGGCAGAATAAAAGCAGGGACCTGCTTGAACTCTTCCTTCAAACCCCTGCAGATACCTCTAACCAAATTCTAGAGCTCCAGTACCGACAAAGTGATACAGTGAGGCAAATCTCCAGCCCAGTAAAGCCTGGAAGGTCTACTAGAAGCATCAATCACATAAAGTAATCTGCCGTGGCCTGTGCCAGTAGAGAGGGGGCCAGAGAAGGAATCAGGGGACTAAATTGCTTGCAGCTGTGGCAGTTTCCAGACTTCTCAACCAATAAATGCCACAGGCAGCATAGAAGGTCAGTGGAAAAATTCTTTGGGAACTGAATGGGGGATGAGAGGATCAGTCCAACTAGGGTCTGGCCCCAGCCCCAAGGTGGAGGAGGTGGCAGTGCCAGCAGTAGCAACAGCAGCAGCTCTGAGGAGTTATGGGCCCACAGAACTGTGGGATCAAGTAGCTGATAAAATAACCCTGAAGCCTGGGACAGTACACCCATGCCCACTCCCAGACCCACTGGAAGCAAAGTCCTACCATGACAAAAAGTTAGAAAGTCAAGTATTTGCCTGGGGAAAGGAGCAAACAGGAAAAAAATTAGACGATAGAATCTTATTTTGGTATCAAAGAAGATCAAAACATGCAATCCAAAGAAAATAACAAAGTCAAAACTCCTACATCAAAAGACTCCAAGAAAAATATGAATTGGTCACAGGTCATAGAAGAGCTTAAAAAAAGATTTTGAGAATCAAGTAGGAGAAGCAGAGGAAAAATTGCGAAGAGAAATGAGACTGATGCAAGAAAATCATGAAAAATGAGTCAACAGTTGGCTACAGGAGGCATAAAAAAATACTGAAGAAAATAGCACCTTAAAAATTAAGCTAACCCAAATGGCAAAAGAGGCCCAAAAAGCCAATGAGAAGAAAAATGCTTTACAAAGCAGAATTGGCCAGATCTAAAAGGAGTTCTAAAACTCACTGAAGAAAATAATTCCTTCAAAATTAGAATGGAGCAAATAGAAGCTAATTACCTTATGAGAAATCAAGAAATTATACATCAGAACCAAAAGAATGAAAGAATAGAAGACAATACGAATTATCTCATTGGAAAAAACCACTGACCTGAAAAACAGATCCAGGAGAGATAATTTAAAAATTATTGGACCACCTGGTAGCCATGATCAAAAAAAGAGCCTAGACATCATCTTTCAAGAAATTATCAAGGAAAACTGCTAATATTTTAGAATCAAAGGGTATAATAGAAATTGAAAGAATCTACCAATCATCTCCTGAAAGAGATCCCAAAAGGAAAACTCCTAGAAATGTTGCAGTCAAATTCCAGAGTTCCCAGGTCAAGAAGAAACTATTGCAAGCAGTCCAAAAGAAGCAATTCAATTATTGTGGAAATACAATCAGGATAACACAAGACATAGCAACTTTTACATTAAAACCAAGAATTACCTACCTAGCAAAACTGAGTATAATCCTTCAGGGGAAAAATGAATTTCAATGAAATAGAGGACTTTCAAGCATTCTTGATGAAAAGACCAGAGCTGAATAGAAAATTTGACTTTCGGGTATAAGAATCAAGAGAAGCATGGAAAGGTAAACAGGAAAGAGAAATCATATGGCTTCCTTAAAATTGAACTGTTTACATTCCTACATGGAAAGATGATATTTGTAACTCATGAGACTTTGGAGGAAATACAGGTAGATAGATAGATGGATGGATGGATGATAGATAGATAGATAGCGCAAAGTGAGTTGAATATGAAAGTATGATATCCAAAAATAAAATTAAGGAGTGAGAGAGGAATATGTTGGAAGAAGGAGAAAGAGAGAGATTGGATGGGGCAAATTATCTCACAAAAAAGAGGCAAAAAAAAGGTTTCACAATGGAGGGGAAGAAGGAGGAGGTGAGAGGGAATGAGTGATCCTCACTCTCATCGCATTTGAATTAAGGAGGGAATAACATACACACTCAATTGGGTATCTTACCCAACAGTAAAGTAAGGGGGAAGAGGATAAGGGTGGGGAGATGATAGAAGAGAGGGCAAATTGGAGAAGGGTATAGTCAGAAGCAAACACTTTTGAAAAGGAACAGGGTCATACTTAAAAACAGAATGAGTCGGGGATGGGATAGGATGGAGAGAGATATGGTTTGTCTTTTATAACATGACTGTTATGGAAATATTTTGCATAAATACACACATAACCTATGCTAGATTGCTTGCCTTCTCAATGGGGAAGGAAAAAGGAAGAGAATTTGGAGCAAAGTTTTAAAAACAAATCTTACAAATTGTTTTTCATGCAACTGAAAAATAAGACATATAGGCAATGAAGTATAGAAACCTATCTTTCTCTACAAGAAAGTAAGGGGGAAAGGGATAAGGAAGGAAGATAAAAGGGAGGGCATATTTGGGGAGGGGGTAATTAGAATACAAGCCATATTGAGGTGGGAGGAGGGGAGAGATGGGGAAAAATCTGGAACTCAAAATCTTGTGTAAATGAATGTTTAAAACTAAAAATAAGTTAATTCAAAAAATAAGTATATAAGTGTCACTATCTGTTATTTCGTGCACCTTTTACAAGAACACAAAATATGAATATTGCATTCTGTTCTAATGGTAACTAATGATGTAGCTAGAGCTACAATGGGGACTACAAGTTAAATAACAGTAGCAAGCATTTATATAGCATTTTAAAATTTGCAAACATTTTTTAAACATCTCATTTTATCCTCATGACAATCCTAGGATGTAGTTACTATTATTCCTATTTTAGATATAATGAAACTGAGGTAGTCAGAGGTTGAATAACTTATCCAGAGTCACATCATAGCTAATAAATGCCTCAGGCTGTATTTGAACTCAGGTCTTTCTGACTCCAGATCTAGCACTCCATCCACTATTCTATCTTCCTTAAAAGAGTGCCATGTGATTTAAGAGACAAGGATATTGAAAACATTTTGCAAGATTCTATTGATACATTGGGGAGATGTGAAGTACTCAGAAATTAATTTGAAGAAAATGAAAAAATAAAAACTTTTTTGTAAGTTTCTTGAGAATATGAGGACTTTGTCAAAATTCCTACCAAGGCAAGAGTTTCAGAAGTGCTTGAAACCTGATTACCAGTCCTCTAACAGAGAATGAGACAATCCTAAGTAGGGTTAACCTCTGTTAATCAATGAGGGAGAACCTGAAGACAAATTATTGAGTCTGAACTAGAGAAGAAAAGCATCCCAAACTGATAAGACTCCAGATTTCACAAAATGTGGACTTTCACCACAGTGGAGCCACATAACTACATCAGGCCTTATCTTAGGAAAGACTTGAGGCAAGTAACTAGCACAATAAGTAGAGCACTGGGCGAGAGTCAGGAAGACCGGAGTTCACATGCAGTCCCAGATATTGCCATCTGTGTGACCCTGGCAAATAACTTAACTTGTCTGTCTCAGTTTCTACCTGTCTCAGTTTCTTCAAACTCTGAAATGAAGATAAAAATAAACCTACCCCCCACAATTATTGTGAGGCTCAAATAAAGCAATATTTGTAAAGTGCTTAGCACAGTACTTGATAAGCAGTTGGTGTTTAGTAAATACTCCTTTCCTTACTTTGATCCTCCCTCCCTTCCTTCCTGTGATCCCTGGGAAAGCATCATGAGATATTTGCATAAGAAATATGACAGAAGTACCACAACACTGGAAAGTATCTAAAATAGACAAAAAGAGTGAACTGCTGGAAATTCGTTAAGGAAAGTTTTGGAATTATACTCTGAAAACAGCAAAATTTAAAATCTTATGGTGAAGACGTTTGCAGAGGATAGAAAGATAATTGAATGCTGGTGAGAAACCATGGCAAGTATATTTATAGAGTCTACCATTCAGTGAAAAGGAGAAACTTTTTTCAAGTTGGTAATTCTGGTGGAAAGTCAATCAAGACTGACAGGGAAAGGCAGAATAAATCTTGAAGTGACTGGTTCCCTTGTGGAAAAGGCAATTTGACAAGAATGAACATAAGTTGAAAGAAGGTGAGCCCCGAGAGAGGTGCTATACATATAAAAGGGATGATGATGATAGTAGCTGACATTTATATAGTACCTAATATATGTCACAAACTCTGCTAAGAATTTTATAAATATTATCTCACTTAATTCTTACAACATTCCTGGGAGGTAAAAGAAATATTTATAATCCCCATTTTTAACGCTAACTCTAATGCTAACCCTGATAAATGATAAAAACATGTTAAATTAACTGAACATATGCAGTCATTGGAGAGGAAACTTTCATCAATTACAGACTGGTCCTTTCGGTGAGTTAGAAAGAGAGCAGTGTGATAATCTATGCCCCTTGTTGACCTTCAAAAATCTGTTCAGATGAAAATTAACCTTAAAAAAAGAACTCTAGCACCTGATGAATGTGTTCAATGCACATGGAGTAGGAAAAAGGGCAACTGCAAGAATTTGCATGGAGCCAGGATAACAGAAATTCAGGAAGTGGGAGATGCCACAGGGAGCAAGGTCACTTGGGATTGATCCGGCACTAGAAAAGTTGAAACAGATGTTGTGTTGCTAAGACCAATCTCCATATCACTATAGACCCTGAAGCAATTTTTCCTAAATTTCTTTTCTCCTTTTGGGTCCCATCATGGTAGCCCAAAGTCTTTCATTTGTAGCATTTGGAAATTCTATTTACCCCTTTTCAATTCTTTCCTTTTGGTCAACCAAAACTTTAAAATTTAGCATTTGTTAGACTGGATATGCTTATTGGAAGGAGGTAGATGAAGAGAGACTTGAAATGAAAACATAGTGATGGAATAAAGGAAGGGGAAAGAGAGGAACTGAGATACTTTTCTAGAAAAAAAAATTTATCACCTGTCGGGGACTTTGAGCTAAAATAAAATAGGAAAAAAAGTGCATATCATTCAATATACTCTCCCAGAACATGTAAGATGTTATATACTGAGAAACCCATTCAAGTCACTGAATCGTAATCAGGGAAGGGAAGGGGAAATAGAAATGGTTGAACAACCCTGCTCACCACCCTACCCTACCACTGCTACAGGCAGTATTTACTTCAGTTTTGGATAATGAATTTAGTTAGTCAGTCAGTAAACATTCATTAGTCATCTGCTATATGCCAGAGACTGTGCTATTTATTATGCTGATGTAAATTCATATATGCCAGATGAGGTCCAACATTGCCAAGTCTTATGTAATGTACGAAAAGTGAGGAAAATAATGTGAAATATGCTCATCCAGTAATTGTATCTGGACTATCATCTGAAATTCTTGAAAATAGAGAACTGTTTTTATTGTGAAATAATCCTAAAGCCTAATTATGCCTAGTGAAATCAGCGATTTGTTTGATCTCATCAGAGAGACTGTTGTGAAACTACAGAATGTAAGATATGGTTTTACCTCTGTGGTAATCTTTAACTATTTGAAACTTCATTTATACTGCACTACATTGAAATATTGGACAGAGTCATAGTAAATTAGTCTTTTTTTCTATTCCAATATGATCACTATGAGAATACATTAAAGAGTTCTTTTCAATCTGAAAATGTGTGTTCTGAGAGAAAATGTGTTCTAAGTCTATCCAATTGTGATATTATTGGGCAATGGGAAAAAAGGGGGTTTCTGTTTTGTTTTGTTTTTATGTTGCATACTGAGAGCACTAAATCTCAGTATTGCAGAAAGGATATTTTGTGCCTTGAAAAAAACAGTGGGATTGATTTGAAATGATGTTACTTCCTGCTATGAAACTGGAAGGACACTAGCCATAAAACACTGAGATATTGTTTGTTCCTTGCAGACATGGACTACTGCATGAAATGCCCAGAAAAGCAATATCCAAATAAAGAGAGAAATCATTGCATCCCAAAGACTGAGACCTTCCTCACTTTTAAAGAGCCCTTGGGGTTGACTTTGACTTGTATAGCTCTTTCTTTTTCTTTTCTCACAATTCTGATTCTTGTGATATTTTTGAAACATAGAGATACTCCAATAGTCAAAGCCAATAACAGGACTCTCAGTTACACACTGCTTGTATCCCTTGCCTTGTGTTTCCTCTGCTCCATGCTCTTCATTGGCCAACCAACAATAGCAACCTGCCTCCTACAACAAACTATATTTGGAATTGTGTTCACTGTGGCCCTTTCTTCTATTTTGGCCAAAACCATTCTTGTAGTTCTGGTCTTTAAAGCCACAAAACCAGGAAGCAAGATGAAAAGGTGGGTGCAACCTAGGGTTTCTCATTTGGTTGTTTTCATCTGCTCTATGATTCAATTTATTCTCTGTGGCATCTGGATAGGAACCTGTCCACATTTTCTGAACCTGGACATATGATCATTGTGTGTGAGATGGGCTCTGTCATCACCTTCTATAATGTCCTGGGCTACATGGGTTTCCTAGCAGTGGTGAGTTTTATAGTGTCTTTTCTGGCCAGGAATCTCCCTGACACCTTCAATGAAACCAAGTTGATCACATTCAGCATGCTGATCTTCTGCAATGTGTGGATACCTTTCATTCCTGCCTATCAGAATCCCAAAAGCAAGGCGATGGTGACTGTAGAGATCTTCTGTATTTTGGCATCCAGTGCTGGGTTATTAGGTTGCATCTTTCTTCCCAAGTATTATGTGATCCTTCTGAGACCAGAGATGAATACATTGGAATATTTAAAACAGAAAGCAGATTTAAGTAGAAGGAGTCAGTTTTAAACTTTGCTGTTATGTCCATCTGATAAAATAAATTGATCCCTGAAAAAATAATTCAGTCTTATAAATCTATAATTAGTGATAGCTGAATTTTTATTAGGTTCTCCACTAAACATGTCATTTTTTCCATATTAATTGTTGTCCTGAGAGAAATGGTTATTGATAAGCAGTGATTTAAGAACGTTCAGATTTTCCCCTTTTTCTTTTATTTTCATTTCAAGACCTCAATCTCTGAAGGTTGAACTAAGCTAGTTGGGCAGCTACTGCTTCTACTCAGGTTTGGATGGCGATAAATTCTTTGAATAGATTGCTCAAGGCTGGGACTAACAGAAGTAAATGGCATAATACAACTTCAGGTCTACTGTAATGTTCATTCTCTTATTAATTTTTAGCCAATCAGAGTTGATTGCCACTCTTGAAAAATCCTCTTTCAAAAAGGTACTTGCTTGGTTAACATGACAAAACGGTAAAATGATAAGTGCTGGAGAAGAAGTGGAAAAATTTGAACAGAAATGCAGTGTTGATTGAGTTGTGGACTTAACCAACCACTCTGGAGAGGGATTTGGAGTTATCATGAAAGGTTATAAAACTGCCCCTACCCTTTGATCCATCAATACCACTGCTAGGTTTATGTCACAGAGAAATTATAAAAATGGGAATAGGACCCAAGTGTACAAAAATATTTGTAGCATCTTTTTTTGTGGGGGCAAAGAATTGGAAACTGAGAGGATGTCCATCAATTAGGGAATGGCTGAACAAGTTGTGAGATAGGAATGTAATGGAATAATATGGTGCTATAAGAAATGATGAGCAAGTGGACTTCAGAAAAACGTGGAAAAACTTACATGAACTGACGCTGAGGGAAATGAACCGAATCAGGAGAACATTTTACACAGTAACCACAACATTGCGCAATGGCTGACTTTGAAAGGATCTAAAACAGTTTCAAAAGACTCATGATGGAAAATGCTATCTACATCCAGAGAAAGAACTTTGTTGTCCTAATGTAGATAGAAGCAACTATTTGCTCTCCTTTCCTTTTGTTGTTTTGTTTCTTCTTTCTCTTGATTCCTCCTATTATTTATAATTCTTCTTTACATCATGATGATTGCAAAATACGTTTAATATGAATAAATAAATAGAGCCTATATTAGATTATGTGCAATCTTGGGGAAGGATAGGAAATTTGAAACTCAAAATCTTATGGAAGTGAATGTTGAAAACTAAAAATAAGCAAATTTTCTTTTAAAAAAGGGCACATGCACCTATCTCCTCTTGACCTCCAGTCTTCCACCCAGTACTAATGATGGTCTACCTTCAAACAAGTTCACTAGTGGGGTAGATACAAACCATGATGTACATCTCAGCTGGAAAAAGGCCTTGCGGAGCACATGGAGACAGGTTGCACCTCTGAGTCCCTGGGCCTTTATTGGAATAAAAAGTTAAATTTTTAAAAATTTAAAGGGCATATAAACCATGAACATTTTGACGCCATTGCCCTTGGTCTAAGAGATGGAAGGGCAAATACCTATCTTTCTATTGAAATGCTGGTATTCTGAAAAAAATGATTAAATTATCCAGAAATCATGTCTCTTAACACTTTTTAAATATCATAGTTATCAATAAACATCAATACTTTGCCTTTAAGGTAAGGGGAGAAAATTCCAGTTATTTCCAATGCTTGGCAATCATGATTCCCCATCTTTTAATACCTGACCCTTTATTGCCATTCTCCTCTACCCAACCAAGGTCCCTAGGTGCATATAAATATTTACTTCTTCCTCCTTCCCTCCCTCTCTCCCTCCTTTCCCCACTCCTTCCATGTCTGACTCTAAAACTACCAAGCATTATCCTCTCTGCAATGCCTATACCACTGGCAACAAATCTGATTTCACCTTGAATTTTTTTTCCTTTCCCATTACTCCTAATTTCTACCTCTAATGGAGATCTGGCTACCTTCTGATGAAATGGTCCTCCATGACTCCCTCTTCAGAGATGGCTAGACATGCACTGATTCTTCCCCAATCAGTGGTTGAAGTGAGAGCTGAAATATTCCTTACTCACTATTGCCACATCAAGATTCTCTCTCTACCACCACCACTAAGTAACTTCTCTTCTGAGACTCATTCAATCTATGTTTACTACTCAATCAAAAATTTTATTAGCTCTTACCTATTGACTTTTGGAATATTTCCCTTCTTTCCTCAATGAGTTCAAGGCATGGATCAAGGTATTTCCTCCTTGACTACTACCATCACATTAGGAATTTTATCATCTCTAATGATACTCTCTCCAATACCCTAATGACAATTCTCATGACTTACTTCTCTCCCTCACCTCAGTTATACATAAAGATGGCCATAATTTTCATCATGAACACACACAATTTCATATTTATGAACTTGCAAATTCTCTTATTTAATTGCAAGCTATTGCTGTTTCTCTTATTATTTTCTGCCTTTTAACCTCAAACATCATTCATTCACACTGTGACATTTAATCCCTTTCTTCTTTTCTCCCTCTATATTATTTACTTGGTGATCTCAGCTCCCATCTTTCAATGATCGTCTCTATGTGGATAATTCTTCAGCATACTTGTCTAATCCTAAACTCCTTTCTGACCCCTAATAATATTTTCAACAACTTATTGGACGTCTTAAAAAAGAGTGCCCCAAAAACCTCTTAAAACAAACATGTCCAAAACAGATCATTCCCCTCACACCCTCCCCTCTTCCTAATCTTTCTATTCCTCCTGAGGATAACAAACTTTCTCTCACTCACACAGCCTCCCAACACAAGTGTCATCCTTGATTCATCGGTCTTGCTCATGACCTCCACATCAAATCTGTTGCAAAAACCTGTCAATTTTTGCCTTGGTAAAATTTATTACATATAACCCTGTCTCTCCTCTGACATTGCCACCAACCTGGTTCAGGTCTCCATCACCTCATATCAGGAAAATTGCAATAGCCTACTGCTTGGCCTGCTTTGTGAACAGAGCATGGATATAGCAGGTGCTTTTCTGAGCTCGGAGAACACCTAGTGCTGGTCAAAGCAATGCAATAACCCCAATTCTGATATTTTGCTGTGGCTGAGATCATCTAGAAAATGAGCATAAAGGATTGCTGTTATGCCAAGCTCAGGGAACAGCTTGCTTGCTAAGCCTTAGCTCTTGAAAGCAGGATATCTCCTAATATCTTGACACTAGTTAACTTTATTTGAAATTTTAGATGTCATTAGTATACAATAGCAATGGTGAAAAGGTATTTCTGTGTAAGGTAATTTGGAAGCACATTCAACTGAATTGAATCAATATGATTGGTAATGGATTTTGTTTCAAGTTTCAAATGAATTACATTATTTATGGCATTGTTATGCATCTAAATTTTCTTAAATTGTGATGTTTGGTAAACAATTCTATCAGCTATATTGTCAGAAAAACAACTTCTCTTGTAATCTGAATATTGTTAGAGGAAAAATTGTATGATTAAAAGGAAGGTTAAAAATTCCAAAAACTATTATGTTATTTTTTAGTACTTTTGACCATGTATTGTAATATTCTGAAATATTATAATTACAAACTTGTAAACTTTCAGGTTTGCCTGTATTTAGGATGAAGTTTCATCTAAAATTCACTTATAAAAATTATGAGATTTTTGACTAAGTTATTTGGAGTTGTCATAATGTTAAAAATGTATCAGGTATTTTAAGGGTGTTTTAAAAAAGAAAATTGATTAATTGATTAATGTGGGGGAAAGTTACCAAAAAAAGACCTTTTAAAATCTCTTTTTTAAACTTATAAGGATTTTTTGAGTCATTTGAAGGAAGCCAATTTATGATGCAGAGTGATTTTCACCTCAAGTTATTTGTCTATTACTTGTGGAGGTGTTAGATCGATAGACTGATAGACATACAGACACAGATACATGCAGATATATACACATACACATAAAAAACTGAATCTCCTTCCCATTGCAAACCCGTTTTTTTTGTTCTTGATTAATTTATTTATTTGTTTTCAACATTTATTTCCACAAGATTTTGAGTTCCAAATTTTCTCCCTGTATCTTCTATCTCCCCCACGAAGAGGGCATGTATTCTGATTACCCCTTTCCCAAGTCTGCTCTTCCCTCTATCACCACACCCACTCCCATATAGAGCAAGATAGATTTCCATCCCTCATTGCCTGTACATCTTATCTCCCAGTTGCATGTAAAAACAGTTAACATTTGTTTTTAAAACTTTAAATTTCAAATTCTCTCCCTTCTTCTATCCCTATGCACCCTTTTTGAGAAGGCAAGCAATTCAAGATAGGTTATACATTTATAATTATGCAAAACACTTCCATAATAGTCATGTAGTGAAAGACTAACTATATCCCTCCATCCTATCACACTCCCCATTTATTCTATCCTCTCCTTTGACCTTGTCCCTTTTCAAAGGTGTTTGCTTCTGACTACCCTCTCCTCCAATCTGGCCTCCCTTCTATCATCCTGCCTTCTTATCTCCTTCCCCCTACTACGCTGCATGGTAAGATACCCAATTGACTGTGTATGTTATTTTCTTCTTAAGTCAAATCCAATGAGAGTAAGGTTCACTTATTCCCTTACCTCCCCCCTCTTCCCCTTCATTGTAAAAGCTTTTCCTTGCCTTTTATACCTGAGATAATATACCCCATTCTATCTCTCCCTTTCCCAGTATATGCCTCTCTCACCCTTTTTTTAGATACATTCCTTAATATTCAACTCACTCTGGATCTCCCTCTACACATATATACATATATGTGTGTGTATTTATATATATATGGATTCATATATATGTTTGCATATATGTACATGTGTGTATATATGTATATATGTGTGTGTGTGTGTGTGTGTGTGTGTGTGTGTATCTCTTCCAACTACCTTAATACTGAGAAAGGTCTCATAAATTAGAAATATCATGTTTCCATGTAGGAATGCACAAAGTTCAATTTTAACAAATCCCATATGATTTTTTTTCTGTTTACCTTTTCATACTTCTCTTGATTCCTGTATTTGAAGGTCAAATTTTCCATTCAGCTCTTGTCTTTTCATCAAGAAGCTTGAAAGTCTTTTGCTTCATTGAAGCTCTTTTATTTTCCCTGGAGTATGATACTCAGTTTTGTTGTGTAGGTGATTCCTGATTTTAACTATAGCCCCTGTGATCTCCAGAATATCATATTCCAAGTCCTTCAGTCCCTTAATGTAGAAGTTGCTAGATCTTGTGCTATCCTGACTGTGTTTCCACAGTACTTGAATTGTTTCTTCTGATCTGATTGCAATATTTTCTCCTTAATCTGGGAACTCTAGGATTTGGTTACAATATTTCTAGGAGTTGTCCTTTTGGGATCTCTTTCAAGAGAAAATTGTTAAATTTTTTCAATTTCTATTTTCCCCTCTGGTTATAGAATATCAGAGCAGTTTTCCTGGATAATTTCTTGAAAAATGATGTCTAGGCTCTTTTTTGGATGATGGCTTTCAGGTAGACCAAAAATTTTTAAATTATCTCTTCTGGATATGTTTTCCAGATCAGTGGGTTTTTCCAATGAGACATTTCATGTTATTTCTATTTTTGTCATTCTTTTATTTCTATTTTATAATTTCTTGATTTCTCATAAATTCATTAGATACCATTTGCTCCATTCTAATTTTGAAGTAATTATTTTCTTCAGTGATCATTTGGAACTCCTTTTCCATTGGGCCAATTATGCTTATGAAGGCATTCTTTTCCTCATTGGCATTTTAGACTTCGTTTGCCATTTGAGTTGGCCTATTTTTTGAGGTGTTATTTTCTTCAGTATTTTTTAGGTCTCCTTTAGCAAGCTGTTCACTTGTTTTTCATGATTTTTGATCACTTTTAGAAAGGAATGCTTAAGAGAAAATATCTTGTGTAAATATTTACATAAAAGTCTTGCATAGCATTTTTAGAAGGCCTGATAAATTATTTTGTTAAGTCAATTTATTGCAACAATTTGATGGGTACTCATAATGCTTATGTCTGGTCCTCCTGTAATTAGTAAGAACTTAATAATTGAAGAGAAATCTTTTTGGGGACTGCAAATATTTTTTTGAGTTTCCTTCTTAGGTTTGTAGTGTCCTTGGACCTACCTTAAATGAGTGCTTTAAGAAGACATTAGGTGGAGGGGACCGAGCCAAGATGGTAGAGTGGAAAACCAGAACTACTCTAGCTCTTCCCCCATAGTCCATAAAATACCTGTAAAAATGACTCTAAACAAATTCTAGAGTAGCAGAAGCCACAAAATGACAGAATGGAAAAAGTTTCCAGCCTAAGACAGTCTGAAAGTCCAATTAGGAAAGATCTATCACACTGGGCTAGGAGTAGAGCATAGCCCAGCCTGGACCATGCAGCAAGGACAGGACTGGAGCAGGCTTCAGCGTGTGGAATCACAGCAGCAGCTGTGGTCCTCATATTTCTCAACCCACAAACGCCAAAGACAGCTTCAAAGGTCAATGAGAAAGCTCTTTCACCTGAGTGAGAGAGTTGTACAGTCTGGGTCCAGGCCCTGCCCCAGGGGGGCAGCAGTCAGTGTGGTACCAACGTCCTGTTTTGGAGCCCTCGGCCTAAAGACCCTTGGGGAATCGAGCAGCTGATATGGGTCTCAGTCCTGAGTGGTAGTCCTGGGATGAGGAGGAGCACTTATGTGGTGGAACTAGTGGAGATTCTGGAGAGGGAATCTTACTTGTAGATCCTGGACAGAAAAGAGTGCTTCTGGTTGCTCCCAGACCAGAGCACAGGCCAGGAGAGGAGTAAACTCCTCTCCCTTAATTGTGCCACCTTGGAGGAACTTAAAACTTGCAGGACTCTAAAGTGTACCCTCCACTTGACAAAGGACTCCAAAGTCAAGTAACTGGCTGGGAAAATGCCCAAAAAGGGAAACAATGACTATGGAAGGTTGCTTTCTTAGTGAAAAGGTATTTTCTTCCATCTTTTCAGATAAGGAAGAACAAAGCATACTATTTGAGGAAGACATAAAGTTCAAGGCTTCTATGTCCAAAACTTCCAAAAAAATAAGCAATGGTCTCAGGCCATGGAAGAGCTCAAAAAGGATTTTGAAAACAACTAAGAATGGCAGAGGAAAAATGGGGAAGAGAAATGAGAGCAATGTAAGAAAGTCATGAAAAGTAAATCAACAGCTTGCTTGCTAAAGGAGACGCAAAAAAATGCTGAAGAAAGTAACACCTTTAAAAATAGACGAACCCAAATGGCAAAAGAGGTTCAAAAAGTGAATGAGGAGAGGAATGCTTTAAAAAACAGTATTGGCCAAATGGAAAAGGAGGCACAAAAGCTCACTGAAGAAAATAGTTCTTTAAAAATCAGAATGGAGCAGATGGAAGATAATGCTTTATGAGAAACCAAGAAATTACAAAACAAAACCAAAGTAATGAAAAAACAGAAGATAATATGAAATATCTCATTGGAAAAACAGCTGACCTGGAAAATAGACCCAGAAAAGATAATTTAAAAGTTATTGGTCTACCTGAAAACCACGATCAAAAAAAGATCTGGACATCATCTTCCAGGAAATTATCAAGGAAAACTGCCCTGATATTCTAGAACCAGAAGGTGAAAGAAATGGAAAGAATTCACTTCTCATCTCCTGAAAGAGATCCCAAAAGGAAAACTCCTAGGAACATTGTAGCCAAGTTCCAGAGTTCAAGGTCAAGAAGAAAATATTACAAGCAGCCAGAAAGAAACAATTCAATTATTGTGGAAATACAATCAGAATAAGAGAGGATTTAGCAATATCTACACTAAGGGATTGAAGGGCTTGGAATATGATATTCTAGAGGTCAAAGGAGATAGAATTAAAACTAAGAATCACCTACCCAGAAAAACTGAGTAGAGAAACTTGGCATTAATATTCTTTCTTGAAGATCTCCCTTTTAGTTACCTAAAGAAGTGATTCAATTTTGTAAGGAACAAAGAGCCATTATCCAACTAAAAAGCGTTGAGATAATGTGAAAAGGCCATTTTCAGGCAATAGAATCAAGGCTATCAATAGTCATGTGGGAAAATGTTCTCAATCAGCAAATAGAAAAAAATGTCAATTGAAAACAGTACTGAGGTACTCCCTTGAACTCACCAAATACAGAAGAGGCCTTAAAAGGGAAGTGACAAGTGCTGGAGGGCTTCGGGGAAACCAGGCTGTCTTAGTACACTGTTGGTGGAGTTTTGAACTAATCAAACCTTTCTGGAAAGCAATTACAAACTATGCCCCCAGTGTTGTTAAACTGCATACTCTTTGACCCAACAAAGTCAACTGTCAGTAAAACATGTAACAGAATTAATTTATACACAATCATTCAAACATGGTAGGAAAGTTTTGACATAAAAGGAATTTTTTTAAATTACTAAATATTATTTCTTCTTAAATTTTAAAAGGTTTTTAAAAAAATATGTTAATTTATTTTGTTTTGAGCATTCACTTTTTAATTTTGATTTCCAACTTTTCTCCCCCTCTCTCCCCTCCCTCACCCAAAGATGGTGTGCATTCTGATTACCCTCTTTCCTAATATGCCCTCCCTTCTATCATCTCCTGTTCTTATCCCTTTCTCCTCCTCTTATCTTGTGGGCTAAGATAGATTTTCATACCCAACTGCGTGTATATCTAATTCCCCCCTTAAACCAAATCTGATGACAGTAAGGTTCACTCATTTCCTCTCAACTCCGCCCTATCCCCCTGTATTGTAAACGCTTTTATTTGCCCTTTTTATGTGAGGTATTTTACCCCATTCTACTTCTCTCTCTCCCTCAGTACATTGCTCTCTCACCCTGTAATTTTATTTTTAGATATCATCCCTTAATATTTAACTCACCCTGTGGCCCCCCTCTGTCTCTCTCTCCGTTTCTCTCGAGACACACACATACATATAGCTGTATGTATGTGTGTGTATGTGTATATGTATGTATGTGTATATATGAAAATGCATGTGCATATGTATCTATGTGTGTGTCTTTGTGTGTTCCCTCCAATTACTCTAATACTGAAAAAGGTCTCATGTGTTACAAATATCATCTTTTCATGTAGGAATATAAACAGTTCAACTTCAATAAATCTCATGATTTCTCTTTCCTGTTTACCTTTTCATGCTTCTCTTGATTCTTGTATCTGAAAGTCAAATTTTCTATTCAGCTCTGTTCTTTTCAACAAGAATGCTTGGCAGTCCTCTATTTCTTTGAATAGGCATTTTTCCCCCGGAAATATTATACTCAGTTTTACTGGGTAGGTGATTCTTCATTTTAATCCTAGCTTCTTTGACCTTTGGAATATCATATTTCAAGGCCTCTGATCCCTTAATGTAGAAGCTTCTAGATCTTGTTTTATCCAGATTTGGTTTCCACAATACTTTGTTTCCTTCTGGCTGCTTGCAATATTTTATTCTTGACCTGGGAACTCTGAAATTTGACTACAATATTCCTAGGAGTTTTCCTTTGGGGATCTCTTTAAGGAGGTGATCAGAGGATGTTTTTCAATTTCTATTTTCCCCTCTGATTGTATAATATCAGGGAAGTTTTCCTTGATAATTTATTGAAAGATGATATCTAGGCTTTGATATATAAGGAGATCTTTTAATCATTTAATGCTGCCATTGCATGAAAGTTGTTTATCATATTCTCCTAATAACAGTGAATGGATTTACTTTCCTTTAAGGCAGACATGGGCAAAGGGCATCCTTTGCCCCCAAACCTCAGATTGTGAAGATCTTGGAATAAAGTTCCATTTTAAATCCCAACAAATGTCTATTTCTTTCAAAATTTTTGAAGGTTCGTTCAATTTTTCAAATATTCTAGGTCTCTGCAATTAATTTTTTTTTCAGAACATACCAGGCCTTCTTTTGATTCCTCTCTGTTCTGCATCACAGATAGACTATGTGATGATACAAACTGAATCCAGTGTTTTCCATATGCCCTGGACACTATGCTAGGCCTGGAAACAAAGAAAAACTTTCCTTGTTTGTTTGTCTTTCTTGGGTTTTGCCCATGGATATCATGTCTTTGGACATATCTTTGTTGGAGAAAGAGTGTGAGGTAATATTGAGGTCTAGGGATGTTGACAACCTCCAAATTCAAGGGAAAATGAAGTGAGTCCTACCTTAACTGAAGGCTATGGGAAGATCTGGCTGTATTCTAAGGAGGGGTCTACATGGAATTAAAGGTGGAAAATTATTTTTTTAAAGAAATTTATAATTTATTTATTTTTTTGGTTACCAACATTTACTTTTACAAGAATTTGAATTCAAAATTTTCTCCCCGTCTCTCCCCACCCCACACATTTCAGGACATCATGTACCCCATTCATCCCTTCCTCCAGTCTGTCCTCCCTTCTCTTTCCCCCACTTCTTACATCTCCTCCCCCTCAATTTACCTGTGGAACAAAACAGATTTCTATACCCCAGTGCCTGTACATCTTATTTTCCATTTGCTCGCTAAGAGTGGAAAATTCTTGGGGGCCATCCAGACAATGAAAACTGGGTTAGACTAGATGTAACAGAGAAATAGAGGTTGGGGTGAAGGGCCAAAATGAAAGAGCAGTTGAAAGAATTCCTGGGATGGGTCAATAACTCAGGCAATCACCAGAGACTTGGCCATGTGAAAAAGTTCTAGGAAAGTTGGGAACCAATGTATTTTTGGGGTCATACTCCTTCATTCCCGCCTCATACAAATGGGACCCAATTCTGTTTATGTAAGGGGCGAGAGTCTTGGCTTCTGAAATTGCTTCGTGCTGGCAAGGTACATTGAGCTTCCCCTGCCTCTCCAGGTCTTGTTCAAGGATTGCAACTTTGGAACCTAGCTGATGCTAGGTCCAGTGGGCTGGAGATCTTGGACTAGGATGGAGGTTGGTATATAGCCCGTACAGCTATCTGGAAGTTGGTGGTTAGGACCTTGGAAGAGACAAACCTGACAAGAACCAAAAAGCTATAAAGTGAGTATAGAGAAAAGGCAATTTCTCTGGTGGGAATTAAAGACGACTGTGGCAAGGCTAGAACATAAAAAGAAAAGGGTTATGTATGATTTCACCTCTTTTTATCTAGCTGTCTGCTGGAGGGAGGGCAGGGTTTTTCTAAACAATACCTTGCGGTCCTCCAAGAGTTCACAGGTATATTTCAGAGTCTGGGGGTGGTGGTGAAGCAAGAGATGACACTGGTTTAGTCCTAGAATTATGAGTCCAGATGGGGAGGGCTTCAAATTTTACTTCCTTTGGGGTAATGAGTATGACTCAGTAGGGTGTCTTCCAGTTGACATCTAATTGTTCACCCTTTTCTGTTTTCCTTGACTTTAAATGGACCCATTCTTCAGGTTGTACTGAAACAGGACACTCCTTTCCATTGTTAAGAGGTTTTGGCAGATGCGTATTGGCATATTCTGATAGAGTATTCCTGATAGCTACCAAATTGATTGCAAATGGGGTGATCACATGTTGTTCTGTGCTTATAAGGGAGTCAGAGGTTAGGAAGGGCCTCCCATACAGGAGTGCAAAGGGCTAAGGTTGATATTTTCATGACATGTGATACAGACTCTGAGGAGTCCATTTGGGAGATTCTTAATCCAATCTTCTTGAGTTTCTATGCACAGTTTAGTAAAGACCTGATTAAAGGTATGATTCATTTTCTCTACTTTGCCAGAAGATTTTGGATTTCCATCTGAATGGAGGTAATAAGTGCTTTTAAGTGTATTTGCCACAGCCTCGGTTAACTGTGAAATAAAAGTCAAGTCATTGTTGCTCTGTAAAGAGCTAGGCAAGACAAAAGTGATATCATTTCCCTCAGTAAGAACTTTGAGGCCTGAGCAGAGTTTTCCTTTTCAACTTGACTAATCTGTTTAATTTTTCGAAAATTTATTTGCTTTCAAAATCCCATTCTTAGGCCTACTAACAGCCAAATTACCATCTAGTATCTCTTTCCCCTATCCTCCTTCTTCTGACCATCCCATCCCAGGACATTAGTGGGAAAAGCAGCCATTCCTTGGGGGTATTTCATAGGGTCATTTCTAGCCAAAAGATCTACAAATTTTTTATCTTGTTCCCAGACTGCCCTCTTCTCTTCATTTGTAAGAGATGAGGTGGAGACTTCTATAATAGTCATGTTGTGTAAGACTAATTATATTTCCTTCCATCCTATCCTACCCCGCATTGCTTCTATTCTCTCTTCTGACCCTGTCCTTCCCCAAGAGGGTTGACTTCAAATTGCTCCCTCCTCCCATTGCCCTCCCTTCCATCATCCCCGCTGCCCTCTTTATCCCCTTCTCCCCCATTTTTTTGTATTGTAAGAAAGGTTATCATACCAAAATGAGTGTGCATTTTATTCCTTCCTTTAATCGGATGTGATGAGAGTAAACTTCATGGTTTTCTCTCACCTCCCTTCTTTTTCCCTCCACTAAAAAGTCTTTTGTTTGCCTCTTTTATGACAGATAATTTGCCCCATTCCATTTCTCCCTTTCTCCTCCCAATATTTCTCTCTCACCACTTAATTTCATTTTTTTAACATATGACACCATCCTATTCAATTCACTCTGTGCTATCTATGTGTGTGCGTGCGTGTGTGTGTGTGTGTGTGTGTGTGTGTGTGTGTGTAATCCCACCAACTACCCAGATACTGAAAGGTTTCAAGAGTTACAAATATTACCTTTCCATGTAGGAATGTAAACAGTTCAACTTTAGTAAGTCCCTCATGACTTCTCTTTGCTGTTTACCTT
>CM053771.1:5884366-5961529 GCA_028658325.1 Potorous gilbertii | reverse complement strand
GTAGCCTCCATCTGTTCCATTCTAATTTTGAAAGAACTATTTTCTTCAGTGAGCTTTTGAACCTCCTTTTCCATTTGACTGATTCTAAAGCATTCTTCTCTTCATTGGCTTTTTGAACCTCTTTTGCCAATTGAGTTAGCCTATTTTTCAAGGTGTTATTTTCTTCAGCATTTTTTTGGCTCTCCTTTAGCAAGGTGTTGACCTGCTTTTCATGCTTTTCTTGCATCTCTCTCATTTCTCTTCCTAGTTTTTCCTCTATCTCTCTAACTTGATTTTTAAAAACACTTTTTGAGGTCTTCCATGGCCTGAATCCATTGAATATTTATTTTGGATGTTTGGGATACAGAAGCCTTGACTTCTATGTCTTTCCCTGATGGTAAGCATTGTTCTTCCTCATCTGAAAGGATGGAAGGAGATATCTGTTCACCAAGAAAGTAACTTTCTATGGTCTTATTTTTTTCTCCTTTTCTGGGTATTTTCTCAGCCAGTTACTTGAGTTCTGAGATTCCTCTCCACACCCACCTTTCCTCCAGTTCCACCCAGCTAGTTCTTGGGGGCTGAGATTCAAATGCTGCTTCCCAGCCTCAGGGCTTTCAGTGGGGGTGGGGCTGCTATTCAGTGTGAGATTAAATTCAGGTGCTCAGGTGGAGGCAGGACCACCACATGGGGCTCAGTTCCCTCAGGGGGTTTATGGGGAGACTTTCAACAATGGATCCGAGCTCCTGCCTGTTTTGGGAGCCCTTGTCTGCTACCACCTCCACTGTTGCCTCCTGAGGGGTCCTGAGTTATGGGGACACCCTGCTCTCCTCTTGGCAAGCAGAAAAGACCCTCTGACCTTTGGCACCTGTGGGTGGAGGGACCTGCGCTGCAGCTGGAGATTCTGTCTCTGAAGCCTGCTCAAATCTGCTCCTCTTGGTGCTGCTTGGCCAAGGCAGGGCTGGGCTCTGGTCTGGGTCCAATGCCAGAGGGAGCTTTGGTGTTGGTTTTTCAGGTCTCTCTGGAACAGAAATCTCCTCCACTCTGTTGTTCTGTGGTTTCTGCTGCTCCAGAATTTGTTGGGAGTTCTTCTTTACAAGTATTTTACAGGCTGTGGGTTAGGAGCTAGCATATGTGTATCTTTCTACTCTACCATCTTAGGTCCTCCCCTGACATTGCTTTTTAAATGCCCTACATCTCACAAAATTTTGTTATTCAGTCATTTCAATCATGTCCAATTTTTTGTGGCCCCATTTGGAGTTTCTTGGCAAAGATACTGGAATAATTTGCCATTTTCTTTTCCAGTTCATGTTACAGATGAAGTATCTGAGGTAAACCGGGTTAAGTGACTTGCCCAGGATCATACAATAAGAATGTATTTGAAACCAGATTTGAACA
This sequence comes from Potorous gilbertii, assembly GCA_028658325.1. Lineage (NCBI taxonomy): Eukaryota > Metazoa > Chordata > Mammalia > Diprotodontia > Potoroidae > Potorous > Potorous gilbertii. Next base: position 5,960,155 of record CM053771.1, on the reverse strand, counting down.
CAGGTCTTCCTGATTTTAGGCTTGGCATTCTAGTCACTGTTTTACCTAACTGATTCTAAAGACTAGGGATACATATTATTTTTATAACTAGCTAAGCTATTGTACTGAGAAGGAAATTAATTCACAGAGAAAATCTTTCATTTATTTGTGATCTGATTGCAAGCAATGGCCAGTTTTAATATATATTATGTAATGATGAAGCAAAAAACAAAACAAGGATACATATGTGGGATCACAAACTGTTGTTAAGTTTGAGCTATTTTGTACTAGGAGAGATAAATATTGAGTACTAAGTTTTCATGTGTGTTAGTAACATTAAATATTTTTTCTTTCTGCAAGAAGGATGCTGATTATGAAAAAATAGTTTTTGAAAATCACTGAAAAGGACTGGTACTGAGGTGAGGTCCAAACACTAGGAAGTGAATGTCACTGCTCAATTTATATTGCAATGAAGGGGAATTTAAAGGGAGAATTATTCAAGACAAGAAGAGGATGATATAGGATCCCACTCTCTTTGGTTCCCCAGCATTAAGATGGAAACTTTGTATAGGAAAGTGGTAATACCCACTCTCCTTTCATTAGGGGTGTGCTGGGTGACATAGCAAGGACTGCTTCATTCGAATGAGACACTTCAAGATCAGATAATGAGTGCTCACTCTCAAAATGTGACTCCTTCAGAAAAGATGTTGGTCCATCCCCACAGACTTCCTTTCCCTGTGAGATGAAAGAGGAGAGCCTACACTGATGGCTAACCTGGGCGTGTTTAGGACAGTATGAAGTGTGGGATCATTTGTAGGCAGAAGTTCCCTGCAAGGGAATAATTTGTGTGGCCTTCCTTCTCCCACCCTCAATTCCTTTGTGGGCTTTCTCTGTTTCCCTTTCTTCTTTTTCCTGCTTATCTCTTCATTCACTAAGCAAGTCAAGAACAATAACATTTGGTCACTTGTTCTATTAATTTAACATCTTTAAATATTCCTTACTTCTTAGAAGTGTGATTTTAGAAGCTAAGTCTAGGGTCACAGACCAGCCCTTGTATCCCTGATCTGTCCACCTGATTCCCTATTCATGCCTCTACTTTTATTTTCTTTGAAAGATATGGGAGGTGCATATTAACATCTGCTGTTTTTTGAGAAATGGTGGACTATAGTCAGTTGTTTGTTATTGTATGTTTATGAAAAATTGTGTGAACTACAAATATTAATATTCTGCTGATTTTCTGTTGTAGAAGGAAGGTCTCGGTATTGAAGTGTCCCACTTGTTAAGGCATTGAGGCAAGAATAAGTATAAAATATAAAATAAGTATAAAATAAAAAACAGAAAGAATGTTTGTGTGTGAGAGAGAATGATCCTTTGTAATTCACTGGCTAAGTTCGCCATTGCTTTCTGCTATTTGTGGGAGTATATTTTATGAGTCAGTAAATCACTATGTTTCTGTGCTATGTTCTCTTGAATCAACAAGGGTGTGTGTTCAAATCTGACTGCACCTTATATATCTTTCTCTCCATTATGATCCCATATTCCTCTTTTATTAACATTTTCTTTTCATTAACTTTTCCCCATTATGTCTCCTACTCTATAACGATTGAAATAATCACTGATAATTGATATTTCCATTGAATAAAGACATAACATTCATTGAATTTCCTCCAACACATTATATGACTGAAGAAATCATGGCCTTTTTAAATAATACTGAAAATTTTCTGATATTCATTTTAAAGAAGGGAGTGTTTTTTTCTGAGAGATATTATTAGGTGTTACATAACTGTGTAAGATAGAGTGGCTATGGATTTTGAGCAGAAAATATTTGAAAATAAGGGATAGATAAAACCATACTGGTTCAAAGTATTACTTCATATAAAATGTAAGATTCTGTGGCCTCTTAATAGGCATTGAGTATCACACAAAGTCCCTTTCTTTGAGAAACCAAATTGGCATCCTAAAGAAAAGACTGCTGCTTCCATTCATTTTCTACTTCCAAATTCCAAGAATTTTCTGCTTCAGTGATTCAAAGGTCTGGACACGTTAGAGAGAAAGGACTTAAATTCCCTGAGCTTGCAGAGCCCTCATATATGAATCAGATGAACTGGCATCGTAGCCAGAATATTATATTTCAGTTAACTCAGAGGAAAACTAGGAAAGAGCGAGGTTCAAAAAATCTAGAAAGAATAAAATATCAAGGAAAAGGGGGTGATCAACAAACAGTGTTAAACCTTATAGAGAAGTTGTGAATGAGGTTGGATGACTTCACATTGTCTGATAAATAAATTCAATGTATTTCTCTCCTCCTTAATTTTTTAAAATAATCATTCCCACCTTATCTCTCATTACCTTCCTACTCAAGCACTACGGTTAATCAACTAGTCATTTTCATTAATATTCAGATAGTGTCGGTAGGGCATCCTAGATCAGTCACAACACCTGTGTGGACTGTATCAAGTTATTTCTCCTCTGGAATTCAGTTTCCATGTATGTAAAGGATGGGAATCAGAATAAACACTTATAAGTTCTTTTTCAGTAGTAAATCTATAATCTCATGATAGTAGAATAATTTCTGGCAAGTGCCTTGGTATTTCTTACCTCTATACATGTGATTATTCTGTTCCTTCCACCTTTATTTCCTTCTTTGTCTTTTCTTCTTATTGAAATTTTGCTTATTCTTCTCAGCCCAACTTCATATTCTCCATGAAAGCGTATTTATTTTTCCTGTCACCAGATGATATTGTTTCCTTCTCTGACATATTGATCTTTATCCCACTGATCTGGCACTTGTATCATAGTACCATGCCTTATGGTTGTGTGATTTATCTGACTTATAAATTTCACTGTTCACCTTTGCCTTGTTCACATTTGTCTGTTACCACAGCAGACACTTGAATGTGGTAGCATGGGTTGTTCTGTTGCTCAGTCATGTCTTACTCTTCATGACCCCTTCTTGGCAAAGATACTGGAGTAGTTTGCCATTTCCTTCTCCAATGAATTAAGGCAAACTGAGATTAAGTCACTTGTCCAGTATTATACAGCTAACAAGTATTTGAGACTGGATTTAAACTCAGGTCTTTCTCATTCTAGGGCCATCACTCTATCTATTCAGTCACCTAGTTGCCTCAAAGATGTTCAATATACTGTATATTTTTTGGACCTATAAATGAATAGAATACTCAGACAATATAATGGTAACATTCCTGAGAAATGATTCCTCCTTATAGAATTTGCAAAATGATAGAAATGCAAAGAAAATGAATATATAGAAAACAGGTATTTCTATGTGTTGATCAAATAGACTGAGCTTTGCTCTCTGGAAGATTAGTCTTCAAATGCAATTGCAGTTCCTCCATCTGAAGGCTATTGTTTCAAGATAATTTCCACCCCCACATTGCTGTCTTACATTCTTCTTTTTCTTTCACAAGATGCACAAAACTTTTCAGCAGTTCCTGGCCCTAGTGTTTGCTATGGAGGAAATCAACCAAAATCCCAACCTCCTACCTAACATGGGACCTTGGGACACCATATCTTATAACACCTACCACAGTGATGAGAGGACCTTGGAAAGCTTCCTGAAGTGGCTATCAGGCCACAGTCCAACTATGCCTAATTACAGCTGCAAGGCTCAAAATAAATCAGTGGCTGTCATTGGAGGAGCAACATCTGTCCAGATGGGGTCCCTACTAGAACTCTACAAATTCCCACAGGTGTTTCCTGTTGTATATGGCATTTTTTCTCTCCTTTGACATATTAGGAAATGATACAGAGAATTTAACTGACTTGTCCAAAGTAATTCAAATAGTAAATGGCAGGGCACTGATTCTAACTAGGTTCTCCACCTGACTCCAAATTTAGTACTTGCTTCATGTGACCGTATTACTTGGTTTTCCAAGATCACAGAGATCATTTTTAGCAGAGCTAACTTTAGGACTTCAGTCTGCCTAATTCAATCCTATTGCTCATTCCATTAGACATATTTCTTTAAAAGTCAGTTTTGTTTTCAAGTTTCAAATTCTCTCCCCATGTCAAGAACGTAAATCATACAAAATCCATTACAATATGAAGTCATGCAAGGCAAGTGCCTGCATCATGCATGTTCCAAAAAAGAGGAAGAAATGGAAAAGGAGGGGAAAATATTCTGCAATCTGTATTTTCACTCCATCAATTGATGCCTTGCCTTAGCCAAGGCATCTCATTTTATTTTATATTGGTTTATAGTATGACCTCTAATACTGAGTTCATATGTGCATTTTTACTTATTTTTATATTAATACTAGTTAGCATTTATATAGCACCCTAACGTTTAAAAACCTTTTATAGTTATCATTTCATTTTATCCTCACAATAATCTTGGAAGGTTGGTAATATTATTTTCCTCACTATACAGATTAAGAAACTGTGACAGATGGAGGTTAACTGAATTGTTCAATCACAGAATTAATAGTCTGAGGTCAAATATGAACTCAGTTGCCCCTGACTCCAGGGTTGTTTCTCTATCCACTATGCCACCTAGCTAACTCATATAGTGGAAGATGTTGGTCAAAATTTGATTTCTACTGAACTACTTTCTTTTCTTTCTATTTTTATCAAACAAGGAATTGTCCCTCAAATACTTTCTGTTACCAGTTCTATTGTGCATTTAAATATTGATTTTCTTTCTGATTTTTCCTTATCTTATACATTCCAAGGACCTTCTTTTTTCCTTGTCAAACTACACCAAATAGTTTTAATGAGAATTACTTCATAATAATATTACTTGAGTTCGGGATGTACATACCATTTGCCCTGTCATGCGTCTCTGCCCATGTTATTGCCATTAATATTCTAGATTTAAAACTTTTGTTGCTCCAAATGTATGTTATTATATTATATTTTCCTGCTCTTTATAGTATACCCTTGACAATTGAATTGGTATAGCACTAAGTATACATATTAAGTACTGTGAAAAAAAGAATGATAAAATTGTTTTTACATGTAATTGGGAAAACGAAATATTAAAAGAAAAAAAATGGCCATGTTTGGAGGCAGTTGGGACTGAACCACTAGAGAGGGAAAGATTGAAAATGAGTAAGACAATGGAAATGACAGAGGATTCAGTTGTTGAAAGATAGACTGGAATAAGATCGCTTGAGCAGGTAGAGTAGTAACCTTGGTAAAAAAAATTAGGTAACTTCAATACGTGCAGCAGATATGAAGGAGGAAGTAGTGGCAGAATACAGATGAGTTATAGTAGATAAAAGGGAGGATAAAGCTGATGTTGAATGGCCTCAATTTTTTTCTGCAAAATATGAAGCAAAATTCTCAGGTGAGACGGTGGGGGTAGGGAAGCCATAAGAATTGTGCAGAGTAATGTGAAGGTTTGAAGATTTGTTCTGGAGAGTGGGAATTAATTAGTGAATTAATAAGATAGGCGTAACATAAATTTGTAGTAGACCCAGCCAGAATGACTGTGATTTTTCTCTACCTGAATTCCATAAGACTGAAGTTTGGTAGGGTGCAATTGGTAAAAAGACAAGAAGACTAGAGATCCAAGAGAGGAGGACAGTGCAGAGTTGAATCGGTTCGCTAAGGAGATGAGATGAGGAATAGAAAGAGTGGTAGTACAGCAAAAACGGCTTAGGAAAGAGTTGAGGGATCAACTCACACATTAACTGTGTAATTAAGGGATAGACGAGGAGATAGAGTTGCATAGACAAAACAACATGATGAACATGAGGGTTGGAGAAAAGAGGAAGAGTAATTTTAAAAAAAAACTGAGAACTATTCTGAGGGTTCAACATAGATATCGTCTTCTTAGAATCACTTTATTTTTTTAACGTGTATTTTTTATTCTGACAAAAATCTCTGTCATAATTCTGTGCAGTTTAATTTTCTACTGTCATTCCTTCTATTTTTAAAAACTTGATTCTGATTGTTGTGGTAGATTTTCATGGGCAGTTGAAACATTATTCTTCTCTTTGGTATTTCTAGCTGTTGCTTTATGTTGCAGGAGTGAGGAATCTGACTTCTCTCTCTCTCTCTCTCTCTCTCTCTCTGTCTCTCTGTCTCTCTCTCTCTCGTATGCACGGGCACGCACACACACACACACACACACACACACACACACATCTTGAATCAGTCACAAGTCCACTGCAATGGGAAAATAGCTATTGTTAATTTAAAAAAAAACAGTGATTAAACCACAAAAATTATTTTTCTTCTTGAAGGGTTTTCTGTTTTTTCAGTTCAACCTCTAATATTGTTTACATATTCCTATTTAAATCTCATTTTTAGGCTTTTGGTCACCATTCATATTATTTTTAAAACAAATTCCAATAAAATCCAATAAAATTCACTGAATAAGTCAGTTCAGATTCCAAATAAAGAAGAATATAAATTACAGAGTTGAGAAGGTGAGGATTAAGAGAGGTACTGGCTGATATACACAAGACCGTGTATCTATTTAATACGTGTCTTCTAGGGGACTTCAAAAAGTGATAAATATTGGGGTGATTAGAATTACCTGCTTGGTCAGTGCCTCGTAAACATAGAATTTTTTCCTGGTGAAGATATGGCAACTTTGTGATACAGTTTTCTGCTAGACTTTCACCAGCATCATTTTCATGGAATTCAAAATGACATGCACTTCTTTTCCTTTCAGATCACCTATGGTCCGTTTGATCCACTCCTAAATGACAAGGTCCAATTTCCTTCCTTTTATCAGATGGCTCCTAGGGACTCCTTTCTCTCTGTGGCCATAGTTAATCTACTGTTCCATTTTGGATGGACCTGGGCAGGGCTGCTTTCCCAGATGACATGAGAGGAGAAAAATTCCATTGGAACACTGCAGAAGAGTATCCTGCAACATATACCAGGAGTAGTATCTGTGTGGCCTTTATAGAAAGATCCCTGTCAGTGAGAGACGTCAAGATGAATCTCATGTAGTCTTCATGCCCAGAATCTTAGCATCATCAGCCAAAGTAATCATCATTCGCGGGGACGCAGATTCATTCATGATCCTGAGACATTGTTAACCTGTTATTTTATCACCTTTTAAATTGTGGATCTTCACATCTGACTTGGATATTACTCTGTGAGCCCATCATTATGATAGCTATACTTTTCATGTTGCTCTACGATTTAAACACCAAACTAGTGAAGCTCCTGGTTTTTCTCATTTTCTCAAAAGTGTTAATCCTGTTAAATATCCAGAGGACATTTTTCTGAAGAGGTTCTGGCATTCAACTTTTAATTGCCCAGATAAGTCTGCAAAACTGGAGGAAGGGCTATGTTCGCCAAATTGCTTCACTGATCTGCCTCTAGTACATTTTGAAATCACCATGTCTAGCTTGAGTTACTCTACCTATAATGCTGTGTATGCTGTGGCATAGGCCCTCCATGAAATGTTCCTGATGGGAACAGAAACGGAATTTGAGAGACATGGAGAAAATTTAACACTTCAACCCTGACAAGTAACCTTCTCTCTAAATTATGCAGTCTGTCAGTCAGCATATCAGCATACACTAAGCATTTACTATATATTTGGCATTTTGGGATGCCCTGGGAATACAAAGAAAGTCAAAAACAGTCCCTGCCTTAAGGAGTGTATATTCTACTGAGGGAAATGACATATAATTAACTTGGTACATAAAATATATTTACATGTATATCTGTATATACACACATATATATTTGTATATATATATATTTATGTGTGTGTATACATATGAGAGGGGGAGATAGAAAGAGAGATAAATGGGGAGAGAGAGAATCAGTGAAGGTAATTTGAAAGTGAGACAGCATTATCATGTGGTGGGGCGGGGCAGGAAGGGCTGCCTGCAACAGAAGGAATTTGAACCTTGAAGGAGGCCAGTTAAGATAAGAGGAGTGAGGTGGCAGAACATTCCTGATGTGGAAGAAAGTGAGTACAAATGCACAGATATGTGAGCTGAGGTGTGATGCTTGAGGAGCTGCACGTGGGCTAGAGTAACTGGGTCATAGATTGTGTGCAGAAAATGAAGGTCTAAGAAAGCTCCTCCAGGTAAGAAGGGATTGGATTATGAGGAGCTTTAAATGTCAAACCGAGTACTTTACACTGGATCCTGGAGGTGATAGGGACCCACTGCAGCCAATAGCTGCTTTTGGTAAATGGAAACTCCCCGAAGTTAAAAACCATTTCATTTTTGTCTTCATATTAATATCATTTAGCACACAGTTAGCATTTATTAAATCTTTGCTGAATAAGTTAATCATGGTAGACTCCATGAAAAGAGAACCTCAAATAAGCTACGAATGAACAAAACTATTTTAAGAGGTAGAGTTGAGAAGACACCATTGCATCCATGAGGGATAAATTGAAAACATGGAGAGGTGGAAAATGGGATACTGAATTACGAGTAAATAGCTTATTTGTTTAGAATGGAGAGTACGTGGAGAAAACCACACAATGATATAAGCCCAACAACTTTTTATGATTATCTTTATACGTCAGTGAATGGAAGTTTGATGGACAATTTTTTTTCATTCTGCTCTTGATGGTTGTCACTTACCACATTTCTGCATTAACTATTGATTAAAATACTTGGTCTTATCTCCAAAATGTAAACATCCCACTTAAATAACCAGTTTCTTTAAACAAAAATGGAATAAATCTTCAAAGTTGGGTTTTGGGTTACAAAGACCTAAATGAACCAGCCCCTACACCCATGGAGCTTATTCTACTTCTTACATATGCATTACTTGTTGTATGACGCACCTGACGTGTATTTATGGCCATAATGATAATGGAATCCGTAAAAAATGCAAGATATTTCATAATCTTTTGTAGCTCAAGAGCTGAATTTTTCTCTTTAATTTTGTAAATCCTAATGCATTGGAGGGACCTCTGGATAAAAGTCAACTTGTTTATTAAGAATTACAAGCAAATTTTTAGATTTCACCATATATCGAATTTAAGCCCTTCCTCTTCACCCAAGATCCCCCTCAAAAAAGTGCTAGTTCCATTTTCTTAGCCTGATACTCCACTTTTTGGATTGCAAACTTCAAAAGTAGTCTTCCCCCAGCACAAAAGAAAATCTCTCAGTTGTATGGTTATAACATGCAATGAAGTTTCACAATTAAGTATTAACCATCTTTTTCAAAAACTATGACAAAAAATCACATACAGAATTTGTTTAATTTTTCCTAGATATCCCACAATATATTCCTTTTTAAATTTCATATTATCATTTGAGTGGTAACTAACAACTGCACTAAGGGCAGCTAAGTGCCACATTGGACAGACTGAAGGTTCTGAAGTGAGGAAGAGTCATCTTCCTACCATCTCAGACACTAGATGTCACAAAAAGTCAGACATGACTGGAATGACTGAACAACAAGAGGTAATAGAGTTGATAGAGCACCCAGCTTTGAATCAGGAAAACCCGAGTTCAAATCCAGCCTCAGACACTTGCTGTGTGACAATGGACAAATCACTTAATCCCGTATACCTCAGTTTCCTCAACTGTAAAATGAGGAGAAGGAAATGATGAATCCTTTCACAATATCCACCAAGAAAACCACAAATAGACTTTTGAAGAGGCAGATACAACTGAAACAATAACAGAAAAAAAAATCAGTAGTGTATATTGTACCCACTATCCATTTCTGTAAAGTTAAAAAGTGATTATAAAAACTTTCCTTCTAAGGTATCTTTTTGCCCCTTTATAATGATGAACCTAATAATTTAGATCAAAAGTGGTACATTACAATGAAGCCTCCTTGGACATATTTAATATGGTCTATACAAAGCAGGGCTTGGAATGCTAGCAATGTGACAACACCTTCACAATTCCATGGATCTTTGAATTTTGCTACTAGAGATGGCCTCTCAGAAAGCAGATTTTAAAACCCTAATCTTACTCTTAAAGGATATGACGTATCTCATAACCTGAAGTTCCAGCAACTTGACACATATAGCACAGAGCATTATGCAAAAATGTCTAACATTTTTTCATGAAAAAGAGACAATATACCTGATGAAAAAGCAAGATTTTGTTAATTAATGTCCTTTACTATTTTCAGATCTTGCGGTTGATCCCACACTGTTCTCAGAGAGTAGAGAGTGACTGAGATTTCTCTTCCTACTTAGCTCTATTACTTTTTGAGGAACATCCACTTTAATTATAGTGCTGGGGACTAGGTGGTCTTGGATGAGCAAAGAAACTCTGTGGCTAAATATGATATCATGAATTACTTGATCTTCGAAGAAAGTGAATTTTTTGTGAAAGTAGGACAATTTATTCCCAAGAGTCTGCTGGATCAAAATTTCACCATTTCTGAGAATTCAGTCACTTGGGGTTTTGCACAGGTCTGTAAAAGTTATGTAAAAAATAATCACCAGAATTATTCTTACCTATTTGAGTTCCTTTACAAGCCACATCAATGAAAAGACTTTCTCTTTTAATTTGCCGACTTTTCATTAACAGCATTAACAGCAAGCCCATGAATAATAAAGAAAAAGAGTCAATCATAGAGTTATTTTAAAATATTTTAAATCATTCGTTATGTGCCAAAGTTTCCAATTAATGCAGGACATTTATGATAAACTGCATATTGTTGTATGTGACATTATGCTTTATACATGATTTATGTATATATATATATCCATATATCATGAAGAATGACATGAATAATATGTGTATAAAAATGCTACTGGACATATATTACTTTGGATAATATAGTATGATCATGTTATATATGAGTATAGCATAAATTGGATGTTTTGATATGAGAGATGGTGTGTGTATGTGTATGGGTTTATGGATGTGTCTGGGTGCATGTACATATAGCCCTGGAAAGTATACTGCCAAAGTAAGTGAATTTACCAATAGAACTGATCGATGTAGCCCTGATTTTTCTGAAAATTTAAATAGTATGTAATTGCTGGAGCTCTACTACAAAATATTTTCTTAGCTAGTATCAAAACATCATTTACTTTGATAGAACAATGAACCTTCCCCCTTGTAATTACAAATCACATCCCTCATGACATTGACTTTACTTACTGCTCAGGCTACTCTCAATGAGAGCTGTGGTTCTGGATTCAGGAAACTATCTTGTGAAGGGAAGCCTACCTACTGTTTTGAATTTGTGCAGTTCCCAGAAGAGGAAATTTCTAATCAGAAAGGTAAGTGTCTAAAAATCATTTTCCCCAAGTCCCATATAACTCTCCTTCACAAGAACAGGGGAACATTTTTTGACAAAGGACCTTTGCCAAGTTCTTTCACTGGCATAAAACTCATGGGAACATTACTCCATTAGTTGTGGTAGTACTGTATGGTCAAGATAGATAGCTAGGTATGGTGGTCCTGTCTTGGGCTAGATGGATGATGTGATTGTGATCGACTACAAAAATATACCTGTTTCTGTGGGAACTATGAGGAATAAGTCTGGGGGCAGTGCCTAGGTAGAGTCAGTGGCTGGGTTCCCCCACTTGCTGTTTCTGTGAGAACTGTGAGTTTCAGGGAAACACCTGTTGTTCTAGTGAACAGTGAGGCATGTACAAAGAACTTAGGGCATTGGAGGGGTTGAGAGGGCTAGGTAAGCACAGTGGGCCTGTAATGAAGCTAGACTATTGGAGCTGGGGACAGCTCTATTAGGACTCCATTAATATTACTTTCTTTTCTAAAGTCTCAGAGATTATTTGCAGCAGATCTGGGTTTAGGACTCCATTCCTCTAATTCAATCATATTACTCCCTCTAATAGACAACATTCTCAAAAAGTCAGTTTTATTTCTAAGTTTCAAATTCTCTCCCGTTGTCAAGAGCGTAAGTAGTACAAAACTCATTGAAAATATGAAGTCATGCAAGACAAATTTCTGCATTAGCCACGTTGCATAAAACAGAACAAAACAATAAACAGAAAGATAGGGGAACATATGGTGCCATCTCCATTTTTTACTCCATCAGTTGATGACGTGTCATAGCTGTAAAGAGGTTTCTGATCTCAATGTATTTCATATTGTTCTACGGTATGACCTCAGACTTATGTCATATGTTCATTTTTACTTATTCTAATGATAATCTTAGTTAGCATTTATATACCGCTCTGAAGTTTAAAGACCTTTATATTTATTATTTCATTTAATCCTCACAATAACCTTGGAAGAGAGGTAATATTATCTCCATCGTAGAGCTTAGGAAGCTGTGACGGGCGGAAGTTAACTGGGTTGTTCAGAGCCACAGAACCAATGGTCTGAGATCTAATGTGAACTCAGGTCTCAAGGGTTGATTCTCTGTCCATTGATATCTGATGTAGTGGAGGATGTTGGTCAAAACTTGATTTCTATTGCGCTACTTTTCTTTGTTTCAAATTTTATCAAACGGGGATCGTCCCCCAAGTACTTTCTGTTACCAGTTCCATTGTCCATTGGAATATACAAATTGTTTTTGATTTTTCCTTATATTGCACATTCCAAGGACATTCTTTTCTCCTTGAAAAACTACCAAACAGTATTCATGAACATCGCTTTATAATACTATTACTTGAGTTCTGAGTGTGCGATTTTCTTTTTATGCATCTATCCCCACATTATTACCTTAAATATTTTAGATTTAAATCTTTTATTTCTATAAGTGGATGTTATTATTATATTATCCTACTCTTTATAGTACACCCTTGGCAATCGAAATTTGTATAGTACTAAAAAATAAAGTAATATCACAATTTTTAAATTGATATCTGCATTGCCCAACTCTGGAAAATGAATATTCTTCCATTTTTTGTCTTTGTTTCTTCAGTTAAAATATTTTGTAATTATACATCTGGAACATATCTTGGCAACTAAATAACCATCAAGTATTTATTAAATTGTAACTATATACCAGTCATTATATCAGTTGTCAGGCACATAAATACAAAGAATGAAACCATACGTACAGAAAAACAGTTTGCATTCTGCTATTACAGGAACATATGAAAACGAAGCATATTTGCAAAGTGGATAAATAAAATATGTATGATGTAATAAGTATCAGTTAATTTAAGAGGGTCAATGCTAATAGTTGGGAATATTAGGAAATATATGTGGAATATAGTACGTTACCCCTGTTTTAAAAGTAAAAATGTACTCTATAAAAGAAAGGTGAGAAGTGAGTGCATTCCAGGCATGTGAGATTGCCACTACAAAGGCATGGACATGGGAGATAGAGTATCATGTATCAGGATCAGAGAGAAGATCAGTTTGGCTGGGGATAAAAATTATCCAACCTTCAAAAAGAGAAACTGAGGCAGAGCTCTGAGCCAATGGCACTTTCTTTTCTTAATTAGAATTATTAAGAATTATTTTTTAATTTAATTTGATTAATTTAAAAATTAATTAATTTATTTAAGTTTTCAGCAATCACTTCCCTATGTCTTAAATTGCCTCCCCTCACTCTCCCATCTCTCCCCGAGATGGTTTGCAATCTAATTTCCTGTTAAACATATTTTCACATTAGGTATATTGCATGGAAGAATTAAAATGAATGGGAGAAATTTGAGAAAAATCGAAACAAAACACAACATAAGAGAAAATAATCTGCTTCCTTCTGCATTGTAATTCCATAGTTTTCTCCAGATGTGGATGGCATTTTGCCTCAAGAGTCCTTGGTGAATATTTCAGGTACTTGCATTGCTGTGAAGAGCTTAGTCTATCAGAGACAATCCTCACATACCGTGGTCGTTACTGCATATAATGCTCTCCAGCTTCTGCTCATTTCACTCAACTTCAGATCATATAAGTTTTTCCCGGTTTTTATGAAATTCAGCTATTCGTGATTTCTTAGAGCACAATAATATTTCATTACATTCATATACCACAACTTGTTCAGTCATTCCTCAATTGATGGGCATTCCTTCGACTTCCAGTTCTTGACCACTACATAAAGAGCTGCTATAAATACTTTTGTATATATGGAACATCTTTCCATTTTTATGATTTCTTCGGGATACAGCCCTAAAAGTGATATTGCTGGATCAAATGGTGTGGACATTTTTGTAGCCCTTTGGACATAGTTCCAAATTGCTCTCCAGAATGGTTGGAGCAGCTCACAGCTCCAACAGTGAATTAGTGTTCTGACGTTCCCTCATCTTCTCCAACATTTATCATCTTCCTTTTCTGTCATGTTAGCCAATCTGATAAATGTAATGTGATATCCCAGAGTTGTTTTGATTTGTATCTCTCTAATCAACAGTGATTTAGAGCATTTTTTTAATATGAAGACAGCTTTAATTTCTTCCTCTGAAAACTGCCTGTTGATATCCCTTGATCATTTATCAGTTGAGGAATGACTTACATTCTTGTAAATTTAACTAAGTTCTCTATGTATTTTAGAAATCAAATCTTTATCACAGTCACTAGTAAAAAATTTTCCTAGTTTTCTGCTTCCTTCCTAATTTTGGTTGCATTGGGTTTGCTTGTGCAAAAATCTTCAATGTAATGTTATCAAAACTATCCATTTTGGATTTCATAATGTTCTCTATCTCTTATTTCGTCATAAATTTCTCCATTCTCCATAGATCTGACAAATACACAGTCCCTTGTTCCACTAATTTGTTTATATTATCAGCCTTTATAATTAGATCATGTACCCATTTGGTCTTTATTCTTGTGTCAGGAATTGGTCTGTGCTCAGTTTCTGCCACACTATTATCCAGTTTTCCCAGCATGTTTTGTCAAACAAAAGGTTATTCCCCCCAGAAGGTGGGGTACTTGGATTTCTCAAACAGTAGACTGCTATATTCATTGACTACTGTATCTTGAGTACCTAACCTATTCCAGTGATGTACCCCTCTATTTCTCAGCCAGTACCAAGTGGCTTTGATGATTGCTGCTTTAAAATACAATCTGAGATCTAGTATGGCTGGACCACCTTCCCGAGCATTCTTTCTCATTAATTCCCTTGATATTCTGGACCTTCTGTTTTTTCAGATGAATTTTGATATTATTTTTTCTAGCTCTTGAAAATAATTTTCTGGTAGTTTGATTGGTAATATACTGAATAAGTAAATTAATTTAGGTAGAATTATCATTTTTATTATATTAGCTAGGCATACCCATGAGTAACTGATGTTTTTCCAATTAATAACATCTGACTTTATTTGTGTGAAAAGTGTTTTGTAATTGTGTTCAGATAGTCCCTGGATTTATTTTGGCAATTAGACTCCCAAATATTTTCTAGTTTCTACCATACTTTTAATGAGATTTCTCGTTCTCTCTTTTGCTGGTGAACTTTATTAGTAATATATAGAAAAGTGGAAGGTTTGTGTGGGTCTATTTTGTAGCGTGCAACTTTGCTAAGGTGATTTATTATTTCAAGTGTTTTACTTGATTCTCTGGGATTCTCTAAGTATATCATCATTTCATCTGCAAAGAGTGATAACTTAGTTTCTTCTTTGCCTGTTCTAATTCCTTCAATTTCTTTTTCTTCTCTTATTGCTACAGCTAGCATTTCTAATACCACATTGAATAACAGTGGTGATAATGGGCATCCTTTTCTTCACACCTGTTCTTACTGGAAATACATCTAGTCTGTCCCCATTACATATAATACTTACTGATGGTTTTAGACAGATACTACTTATTATTTTAAGGAAGTTTCCATTTATTCCTATGATATCCACTGTTTTCAATAGGAATGAGTGTTGGATTTTGTCAGTTTTTTCTGCTCTTTTGAGATAATCATATGGTTTCTTGTTACTTTTGATGTTGATATGATCAATAATGCTGATAGCTTTCCTAATATTGAACCAGTCCTGCTTCCTGGTATAAATCCTACCTGATCACAATTTATTATTCTCATTAAAACTTGATGTAATCTTTTTGCTAAAATCTTATTTAAAATTTTTCATCTATATTCATTAGGGAAATTGGTATGTAATTGTCTCTCTCTGCTTTAACTCTTCCCAGTGTAGGTATCAGAACCATATTTGTTTCACAAAAAGAATTTGGTAAAACTCCTTCTTCGCCAATTTTCCCCAATAGTCTATACAGTATGGGATTTACCTGTTCTTTAAATGTTTGATAGAATTCACTGGTAAATCCATCTTGCAATGGAGATTTTTTCCTAGGCAATTCATTGATATTGGTAATTTGGTTTTAGTCTTTCTTTTTTTTTTAATCAAATGGACCAAAGTTCTATCAATTTTTTTATAAAAATAAATCTTAGTTTTATTTATGAGTTCAATAGTTTTCCTAATTTCAATTTTATCAATCTCTCCTTTGGTTTTCAGTACTTCTAATATGATATTTACTTAGGGATTTTAAATTTGTTCTTTTTCTGGCTTTTTCAGCTTCATGCCCAATTCGTTGATCTCCTCTTTCCATACTTTACTCATATAGGCATTCAATGATATATAACTTCCCTTAAGAACTGCTTTTGTAGTTGTCTCATTTTTGTCATGAGCTTGAATGAAGTTATTGTTCCTATGATAAGTTGTTTAATATACTCATTCATTAGGATTAGATTAATTTCCAATTACTTTTTTAGTCTATTGTTCCATGGCCCTTTATTACACATAATTTTTTTTGCCTTATGATCTGAGAAGGATGCATTGATTTTCTCTGCTTTTCTGCCCTGAACTGTGAGGTTTTTATGTCCTAGTAGATGGTCAATTTTTGTGTATGTGCCATGTCCTGCTGAGAAAAAAAAATATTCCTTTCCATTCTCATTCAATTTTCTCTAGAGATCAATCATATCTACCTTATCCAGAGTTCTATTCACTTTCTTAATTTCTTTTTCATTTCTTTTGAGGTTAGATTTATCAAGCTCAGAGAAGGGAAGGTTGAGGTCCATCCTAATATAGCTTTGTTCTTTATTTCTTCCTGTAACGCCCTTAATTTATCCTCTAAGAATTTGGATGCTATATCACTTGGTGCATGTATGTTTTGTAATGATATTACTTCATTGCCTATGGTGCCTTTTAGCAGGATATAGATTCCTTCCTTATATCTTTTGTTTAGATCTATTTGTGCTTTTTCTTTTTTGAACATCAAATTATTTTATTTATTTCAGCGTTCTACAATAATTTCCGTATATCTTATATTTCCCCCCTCCCCCTCCTTCCCCACTCCCTCTTTGAGATGGCATAAAATTTTATATAGATTCTACACATATATTCCTATTAAATACATTTTCACCTTAGTCATGTTGCAAAGAAGAATTAAAATGAATGGGAGAAATCATAAAACAAAATAAACCATAATAGAAAAGATAATAGTCTACTTCATTCTGAGATCAAATTCCATAATTCTTTCTCTGGTTGTGGAAGGCATTTTGCCTTGAGTTCATTGGGAATTTTTTAAGTCCTTGCATTGCAATGAAGTACTAAGTCTACCAGAAAAATTTGTCACGCACTGTGGATGTTGCTGTGTACAAAGTTCTCTTGCTTCTGTTCCTTTCACTCAGCATCAGTTCATATAAATCTTTCCAGGCCTCCATGAAGTCTTCCTGTTCGTCATTCTTTATAGCACAATAATATTCCATTACATTCATACACCACAATTTATTCAGTCATTCCCTAATTGATGGGCATCCCCTTGAATTCCAGTTTTTGGCCATCACAAAGACAGCTTCTATAAATATTTTGTACACGTGGGATCATTTCCCATTTTTATGATCTCTTGGGGGTACAATACTAGAACCTATATTGCTGGGTCAAAGTGTATGCACATTTTGATAGCCCTTTGGGCATAGTTCAAAATTGCTCTCCAGAATGGTTGGATCAGCTCACAGCTCCACCAATAATGAATTAGTGTTCCAACTCTTCCACATCTTCTCCAACATTTATCATCTTCTTGTTTGGTCATGTTAGCCAATCTGATAGATGTGATGTGGACCTCAGAGTTGTTTTGATTTGCACCTTTCCAATCAGTAGTGATTTGGAGCATTTTTTTCATATAAATATAGATAGCTTTAATTTCTTCCTCTGAAAACTGCCTGTTCATATCCTTTGACCATTTATCAATTGGGGAATGACTTGTATTTTTGCACATTTGGCTCAGTTGTCTATATAGTTTAGAAATGACACCTTTATCATAGACAGTAGTTGCAAAAATTCTTTCCCATTTTTCTGCTTCCCTCTTCGTTGTGGTTGTACTGGATTTGTTTGTGAAAAACTGTTTAGTTTAATGTAATCAAAATTATCCATTTTGCACTTCATCATGTTTGCTACCTCTTGTTTAGTCAAAAATTTCTTCATTCTCCATAAATTTGAAAAATACACTATTCCTTGCACTAATTTGTTTACATTATCATCTTTATACCTATATCATGTACCCATTTGGACTTTATTCTTGTGTACAGTGTCAGGCATTGGTCTACGCCCATGTTCCACTACACTATTATCCAGTTTTCACAGCAATTTTTGTCAAATACTAAGTTCTAATCCCAGAAGTTGCAGTCCTTGGATTTGTCAAACAGTAGATTGCTGTACTCATTGACTACTGTGTCTTGAGCACTTAACATATTCCACTTGTCTGCCCCTCTGTTTCTTAACCAGTGTCAAGTGATTTTTATAATTGTTGCCTTATAATACAATCTGAAATCTGGTAGGGCTAAACCCCCTTCCCTAGCATTTCTTTTCATTAGCTCCCTTGATATTCTGGACTTTTTGTTCTTGAGATGAATTTTGGTATTATTTTTTCTACCTCTAGAAAATAATTGTCTGATAGTTTGATTGATATGGCACTAAATACGTAAATTAACTTAGATAGAATTGTCATTTTTATTATATTGGCTCAGCCTACCCAGGAACAACTGATGTTTTTCCACTGACTTAGATGTGACTTAATATGTGTGAAAAGTGTTTTGTAATTGTGTTCAAATAGTCCCTGGGTTAGTTTTGGTGGGTAAACTCCCAAATATTTTATGGTGTCTGTCTTAGCTTTAAATTTCTCTATCTCTTGTTGTTGGACTTTGCTAGTAATATATAGAAATGCAGATGAATTGTAAAGGTCTATTTTGTAACCTGCAACTTTACCTACGTTGTGTATTATTTCAAGGAGTTTTTTACTTGATTTTCTGGAATTCTCTAAATATATCATCATATCATCTGCAAAGAATGATAACTTAGTTTCTTCTTTCCCTATTCTAATTCCTTCAGTTTCTTTTTCTTCTCTTATTGCTACAGCTAGCATTTCTAATACCACATTGAATAATAGTGGTGATAATGGATGTCCTTTTTTCACACCTGATCTTATTGGAAGTGCATCTAGCTTATCCCCATTGTGTATAATTCTTGCTGAAGGTCTTACGTAGATACTCACTATTTTATGGAAAGTTCTCTTTATTCTTATGTTCTGCAGTGTTTTCAATAGGAATGAGTGTCATATTTTGTCAAAGAATTTTTCTGCTTCTATTGAGATAATCATGTGACTTTTGTTAGTTTTGTTACTGATATGATTGATAATGTTAATAGATTTCCTAGTATTGAACCAGTTCTGCATTCCTAGTGTAAATCCTACCTCGTCATAATGTATTACTCTCGTGGTACGTTGCTGTATTCTCTTCGCTAAAATTTTATTTAAAATTTTTGCATCTATATTTATTAGAGAAATTGGTCTAAAATTTTTCTATTTCTGTTTTGGCTCTTCCTGGTTTAGGTATCAGAGCCATATTTGTATCATGAAAAGAATTTGGGAGGAGTCCTTCTTCCCCAATTTTCCCAAATAGTTTATATGGTATTGGAATTAACTGTTCCTTAAATGTTTGATAGATTCACTTGTAAATCCATTCAGCCCTGAGGATGTTTTCCTAGGGAGTTCACTGATGGCTTGTTCAATTTCTTTTTCTGAGATGGGGTTATTTAAGGGTTCAATATCCTCTTCTGTTAATCTGGACAATTTACATATTTTAAAATAATCATCTCTCTCATATACATTGTTGAATTTATGGGCATTGTCTGTGCTTTTTCTTTGTCTGACATTAGGATTACTACCCCTGCCTTTTTTTCACCTCAACTGAAGCATAATATAATCTGCACCAAGCTTTTACCTTTACTCTGTCTGTATCCTTCCATTTCAAAAGTGTTTCTTGTAAACAAAATATTGTAGGATTATGGTGTTTGATCCATTCGGCAGAGAGGGTTCATCCCATTCACATTCACAATTATGATTACTATCTGTGACTTTCTCTCCATTCTGTTTCCCCCAGTTAGGGCAGCTAGATGTTGCTGTGGATAAAGCACCAGCGCAGGAGTCAGGAGGACCTGAGTTCAAATCTCCCCTCAGACACTTTACACTCACTAGCTATGTGACCTTGGGCTACTCACTTAACCCCAATTTCCTCATCCTGGGTCATCTCCAGTCATCCTGATGAATATCTGTTCCCTGAATTCAGATGACTCTGGAGGAGAAGTGAGGCTGGTGACCTGCACAGTCCGTGGTAGAGCATTCCAAGTTAGTATTGGTCGGATCTGCCATAGTTGGACACACTGAAATTTCACTTTAAATTGGTGATGTCATTTTGGTCCTATTCAAAGATGAAGAACGACAACCAACCAACCATCCATATCAATAGTATAAATAATTGCATGTAATATTTTCACAATCCAATGGTATGAAATTCAGTTGCATATACAATTCTGTTTGTGTGTTCTATGCACATGGATATGCTCATTTTTTGTTTGTATGTGTGGAAAGCCAGAATTTTTAAAATCTTAAAAATATACAGAAATGATTCACAGTTGGAGTTTCTTGTTTCTTTTGTGCACTTGCTTTCCTTTTTCATTCATTCCAATTCTCTTTATTTTTAAATATAATTGATTTATTTTTAAGTTCTCTGCCTTCACTTATATGAGAATTTGAATTCAAAATTTTCTCCCCATCTCTCGGCACCCCCCACTCCAGGACACCATGCACTCCATCCACCCCTTCCTACACTCTGTCTTCCCTTCTGTTACCCCCCTTCTTCTGTCCATCTCCCCTCTATTTTCCAATAGTGCAAAATAGATTTCGATATCCCATTTCCTGTACATCTTATTTCCCAGTTGCATGCAAAAACAATTTTTAAAATTCATTATTAAAGCTTTGAATTCCTCTCCTGGTTTGTGCTCCGGTCTGTGTGCAACCACAGTCACTCTTTTTCTGCCCTGAAACTGTGAATAGGATTTCCTCTCCATAGTTTCCACCAGTTCTGCCATGCCAGAGTTACTTTCCTATTTATCTACCTGACTGTCTTTTTCTCTGTCTGTCTGTATGTCGGTGTAACTATCTGTGTACCTATCTATCTATTACCTATCTATTGATATATCTATCTATCTATCTATCTATCTACTATCTTTCTATCTATCTATCCATCTATCTATCTACCTATCTACCTATATATCTATCTATCTATCTGCCATGCCACTGGCATGGCAGAGCTGCTCCTAACCCCAGGACCATGACTCAGCCCTGACACCCAAATCATCTGCTCTATTCTCCCAGAGTCTTTATGCCAAGGGCTCCAAAAGTGGATGCTGATGTCACAACTTGGAGCCAGGATTGGGATTTGAGGAAGTTTCCCTCTCACCCAGATGAAAGAGATTTCTTACTGACCTTTGAAGCTGTCTTTGGCATTTTTGGATTGAGAAATCTGGGAACCCCAGCAGCTGCCTATGATTCCATGCCCTGAAACCTGGTCCAGTCCTATACATCCAGCTCTGAGCCTGATGCAATAGACCTTTCCTGTCAGCCTTACAGGCTATCTTGGCCTGGAAATCTCTTTCACTCTGTCATTTTGTGGCTTCTGGTGTTCTAGAATTTGTTTAGAGTCATTTTTATTAGTATTTTATAGACTATAGGGGAGAGAGCTAGAGCAGATCCATCCTCCTACTCTGTCATCTTGGTTCTGAACCCCCCCACCCCGCACTTGCTCTCCTAACCACTTCCTTGCATTTAGATTATGAAATAGTCAAAGCTCTGGGCCTGGAGTCATTAAAAAGAGGGTACAAATCTGAATTCTGACCTTCATGACCCTGGGCAAGTCACTTAACCTGTTTCCATCAGTTTTCACATTTGTAAAAGGAGTATATAAATGGCATTTACCTTCCAGGGTTCTTGTGGGAGTCAAATGAGATATTTCAAAAACACTTAGAACAAAATACATCATTATAGTAGGCACTTAAAAATGATTGTTTCCTTCCTTGCTCTGGTCCCAGGCAAAGTCAAGGTGTAGGATAAGGGTGCTGTTGCCACAGAAACAGATCCCTTAGATAAAGATGGACTGGGACTTTTCTTAGTGTTCCTTCACACCCCTGTAAATGATCCCAAAGCCTCAAAGAGTAGGACCTTCAAATTTCGAGCAGAACCGAGGAAACCATGGTCCAAGATCCCAAATGTTTTCACAGTTTATCTAGAAAATGAGCTTGGGCCACATAAATGGTGAAGTGCAGCAGACTCTGGGAACTGTTGTTCACTCTATGAACATGCTCAGGCACACATCCTAAGGAACAGGGAAGTATGCACACCTGCCTTATCAGGGTCAAGTTCAGCAATTCCTGGCAGTTCCACATCCTGGTGGTCATATGGACCCTTGGCCTAGTGAGGGGAAGGTGTCCCTGGACAATCAGTCAGTGCTTAGTGTCCAAAAGATGAGGCTTGGAACACTGGGTGGTTTGAACATTGAGGGGAAGAGAAAGGACATCACCCTCTGAGGCTCATTCTGACCGCAGAAAGCCACACCTGTGAAGAGACTCTGCCCAAGAAAACCCCCTTCTGCTCACTGAAGTCCAATCCCACTCCCCTCTTTTCTCTCCTCCAAGCCTAAAATGTCAACTCCCTCGACTCCATTCTCCTTCCCTCTTCTGGCAAGCTAAAGGACCTGTTACTGTATAAAATAATCTTCTAGTCCTGCTCACTTCACTCAGCATCAGTTCTTGAAAGTCTTTCCTGAAATCCTTTTCCAAAACCCTCCTACTCAACATTTCTTATAACACAATACTATTTAATTACATTCATGTAACACAATTTGTTAGGCCATTCTGCAATTAATAGGCATTTCTTCATTTTCCAATCCTTTGCTACCACAATAAGAGTTGCTATAAATATTTTTGCATATGTAGGTCCTTTCCCCTATAATATGATCTCTTTGAGTTACAGACCTATAGTTGGTATTGCTAAATCAAAGGGTATACACAGTTTTATTGCCTTTGGGTAATACATTTAATCACTCCAAATGACTTAGCATCCAAATTTGAAAAGGAAATCTAAGCTACAAGAAGACAGAGATAGTAACACAATAGTGATGGGAGCCCTCTATCAGTTTTAGATAAGTCTAATAGAAAGATAAGCAGAAGGGAAAATATGGAACTGAAAAATTGCTAGAGAAATTTAGATGTTAAAGAGTTCTGGCATCTTTTAAATGGTAAAGTAAAAGAATATACATACTCCCAACTATCACAAAAAGCTTTTACAAAAATTGATCATGTACAAGGGTATAGAGGTACTAAAAATAAATAGAAAAAAGCAGAAATAGCTAATCTATCCTTTACAGACTATAACATAATAAAAAGTCATTGGTTCAGGAACCACAAAGAAAAAATACAAACCAAAATGAAGATTTGAAAATGAAAGCCTAAATAATTAGTGAATCAAAGAACAAATCTTAAAAACAATCAATAGCAATGTAAAATAAAATGATCATGATGAAAAAACATACCAAAACTTCTGATTTTCTCCTTGGGAAAAAAATATCTTTACAAATATATGTTAAACAAAATAAAAATACAAAATAAACCAACTAGATATGTATGTTCAAAAAAATAGAAACTCAACAAATAAACAAATACAAATAATCGTAAAAGAAGAGAAAATTTAGAGACAAAATAGACATATTAGAAATAAAAATTCCATAGAAATAATAAGTAAAATTAACAGCTAGCTTTTTGGAAATATTAACAAAATTAATAAACCCTTACCTAATCTAAATTTTTAAAAAGAGATCAGAAAAATGAATCAATGAAATGGGAAATGAATAAGGAAAAACCACAGCAAAACTAGAAGAAATAAATAATAATAATAGGGACATTATATACAGTTATATGCTGACAAAACTAAAACCACAAAAATAATAGAGGAAACCTTCAAAACTATATAATACTCAAACTATTAGAAGACCAGTTAAGATCTTAAATAACCCAATATCAAACTAGGAAATAAATTTAATTGTAAAGGAATTACCAAAGAAAGAAGAATCTCTGGTCCTGATGGATTCAAAGGACAATTATACCAAACTTAAAAGAAAACTGTATCTATACTCACAAATTATTTTCAAAAATTGAGAAATGTCCCAAATGAATCCTTTTATGATATATATCCTTAGTCCTTTTCATACTTCTCTTGATTCTTGTATTGGAAAGTCAAATTTTCTGTACAGATCTGGTCTTTTCCTCAATATCAATGATTAAAAATCCTCTATTGAATGACCATTTATTCCCTTGAAATATTATACTTAGATTTGCTGGGTAGATGATTCTTGGTTTCAATTGCAGTTCCTTTGACCACTGGAATATCCCATTCCAAGCCCTTCTATCCCTTAATTTTAAAGCTGCCGGACTTTGTGCTATCCTGATTGTATTTCCACAATAGTCAAATTGTTTCTTTCTAGCTGCTTGAAGTATTTTCTCCTTGACCTGGGAACTCTGAAATTTGGCCACAATAGTCCTAGGAGTTTCTCTGTTTGGGTCTCTTTCAGGAGGTGATTGGTGTATTCTTTCAATATTTATTTTGCCCTCTGGTTTTAGAATCTCAAGGCAGTGTTCTTTGATAATTTCATGAAAGATAATGTCTAAACTCTTTTTTACATCAAGGTTTTCAAGTAGTCCCATAGTTTTTAAATTGTTTCCCCTAGATCTATTTTCCAGGTCAGTTGTTCTTCCAATGAAATGTTTCACATTATCTTCTGTTTTTTCAAACTTTCGGTTTTGTTTTTTAACTGCTTGGTTTATCTCATAGTCATTCATTTCCCTGAACTCAATTCTCTCTTTCAGTGAATTATTTTGTTCAGTGAGCTTTTGAATCTTCTTCTCCATTTGGCTAATTCTTCTTTTTAATGCCTCCTTCTCCATATTTGCTTTTTGGACCTCTTTTTCCAATTGAGTTAGCCTCATTTAAAAATAAGCCTTTATTTAAAAATAAAGCTGTTATTTTCCCTAGCATTTTTTTGATTCTCCTTTAGGAAGCTACTAACTTGTTTTTCAAATTCTTTTATTGCTGAGCTCAATTTATGTTCCCTTTGGAGACCCTGGAGGCAGGGGCCTTGACTTCCTCTTACGGTATGCTTTTTTCTTCCTCATCTGACAGAATGGGGGGAGACACCTGTTCACCAAGAAAGTAACCTTCTATGGTCTTATTTTTTTCCCTTTTTTGGGCATTTTACAAGCCAGTTACTTGACTTCTGAGTTTCCTCTCCACAATCACCTCACCTCCAGTTCCACCAAGTCATCACTGGTGGCTGAGATTCAGATGAGCTGCTCTAATCCCTCTGGGGCTTTAGGTGGGGGCAGGGACACTATTCAGTGTGGGATTAAGATCAGCTGCTCAGGTGGGGCCAGGACTGCCACACAGGGCTCAGTTCCCTCATGGGCTTTATGATGAGAACTTCAACAATGGATGTGGGCTGCTGCCTGCCTTGGGATCCCCTGTCTACTGCTGCCTCCACTACTGCTACCTGAGAAGACCTGAGTTATGGGGACACTCTGCTCCCTTCTTGGCTAGCTGAAAAAACCCTCTCCCTGACCTTTAGTGTCTGTGTATTGAGGGATCTGTGCTGCCACTGGAGATTCTTTACCTGAAGCCTGCTCGGTTCTGCTGCTCTTGGTGCTGTGTGGCAAAGACTGGGCTGGCCTTTACTCTGCATGCACTGAACAGACCTTTCCCGTCGGTCTTTCAGGTCACTCTTGGATGGAAATCTCCACTCTGTGGTTCTGTGGCTTCTGCTCCTCTAGAATTTGTTGAGAGTTCTTCTTTAGTGATAGTTTATGGCCTGTGGGGTAAGAGCTATCATATGTGTGTTTTTCTGCTCTGCCATCTTGTCTACACCCATTCATACTTCTCTTGATTCTTCTGTTTGAAAGTCAAATTTTCTATTCAGTTCTGGCCTTTCCATCAAGAATGTTTGAAAGTCCTCTATTTCACTGAATGACCATTTTCGTCCTGAAATATTGTACTCAGTTTTGCTTGGTACATGATTCTGTAGTTCCTTTGACTTCTGGAATATCATATTCCAAGCCTTTTGATTCTTTAATGTAGAAGCTTCTAGATCTTGTGTTATCCTGATATTATTTCCACAATACTTGAATTGTTTTCTTCTAACTGCTTTCAATATTTTCTCCATGACCTGGGAATTTTGGAATTTGGCTACAATATTCCTAGGAATTTCTCTTTTCAGATCTCTTTCAGGAGGTGATCAATGGATTCTTTCAATACTTATTTTGCTCTGTAGTTCTAGAATCTCAGGGCAGTTTTCCTTGATAATTTCATGAAAGATAATATCTAGGCTCTTTTTTTTTATCATGGCTTTCAGGTCATCCTATAATTTTTAAATTGTCTCTCCTACATCTATTTTCCATGTCAATTGTTTTACCAATGAGATATTTCACATTATCTTCTCTTTTGGCATTCATTTGGGTTTCTTTTTTTATAATTTCTTGGTTTCTAATAAAGTCATCAACTTCCATCTGCTACATTGTAATGTTTAAAGAAATGTTTTCTTCAGTGAGCTTTTGAATCTCCTTTTTCATTAGGCCAATTCTGCTTTTTAAAGCATTCTTTTCTTCATTGACTTTTTGGAACTCTTTTCCAATTGAATCAGCCTATTTATTTAAAATTACTTTTAATTATTTTCAATGTTTTACAATAACTACCACACAACTTAGACTTTTCCCATACCCCCCCCTTCCCTCCTCGAGATGGCATACAATCTTACATAGGTTCTACACGTACATTCTTATTAAACACATTTTCACTATAGTCATGATGTGTAGAAGAATCAAAATGAATGGGGGAAATCATATAACAAATCAAAAAGTAATACACATTAAAAAATGATCTTCTACATTATGCGATTGAATTCCATAGTTCTTTCTCTGAATATAGAAGATAATTTACCTTAAAAGACCATTGGGGAGCCAAGATAGTGGAGTAGAAAGATTCACATATGCTAGCTCCGAACCCACAGGCCATGGATTTCCTGTAAAAAGAACTCCCAACAAAATCTGGAGCAGTGGAAGCCGCGCAGCAACAGAGTGAAGGAGATTTCCATTCCAGAGAGCCCTGAAAAACCGATCCCAAGGGTCCGTAACACACCCGACGGGAGTGGAATCCAGCCCTTCCCTGAATGCGTAGCACCTAGAGGAACAGATCCGAGCAGGCTTCAGAATCTACAGTGGACACGAGAGGTAGCTCCACCCACAGATGCAGTTCAGTGAGAAAGATGTCTGGATGGGCTGAGAGGGGAGCGGGATGTCTCTATGGCTTGGGGCCCCTCGGGAGGCAGCAGCAGAGGCAGCAGGAGGCCAGAGGCTCCCAAAGCAGGCAGGAGCTCAGCAGGAGCTCCATTACAGAAGGTCTCCACATATACGCCCTGAGGGAACTGAGCCTGGGAGGTGGCCCAGCCCCAACCTGAGAACCAGAACTTAAGGTCTCATTGAATAGCAGGCAGGACTGCTGCTAAAAGCCCTGAGGCTGGGGAGCAGAATTTGAATATCAGACCCCAAGCATTACCTGGGCAGATCTAAACGGGGGTGGAGAGGAATCTCAGAAGTCTAGTAACTGGCTTGGAAAATGCCCGGAAAAGGGGAAAAAAATAAGACCATAGAAGGTTACTTTCTGTGACCTTCTGTGAACAGATGATTCCACCCTTCCTCTCTGATGAGAATGAACAGTGCTTGCCATCAGGTGAAGACATGGGAGTCAGGGCCTCTGTGTCCCAAACATCTGAAATAGATATACAAGGGGCTCAGGCCATGGAAGACCTCAAAAAGAATTTTGAAAATCAAGTCATACAGGTGGAGGAAAAACTGGGAAGAGAAATGAGAGGGATGCAAGAAAAGCATGAAAAACGGGTCAATACCTTGATAAAGGAGACCCAAAAAAATGCTGAAGAAAATAACACTTTGAAAAATAGGTTAACTCAATTGACAAAAGAGGTTCAAAAAGCCAATGAGGAGAAGAATGCTTTCAAAACCAGAATTAGCCAAGGGGAAAAAAGAGGTTCAAAAGCTCACTGAAGAAAATAGTTCTCTCAAAATTAGAATGGAACAGATGGAGGCTAATGCCTTCATAAGAAACCAAGAAATCACAAAACAAATCCAAAAGAATAAAAAATTGGAAGATAATGTGAAATATCTCATTGGAAAAACAACTGACCTGGAAAACAGATCCAGGAGAGACAATTTAAAAATCATGGGACTACTTGAAAGCTATGATCAAAAAAAGAGCCTAGACATCATATTTCATGAAATTATCAAGGAAATCTGCCCTGACATTCTAGAAACAGAGGACAAAATAAGTATTCAAGAAATCCACCAATCGCCGCCTGAAAGAGATCCAAGAAGAGAAACTCCTAGGAACATTGTGGCAAAACTCCAGAGTTGCCAGGTCAAAGAGAAAATTTTGCAAGCAGCTAGAAAGAAACACTTCCAGTATTATGGAAATACAATCAGGATAACACAAGATCTAGCAGTTTCTACATTAAGCGATCGAAGGGCATGAAATAGAATATTCCAGAAGGCAAAGGAACTAGCACTAAAACCAAGAATCACCTACCCAGCAAAACTGAGTATAATACTTCAGAGGAAAAAATGGTCTTTCAATGAAATTGAGGACTTTCAAGCATTCTTGATGAAAAGACCAGAGCTGAAAAGAAAATTTGACTTTCAAACACAAGAATGAGAAGCATGAAAAAGTAAACAGCAAAGAGAAGTCATAAGGGACTTACCAAAGTTGAACTGTTTAAATTCCTACATGGAAAGACAGTATTTGTAACTCTTGAAACTTTTCAGTATTTAGGTAGTTGGTGGGACTACACACATACACACACACATGCGTATGCACACAAGGGCATGCGTGTGCACACACACATACACACATGCACACACACAGACAGAGAGCACAGAGTGAATTGAATAGGATGGGAACATATCTTAAAAGAAATCAAGGTAAACGGTGAGAGAGAAATGTAGTGAGAGAAAAGAGGGTGAAATGGAATGGGGTAAATTATCTCTCATAGAAGAGGCAAGCAGGAGACTTTTTAGTGGAGGGAAAAAGAGGAGATGAGAAAAAAATAAACATGAAGTTTACTCTCATCACATTCGACTGAAGGAAGGAATAAAATGCACACTCATTTTGGTATGAGAACCTATCTTACAATACAAGAAATTGGGGGAGAAGGAGATAAGCAGGATGGGGCAGATGATGGAAGGGAGAAATTTGAAGTAAACACTCGGGGAGGGACAGCATCAAAAGAGAGAATAGAAACGACCGAGGGCAGGATAGGATGGAGTGAAATATAGTTAGTCTTACACAACACTACTACTATGGAAGTCATTTGCAAAACTACACAGATATGGCCTATATTGAACTGCCTGCCTTCCCAAGGGGAATGGGTGGGGAGGGAGGGATGGGGAGAAGTTGGGACTCAAAGTTTTAGGAACAACTGTTGAGTATTGTTCTTGCTACTAGGAAATAAGAAATACAGGTAATGGGGAATAGAAAGTTATCTGGCCCTACAGGACAAAAGAGAAGATGGGGACAAGAGAAGGGATGGATGATAGAAGAGAGGGCAGATTGGTGATAGGGGAAATTAGAATGCTCGGTGTATTGGGGGGAGGGGACAAATGGGCAGAAAATTTGGAACCCAAAATCTTGTGAAAATGAATGTAAAAAGTTAAATAAATAAATTTGTATTAGAATGCAAAAAAAAAAGACCATTGGGGATTTTTTCTTACATTGCAATAAAGTTTCAAGTCTACCAGAAAAACTCTCACACTCTGTGGTTGTTACTGTGCGCAAAGCTCTCTTGATTCTGCTCCTTTCATTCAGTGTCAGATCGTATAAGTCTTTCCAGGTCTCTCTGAAGTCTTCCTCCTCATCATTTCTTATAGCACTATAATATTCCATTGCATTCATATACCATCCTTTATTCAGCCATTCCCCAATTGATGGGCACCCCATGATTTCCAGTTTTTGACCAACACAAAACATGCTGCTATAAATAGTTTTGTACATGTGGGACCCTTTCCCATATTTATCATCTCTTGAGGATACAATCCTGGAAATGATATTGCTGGGTCAAAGGGTATGCATATTTTGTAGCCCTGTGTTCCAAATTGCTCTCTAGAATGGTTGGATCAGGTCACAGCTCAGAGGTAGCCTATTTTTAAAGGTGTTATTTGCTTCAGTATTTTTTGTGTCTCCATTAGCAAGCTGTGGACTTGCTTTTCAAGCTCTTCCATGCCTCAACACTATTGCATATTTATTTTGGAGGTACTAAATTCTGACAGTATGGATTGTTCCTCCTCATCCAGAAGGAAGGAAGAAAATACCTGTTGAACAAGAAAGTAACCTTCTATAGTATTATTTCTTTGCCTTTTGGGAATATTTTCCCAGCCAGTTATTACGTTTTTGAATACCTACTCAAGAGGAGTGTATATTCTGGGGACCTGAAAGTTCTCAGTTCCTCCAAGGGGGCACAATCAAGGGAGAGCAGTTTACTCCACTGCCAGGATTGTGGCTGAGATTAGAACAGCTGCTCAGTGCCCACAGGGGCTTTAGGTGGAGGGCAGGGCAACCATTCAGTCTAGAGAACCAGATCAGTGGCTCAAATCACCCATGGATTTAGGCTGAGGGCTCCACAAAAGGATGATGCTGCTGCCACAGCCACTGCTGCCATCACCATAACTCCTGCTATCACTACAGCTGCCGTCACACCCACTGCCACGTGGGGCCAAGGTTAGTGGAGGAAACTGCTCCTTTGAACCTGAGGTGAAAAGGATTTCTCACTGGGCTTTGAAGATGCATTTGGTGTTTCCGGTTTGAGGGATGTGAGGTGCCAAGGCGGAGAGAGCCTGCTGGCTCAGGCGCGAAGCTCACTGGCCCAGGCCCAGCCAGGCCTCCTGCTCGCCCACCTACAGGAGCTCGACCAAGAAGACCTCTTGTTTCAGGCCCCACCATGCCACCAGGATGCCCTCGTCCACCTGTGCGCTCACCACTCCTTGCTGCCCAGTCACCTGCGGGTAGGACACAGCCTGGAGCACGTATCCTACACTCACTGCACTGCCTGCAAGGCTTTTTGGACACTCTCCAAAACCCCAACTGCTGAGCCTGGCTGCAAGACCGACTTCTCTCCTAGCCACACCACACACACTCAAGGCTTCCCAGCCTCCATACACGTACCCGGACACACTCCTAACCCATCCAACGCTGCCTGCTGCCTTCTCACCATGACACACGCACCCTGCCTCCGTGCTCCCTTCCTCAAGACTCTTCCCCAAACTCCATTCTCGCACTCGGACCATTCACTTCACCTTAGCCCCGAGGTCGCCCCACATACCACAAATTCCAGGAAACTCAGCTGCCCAAATGGCCATTCGATACCATGCCAGGAGTGATTACACACACTGGATGGAAACGCCAAGCCCCCAACACTCCAGCTACACACACACACACACACACACACACACACACACACACACACACACACGCTCTCACACACACACACCCACACACACACAGACACACACACGCGCGTGGACATGGATACATCCACACCCTCACCGAACTTGAAAATGGCCCTTCGCAACACCACTGGCACACTTACATCGTGTCAGGACGCCACGCTCACTCCAGACACACTCACATAGAAGCTCCCTCACCTGAAATTCGGCCTTCCAGGACTCTTTTCCCACTTTTGCAGCACGTTCAAATTCTTTCCAGGAACCAATTGTCTTATTCACACTTCTCTCCCTCTCTCTCTCTCTCTCTCTCTCTCTCTCTCTCTCTCTCTCTCTCCCCCCCCCCCCACTCCCGTGTCTTTCTGGCCGTGTGTTTGTCTCTGTCTCTGCGATTCCCTGTTGTCTCTCTCCCTGTCTCTCTCCCTTTCCTCTGGTACTTTCTCTCCTTCTGTCCACTATCTACTACATTCCACAAGGTACTTTGCACTTAGCCGCCTTTTTGAGCTCGTTTGGCCCCGCTTGGACTTCCCCTTCCAAGTACCATCCGCACAAGGTACTTGTGTTTCTTGGTGGATGTTTTGTTTTCTGAATGGCGGCTTTCTTGGCTCTGGGGATTTCCTTTTCTGGCTTCCGTGTTTTCCGTGTTTTTCTTTCCTTTCATTTCGTTTCTTGCTTGAGAAAGCGCCGTCATTTCCAGGGTTTCTTCTATGTGCAAGGCGGAGTGGCTGGCCGGCACATCGTGGAGGCATGGAAAGGGTTTCTCGGTAGTGCCTTTGTCAAGGCTTTCCTCCCCCTTTTCGACATTGGGGAAAGGTTGGTTCCTTCTTTCCCCCAGGAGAATGCAGCTCCTTCCTGGGACAGCTTAAGTTCATCCAACTTCAGCTCTTTGGCTCTCCCTTCCCAGCATCCTCTGCCTCTTTTTCCAGGCGCCTCAGGCCTAGTCAGGCAGCTGAATCTAGGTCTCCAAAGGCTCTGGCACTTTCTTCTTGGCCACTTGCTGGCAGGCTTTCTCTTCTCTCGCCTTTCCGGCTTCTCTTGGCTTTCGAGTTGCGCTTTCTGTCTCTTGGGGCATGGCGAGCATGCTTCTGCTTTTGAGGGATTTCTTCCTTAAGAGAGCTGCAGGGGCAGACCAGTCGGCGGAAATTTCCAAGACGCTTTTCCTCTTCAATCCCTTTCTTGCCCCCTTCCCCGCCATTTTCAGCCTTTGCCGAAGTCGCTTCCCTCTCTCTGGCCAGTTTCCCGCACTTTGCCAGGGCAACTCTGGTGACTGCTACTTGTCCCTTCATGCTCTCCCTGACCAGAAGATGGAGCCTCCTTGTCACCCGCTCGGGCTTCCCTCCACATGCACCTCGTGTCCATCTCCGTAAAGCCTTGCTCGGTGTGTTCACTTGACACTTCTGAGAGTTTCCC
Organism: Potorous gilbertii; assembly: GCA_028658325.1. Lineage (NCBI taxonomy): Eukaryota > Metazoa > Chordata > Mammalia > Diprotodontia > Potoroidae > Potorous > Potorous gilbertii. The sequence continues at coordinate 5,927,109 of CM053771.1, read as the reverse complement.
GTTGCTTTGTCCAGCATGATATCCTGGGATCGGAGCTGTCTGGCAGTGGGCTTGATGTGACAGAAGGAAACTGGGCCCTGCTCAGGATTTCTGCCATCGACCAGGTGCGCTCGCTGATCTGGAGGTGTTGTCCGCAGAGCTAGCTTGATCTCCGGGCCTCCTGGCCTAGTGCCCCCTTCCTGGCGCCCACCTCTCAGGATTTGGAGGCCATTTTTCGCTACCTTTCACGAGATTCCCGCTGGTTCTTGGGTCCGCTTCCGACTATTCCCCTTTCTCTTCCCTGTTCTTCCAGCCTCTTTCCCCACTTGTGCCTGCTTCCTCATCTAGGCTCAGCCCATCTCTGTAAATCCTTCGGTATCGTTGATTGTTCGTTAGGTCTCTTTTTCTGGGTCCGCCTTTCTGTTTCTCTGCTTGGCTGCTTGGGCTGTGCGTTTCCACTGGCCGGGTGCTGTTGTTTGTTTCTCTCGCCACGGTCAAAGCCTTTGCTTTGGCGTTGGTTTTCCCCCCTTGGCTGTACAGAGGCTGATCAGGGAGCGCTGGAACCCAAGGAACGTGTTGCTGTCTTGCTCCTTTCGCCCTGCTTTGTTCATGGTTCGTGGATTCCAGCATCGGCCCGTGAAGCCTGCCAGGGTTGTAATGCCCGGGGGGGTGGGGGGTGAGGGGATTTCAGGAGCGGGGGGCCTTGGGTCCCTGCTGCGCGCCGCTGAGAGGAGTCTAAGGGGCTCGGTGCCAGGCCCCCCTCTGCGCGAGCACAGCCTCGGGCCCTCGAAAGTCCTCTGCCTTTGACCAAGGCCCAAGGGAAGTGTTCCCTTTCTTGGACAGGGCTCAAGGTCCTAGGCAGAGCTCCCTGCCTCCCTGCCTGAGGGCTCAGGCTCAGTGGGCAGCGCCGGGGGTGGAGGGGGTGGGGGAGAGCCCCTGCGTTCAGAGGACCCGTGGATCAGCGTTGGCGCCGCCCCTCCGGCCCCACCTCTGTGTATATAAGAGGGCCAGCTGGGTGCTGGAGCAGCCAGTCCCAGCGGTGACAGAAGGAGAGGAAGCTGCTCTGCTGCCCCCCTCTCTCCCTCTTGGCGTCTCGCCTTTCTCTCGCCTCGCCTGGCTGGTTCTGGGGTTTCGCCTCCGGACTCGGCGCCTCCCAGCGTCACAGTCTCCCCGAAAGGTCGGTAGCTACAGCCGGACGCCAGTCTAGCCTCCCTCAGGCGACTTCCGACGCAGCGTCCCGCGAAGAATCAACTTGGCCGCTTCGCCCGCCCCCGGGCTCTCTGCCGCCACATAGAGAGCTGGGCCGAGGCAAGACCACTTTGGCCTTGGCGGGCCGCGAAGCCTCAGTCCAATCTGTCCACGCAGCACCTGCTGCAGCCCCCAGGACGCCAGCCTTGTTCGACGAGCGGCTCGAAGCTCTGACGTCGCTCTGTGACGCGCGCTTCCTCAGCCTCTGTGCCCAGCTGGCCGAGCTCCAGCGCGAGTTCCCCCACATGGCCGCCCAAGCGCTGCATGACGTCGTGGCCTGGGAGGGTTGGCTGGAAGCGGGCGAGGGCCCCCGAGGCCTGCAGCTTCTGGTCAACCTCTGGGCCTCCGTCTTGGACTTGGACTTGGACCAGACGCACACAGCTGTGCTCAGCCTGTGCGACAGCCTGATCCACAGGGGGCCCAGGGCCAGCGACCGAGACGGGTTCGGCCTGCTGGCTCAGGCGCGAAGCTCGCTGGCCCAGGCCCAGCCAGGCCTCCTGCTCGCCCGCCTGCAGGAGCTCGACCAAGAAGGCCTCTTGTTTCAGGCCCCACCACGCCACCAGGATGCCCTCGTCCACCTGCGCGCTCACCACTCCTTGCTGCCCAGTCACCTGCGGGCAGGACACAGCCTGGAGCACCTCTCCATCCTCGCCAACGTCATGCAGGCCATGACCCACACACGCATCCTGCACTCACTGCACTGCCTGCAAGGCTTTTTGGACACTCTCCAAAACCCCGACTGCTGGGCCTGGCTGCAAGACCGACTTTTCTCCTAGTCACACCACACACGCTCAAGGCTTCCCAGCCTCCATACCCGGACACACTCCTAACCCATCCAACGCTGCCTGCTGCCTTCTCACCATGACATACTCACCCTGCCTCCGTGCTCCCTTCCTCAAGACTCTTCCCCAAACTCCATTCTCGCACTCGGACCTTTCACTTCACCTTAGCCCCGAGGTCGCCCCACGTACCACAAAGTCCAGGAAACTCAGCTGCCCAAATGACCCTTTCTCTTCCCTGTTCTTCCAGCCTCTTTCCCCGCTTGTGCCAGCTTCCTTGTCTAGACTAAGCTCATCTCTCTAAATCCAGTGTTGGTGGTGAAGGGGGTGGGGCAGAGTTCTCGATATTCCTAATTAATTTTGCCTATGATTTATTAACTTACTCCATTTCAATTACTTGTTTCGATTATTATTAGGTTTCATCCTTCACTTACCCTAAGATATTAAGATAAAACTCTGGTAACCTTGCTCATTTTCCCTTATCTCATCTTTATAATTAATTTTTATGTTAGTTCTCTGATGTGGGCCTCTGTTTCCGTACATCCACAGAGGAAATGTAGTTTACTCAGTTTCTGCATCTTGGAGAATTTAAAGCAACCCATTTATCAATAAGCTTTGAAGTGACTATGATGTACCAGATGAGAAACAGCTTGACATAGTCACTGAAGAGTTGGCTCCAAAGTCAGGAAGACCTGGCTTCACATTTCACCTCTGACACAGGCTAGCCATGTGACTTGAGAGAAGTCATTTAAATTTTCAGTGCCCCTCATGTAACCCTCTAAAACTATAATGGTAAGAGAAAATGTCTATATGCAATGATCTGGCAGATTCCCTTTTTGTAAGTTCCTTATACCATTTAAGTCATGTATGTAGTCCCTATCACTATGTGCCTGGCACACTGCGTTATTCCAGGGATAAAAAGGTGAAAATAAAACTGTACCTACCCTTATGGAATTTCTATTCTGTAAAGGGAAACAATATATACACAAATACATATAGAAAATATAAAAAATATGAAAAATTAATGCAAATTAATTTCAAGAGGGCACTCGCAGCTGGGAGATTTCATTCCAGGCATGGAAAACAGATGGTGTCAAAGACACAAAATTGGAAAGTTGTGCTGTGTACAAAGAGCAATGAGCAAGTAAATTAATTTTGCTAAACCAAACAATGTAGGAAGCAGAGGAGCATGGGATAAGCCTGGAAAGGTAGGTGAGAGCCAGATTGAAAAGGATTTTAAGGCCAAATAGGCCAGTCTATATTTTATCACCAATATAATAGGGAGTCACAGGAGTTTTTTAAGTAGAAGACTACATAAGGAAACCCATGCTTTGGGAATATCAGGCAATTGGTGAAGAGGACAAATTTAGAAGGGAGATATTTGAGTTAAGGAAACCAACTAAGAGGCTATTGCAATAGTCTAGACAAGGAATTATATGGGTCTGGATTAAAATTAGGAGAAATGCAAAAGATGTTACTGCTACAGAAATGATATGACTTGACGCCTCATTGGATATGTGTGTGTTTGTCCTCAGTTGACGAAGAAGACCATGCCATGAGAGAAATGATGACCTGACTTGCACTTGACTTGGTTTTGAGTTAGGTATGAATGTGCGGATGACCAGCCTCACTTCTTCTCCAGAGGCATCTGAATCCAGTGATCAGATATTCAACGGAATAACTGGAGATGACCAGAATGAGGCAATTGGGGTTAACTAATTAGCCCATGATCACACAGCTAGTAAGTGAGGCTGGATTTGAACTCAGAAAAATGAGTCTTCTTGACTCCAGGCCAATAAATCTTGGTTGAATTGAATACAATTCCCTCTCTCAAAGCCACTATTCAATTTCAGCTTGTGAGCTCATTCTCACATCAAGAGTTTGAGACATTCATAACAATGCAAGAACCTAAAAAATTCCCAATGAACTTTTGAGGCAAAACATTTTCCACATTCAGAGAAAGAACCATGGAATAGGATCGCAGATTGAAGCAGACCATTTTCTTTTGTTTTATGGTTTCTCCCATTCATTTTAATTCTTCTGTGCAGCATGACTATGGTGAAATTGTATTCAATAGGAATGTATGTGTAGAACCTATGTTAGATTGCAAGCCATCACAGGGTGGGAGTAGGGAGGGAGTGGGGAAAGAGTGGGAGGGAGGGAAAATATCTACAATATATGGAGGTGATTATAGAGCACTAAAAACCAATAAACTAATGATTTAAAAAAGAAAAGAGTTTGAGATAGCTCTGGCTAAAGCTGCCTTCAATATAAAAGCATCACACAGCTCTTAAATCATTGGATCTGAGTTTCAGTTGTTTATTGCAGATTAAATGGATTGGACTGAATATAAAGGGTAGCTTTCAGATCATTAGCAATAATGGTCCCAAAATGAAATGGGATTCCTCCATGTTTGCCCTACTGGAAATGTCCAATGAAGTGGGAAATGCCCCCTTGAGAGCAATACTGTGGAGAGAACTTCTTATGGGTTATGGGGTTGGATTTGGTGGCCTATGAAATGTCCCACAACTTCCAAATTCTTTTGAAAATTGTGAATGTGCTTATTATGCCAAGGGCTAACTTTGAGAACAAAAGTATTTATTAGTTTTCCTGGCAGTTCATTCTCCTTAACCTGCTATTTTCTGTTACTCAACAAGAATGTGTTAAAAGCTTACAATGTGCTAAGTACTAAGTAAGTGTGCTAGGTACTGAAGGCAAAAACAATTCCTGACTTCAAGGAATTTATGTTATAATTGGGGAAAATAACAAGGATGTAATTAGGTACATGGAAGATCATATGCATTCTTTTTCTGTATCTATGTCATTGTAAATGTATTTAGCGGCTCACCTGCTGTAGATGGAAATCCCAGATCTCAGCACATGCCCCATTCACAAAAGGCCATTTTCTAATATCACAGGAGATCAGATCCTTGAGGGCATGAGCAATACTGTATACAGCAGTGTAGGCACCATAGGTCTCACTCAGGGTATTCGAGGTCAGTGAAGGGATGGTCTGGCCTTCAAGATGCTCTTTACCTGTGCAGAATTTGGATCCTTCTTGTTGTGTCCTGTTACCCAGGCAAGGAAGTCCCTGGGTAGGCCACTTACAGTCAAATATTTCTTCCCAAAATGTTTTTATATAATCATTCTCTGAAGTTTCATCTACATGCAGATGGTCAAGGAATTCAGAAAACCCTGGAATCTTTCCCCTTTGTCTAGAAATGGCAAGAGTTTGGGAAATGTTTGGGCAGGAGAGAGCTATGTCACTCTCATTTATGTTTTTTCTTATCCATATCTTTCCTGTGACATCCCTTCCTGAGAGTCCCTTTAACATGAGGGAGAAGCTGAAACTGTTCAAAATCACTACAATGGCTTTAGCTGAGATGGATCCCATCCTACGTAAAACACACTGGAAATTTTCATGAAAATTTGAGGTGGCAATATTCATGAGGAACTCTCTGCAGATGCCCGTCTTCTTCAACTCATCACTCAGTAAGTAGCTGGCCTGGTAGCCAAAATCATCATCTGGAGCTACAATCCCCACCCTGGTCCAGCCAAAGTATTGCAGCACTAAGGCCACACCATGAGACCAGGACTGATCATTAGGTATTATCCATAAAAAGTAAAGGAAACTGAGTTTTGTCACTGAGACTGACTACACTGGATGCATAGCTGACCTGGAAAAAAGAAAATCTTCCTGTAGATGAGCTAGTAAGTCACTCTCAGAAGAGGCATTAATAATCTGAGATTCATATAAATAGTTATTACAGACACCTTGGTAGGAGTTATGTTCTATACAGCAGAAGACCACTAGGTGGCACAGTGCATTGCAGCTAGAATCAGAAAGACCTGAGCTTAAAATCTGTCCTATCTGTGCAAATCTGTGCAAATCATTTAGACTTTTTGTCTCAATTTCCTAATCTGTAAAATGGATATAAGACTTACCTCCTAAGACTGTTGAAAGGATTGAATGAAAGAATATTTGTAAAGTGCTTTGCAAACCTTAGAGTGACATATACATGCTGCTGCCACTGCTGTTACCTTTAATGACCCAGAATTGGTACAGTGGACTTGCACATATTGCTGTAGTCCAGAGAGTCTTCTCACATATTCTACACCTGGACTCAGTCCCATTCAGGGTCTGCCCTAGGAATATTACATAGCTAATGTCCCAATGTTGTTGATTTCCTAAATAACTGCACTATTTGGAGACTTCTCTGACATCTGCACCCTTCTGCAGGAAACTCATTATTGAGAAAACCACATCATCCTGCAAGATCCAATTAGCCTTGGTATACTTACACCTCATTGCTGTCTTCTACCATTCCCTTTGGAGGGTAGATTCATGAATTCCAATGCCTTCATTTAAGGAAGAGGCTGAAGGCAGCCATCTTTTCATTTTTCACTGGGCTGCATTGCTTTGGGACTTCTGACTTCTCCACTGTGCTCCCCAACCCTGGTCAGGGATAGTACCTGTCTTTTCCCTCCCCTCCCTCTTTCAGTTTCCTTGTGTATGTATTCTTTCCCCATTAGGCTGTGGATTCCTTGAGGGTGGAACTTTTTGTAGCACATAGTAAACAGTTTAACAAATGTTTATTGACTGATTGACTTCGTCCTCAGCCATCAAGCCTACAGTACAAGAATGTCAAGTACAGGACAGAATATATTCACCCAATAATCAAGTCAACACATATTTATTAAGAACTTACTTGAATAGAAGGCAGAAAACACAAATGCTTTTTGCCCAAGTCCAAAAACGATCAGAATTGCTCTTCTCCTCCCAAATGAGTTTCATCTCTCCTGGAGACTTTTGCACTTCTCCAGAATTTTAGTATTGTCTTGTGGTTGGAAGGTCCCCTGAGAAGGGAACTCTACTAAATGAGGGGAAAGAGGGATCATCCCTGTGAGTAATGACCTTAGCTAGTGTTTATGTGACACTGACTGCATAAAGTTATCTCATCTGATTCTATTGGCACAGAGAACTTCCTTTACTTATGCAGACCAATGCCTTCTCTCTGACTTAGAGTAGCTTTGCAGCCCCCAAGAGGTTAAATGATTTGCCCAGGATCAAAGAGTTAATGTGTCAGAAGGAGGACTTGAACCAGGTCTTCAGAAATCCAAAGTTGACTTGGTAGCCACTTGCTACCTTGACTCATGGCTAGCACATTAAAGAATTATTCAGGAAAATTGTGCAAAGTCCTATGTTCCTTCTGTATTTGGACTCTACTTGGTGCGCCCCCCCTCCCCTTCCACTTAGTGCTGGACCTTTTACTCATCAATCAGACTATAATTTCCCTTAGCCACCTTTTTTAGCTTGTGGATTGTTGGTTTTGATGTCAGCACTGGATTATTATTGGTTCATTTGATCCACGGAAGAGAGAATTATGCTTGAACTATGTCCATTTCCATCTGTGTAAGCCCATAAGTTGATGAATGAATAAATATAAAAGGATTTATTAAGACCTCCCAATGTGCCAGGCAGTGTGATAAGTAATGGACATACAAATATAAAAAAGCAAGACTATCCCTGCCCTCAAAGAATTTATCTCCTAATAAAGGAGGATAACATACACAAGGGGATGGAAGGTGGAAAAGGAAAGGAGTTTTGATCTAAGGAGTCACAGAAATATGGTAGGTTGATGTTTATGGCAGAGAAAACATACCCAGGAAGGACATGTTCTAAGACTGTCACTGGTCTACCAAATCTATGATTCACATCCCCAAAATTCACCAATCACACATCTCACTCTCTCCTGACAACTCATTCTGAGTGCTACTCATAAAATATGACCTCAATAAGAATATGCCAAAATAATACACTAGTAGTCATCCTGATGTCTACCTTTCTTGTATCCTGTGACTGCTACAATCTTTGATGGAAGTACTCGGGAACAATTTACATGTGGTTCTTACAACATTCCCACCTCCAGGAGCTCCCCTACCCCCTTTTACCCTTACCCCAATTGGGACACAGCTCTGTCCTGCCTCAGAGACTAAACTATCTTAAAGCCATGAGAAGAAGTCCTTCATGAATCTTTGTGATGTCAGAAGAATTCATCTTTCTCTCTTGTAGGAAGGGTCATAAGATTGTAGATTTGGAACTGGAAGAGACCACAGAAAATATCTAATGAACCTCTCTCATGTCATAGGGGACTGCCTGAGGCTTAGAGGTAACAGCTGCCCAAGGTTAGTAGAAGATAGGACTTAGACCCAAGTCCTCTGATTTCAAAACCCGGCACAGTTTCCATTGCTCTGTGCTATCTCACAGGAAGAGCTGAGGGAAGGTCTTTCTGTTCATGACAGCTCCATAAAATTGAGTAACCAGAATGAGAGAAACCAGGTAAATAAATATTGCTCTATTATTCCCCCTCTGGATTTTATAGGGTGTTCCTCAATAGGCTTAACACCACTTTGACTTAACAAACCATAGATCAAAGAACTAATCTGTTCATTTCTGGTGGCTATTTATGAAAGTTTCCCAGTCCTCTTTAATCTTAGTGCCATCTCTCTGAAACTATCCTTGATTTATTTTTATATCAATATTGTTTGTACATAGTGGTTCGTATGTTGTCTTCTCTATTAGACTGTGAGGCCCTTGAGGACAGAGGTTGTCTTTTACTTTTCTTTGAATCCTGTACACTATAGACATTCACTAGATGCTTCACAAATGTGTATTGACTTACTGACAAATAAACTGAAGTCCTTGCTGCCCTCGATGGGAAAGAGTTAAACGGATTCCTAACACATCATCAAGCCATGATATTAAATCTTCTAGCTACTGTACCTATAAAATGTATGTCCTTATGTTTTTGAAAGGATGAGTTTGATCATTCTTAACCCCCCATTCATTAGTTTATTTCGTTCATACCTCAAAATGTCAAAAAAAAAAAGGGTGCAAAAAAAGGTGCAATTGGTCTAATAAATAATTACAGAATATTAAAATTTAGCATAATAGAGTTCTTTGTACACAGCAACAACCATAGTGTTTGAGGAATTTTTCTGGTAGACTTAGTACTTCATTGTAATGTAAGGACGTTAAAAATTCCCAGTGGATTCTCGAGGCAAAATGCCTTCCACATCCTGAGAAAGAACTATGGAATTTTATCATAGAATGAAGCAGACTGTTTTCTTTGGTATTATGTTTTGTTTTGGTTTATGATTTCTCCCATTCATTTTAATTCTTCCATGCAACATGACTAAGGTGAAAATGTATTTAATAGGAATGTATGTGTAGAACCTGTATAAAATTGTATGCCATCTCAGGGAGGGAGTGGGAAAGAAGGGAGAGAGAGTGGGAAAAAATCTAAGCTATATGGAAGTGATTGTGGAACACTGAAAACAAATAAAATAATTTAATTTAAAAAAAAACATAATAGAGTTCTGGAATATTGTTTGTGCCTGGAGCTACAAAACCTCTACAAGTCTATTTAATTATCACTAGTTGTGATTTCAAAAACACTCCTAAGATGGTAAGTTATCTTCAAAAAAAATGAAATTGTTACAAGGACCACTTTCCGCTTTCTAGAAAATTAATTCTTAACCTGGAGTCTGTGAGGTTTTTATAATTTAAAAAATATTTAACATAATTGGTTTTCTCTGCAATCATATTTTATGCATTTAAAAATATTATTCATATAAGGGATCCATGAGTTTTCTTGGACTTCCAAAGGAGTCCTCAATCTAAAGAAAGCTTAAGAATCTCTGTTTCCAAGCTAAAATAGAAGCTGTTTTAATGAAGAAAATTAAAGAAATATGATTTTATAAATATCTGATTTTGCTTTCTAGAGGGAGCCTCTTTCATTCCATATCCTGGCAATATTAACCCAATGTTTAAACTCAAGTGCTGCATCTTTCCCAAGACAAAGGTAACCATATTAGTGATATCTATGCTTTCTAGTGTTTTGGAAAATAATTATTTCAATCACTGAGTTAGTAGGTGATGAGAACATGAATTAGGATGATAGCAATAAAAAAGAAAAGGAAAAGTTGAACTGTCAGGACTTCTTAATTCATTGAATGTGAAAGGATAGGGGGAGTGTCAAAGATTTCTAGCCTAAAGGGCTATGATAAAGATGATAATGTAGAAAAGGTTAAAAAAGGCTTAAAAAGATTTGGTAAGAAGGACATGATGAGTTAAGTTTTTAAAACATTGAATTTGATAGGATGGTGTACCCAAGATATGATGACTAACTGGTAATTAGAGGTACATATGATTCTAGAAGCAGAGGATTTAGGATCAAATTCTACTTTGGATGTTTACCACCACCGTGACTAAAACATTACACGTGACTATGCAGGTTTCATCATCTATAAAACAAAGAGAATTGGACTAGATTACCTCTGTGGTCCTTGTAGATCCATGAAATTATATCCTGCAGAACAAAATTATGAAGTTCTTTATATATACTATGCAAAGGCTCAGTTTTGTGAAAGTAACTAGAGAGAAGAATGCCAAGTATCAAACCTTTGAGAACAATTAGACACATGTAGAAAAGTGATATAGAAAAGTGATCATTCCCCAACTGATAAATGGTCAAAGGATATGAACAGGCAATTTTCAGGGGAAGAAATTAAACGTATCTGTAATCATATGAAAAAAGTGCTCTAAATCACTACTGATTAGAGATGCAAATCAAAACAATTCTAAGGTACCACATCACACCTATAAGATTGCAAACATGACAGAACAAGGAAACGATAAATGCTGGAGAGGATGTGGGAGAGTTGGAACACTAATTCATTGTTGGTGGAGCTGTGAGCTCATCCAACCATTCTACAGAACGGTTTGGAACTATGCCCAAAGGGCTACAAAAATGTGCATACCCTTTGACCCAGCAATATCGCTACTAGGACTGTATCCCTAAGAGATCATAAAAATGGGAAAGGGTATCACATATACAAAAATATTTATAGCAGCACTCTTTGTGGTAGCCAAGAACTGGAAATCAAGGGGATGTACATCAATTGGGGAATGGCTGAATAAATTATGGTATATGAATGTAATGGAGTACTATTGAGCCATAAGAAATGATGAACAAGAAGACTTCAGGGAGGCCTGGAAGGATATGATCTGATGCTAAGCTAAAGGAGCAGAACCAGGAGAACTTTGTGCACAGCAACGACCACAGTGTGCGAGAGTTTTTCTGGTAGACTTGGAACTTCATAATAACGCAAGAACTTACTAAAAAAAAAAAATTCCAATGGTGGTTTTCTAAGGAAATGCAAAGAAATATGGAAGTCATTCTCAGAATGTAGCAGATCATGTTTGTATGTATGTGGGTATTATGTGTTGATTTGTTATATGATTTCTTCCATTGATTTTAGTTCGACTACATAGCATGACTATAGTGAAAATGTACTCAATAAGAAAGTAGACGTAGAATTGTATACAGAATTGTATGCTGTCACGGGGAGGGGGGGTAGTGGGGGAAAGGTTGGGGGGATAAAATCTAATTTTAAGGAAGTGATTGTAGAACACTAAAAAAAAATAATAATAAAGATTTGATAGAAAAAAAGAAAAGTAAAATAAAATAGGAGGAAAACCAATAAATTGCAGTACGTCGGAAACCAAGGCATGAGGGGGTGTTAGATGGCGCAGAGAAATAAAGGATCTTGAAAACAAGGAGATCTCCTTATCCCCACCCCCATTTAAGTATCCTATTGAATAAACACAAATAGTGATTGTCGATGCTTTATAGATGTATTTAGCCCATTACTAGTTCCTTGAAAAGAAATTTACGCAAGATATTTGATAAAGATTATGTTTTTTGAGTTTCTAATAGTGTGGAGACTATATTCAAGGATACCCTATTACCTGGAGGCTATTTAAATATTTGTCATAGTATCCCTTTAATTGTTCAAAATAAGGGTGAATTATTATGAATAAAGTATTTTTTAATGTTTGGGAGAATTGTGAAAGGCAAATTTTCAGTGATGACTATATTGCTTCACCTTTATATTTCACTATACTCAAAATACCATGGCGTAGTGTCCATCCTGGATTTATAAAATGGGTCATCTGAATTAGGTATGTGTATATTGTGAAATGACAATATGATTCTTTTCAAGAAAAAAACACAATTTGATTCTGCTAATACTAAGAAGCATAGGCATAAAAAGTGAATTGGAAGGAATGGGTAGAGGTGGTAGTGAGGCAGTCCACATAAAGAAAAAAACTACTCTTAGAGATATGCAGAAACAAAATGGGTATCCTTATAAGATAGAGAGTTATGGGGAAATCCTGCTATAGGTAACATCAGACTTACCAGTAAAATGAAATGTAGAACTGTCAAGTCACATTGCCATATGTCCATCAATATTTCACTTTGTCTTTAGCTACTTACACTCAGAAGTAAAAGGGAATTGTTTTAAGCTGAGTCATGAACAATCATTGGGAAATGCAAGAAACCTTGAACTTGGACTTTTGTTAGCATCTTGTAAATCAAAAAATGTGCTTCTCTGTGCAGTAAAGTACACTAACATTGAACAACATGGTGCTGTGCAACAATAAATAACTTGGTTCGCTTGAGGAGAAAAATAAGGTAGTGAGTTCCCCTAACTGGAGCTGGATGATCACTTGTCAAGTCTTATATTTACTGGAATAGATCACCAGCTATTAGAATTACTGGGCTCTGATGCCTTAACTATGACAACTGAGTAAGTGTTCCCTCCAGTGGTACAAATGGTAATCAGCCCAAGAGACTGGCCACTTGATAATAAATTCTTTGTCTATGGCAACCCACAAAACAAAGATTCTGAACTAATTTGAGAAAATCTGCTTTGTAAGTAAGGTCACATGTGATTGAGGGTATTTGACTTCTAGGTTGAAGATGAAAGAAATTTCTTTAATAATATGGAGGCATGAAGTAACTCATTGTGTTGGGTAGTAGACAAAGAAAATAGGAAAAGAGTCCAAGATCACTCACCTGAGGAAATTTATAAAGGCCCAACCATCTGGCCAAGGGAATGGAAAGAGAAGAATGGGCTTCTCCAACAAAAGCAACCAGGGGAAGTTTGAACCGGCAGCTAAAATTGGGAACTGGATCCCCCTGACCTTTCAGGAGGCCTTCAATTCCCTGAAGGGCCTTGAATATAGAGTTCCCTGAATCCCAAATAGAGAATCCCAGAGTGAGATTGGGCAACAACTGCACATCTCTGTTGATCTCCTCAACAGCAAAGATGAAAGCCCGAGCTACCTGATAACCCCATGTCGAAAATATGAAAGGAAAATGGAAGAACATTGGCATTTTCTCATTACCAAGAATTACACCATGATGAAGAGAGTGACCCAAGTGGGACATCTCCTTACACATCTGATGGAGATACGGACTGTGCTTGTGATTTCATGAATAAACAGAACTCCCAGATTAGGGAATTCTCAACTCAAATAGATCATCAGCTTCTGTGCAACTGATAATCTTAGAGAGTTGTCTGGGTCACTCAGAGGTTAAGTGACTTGTCCAGTATCATACATCCAGTTTCAGTTAGAGGTTTTAATTGAGACCAAGTTTTCCTGGTTATCTGCCATATAGTGATGTCTCTCTTCTGGGCCAGAACCACCAGTTATTTTCCATGTTGCTTTTGGAAAACATTCCTATCCAATCCTCCTTCCTCCTGCTACCATCATTCAATAACCTGTCCTTGGAAAAATTTATTTATTTTTTCCTTTTCTAATCTTTACCATTGTCACTGATGACATCTACTCATTCTAGCATCTTTCTCCATGACTTTGGTACTTGGCTTACAAAATATCTCTCTTCTTAACACCATCCTTAGAGATTTTAATATCCATATTCTGTCTTCATGATTCTACATTCAGTGTTCTAACCACTATTCCACCTACTTGTCACTCAAATTAAATTCCTGACTCCCATTTTAGTTCTTCTGTTAATGCCTGCTGTGCTTTTTGCTTGGTATTTATTTGTGTATAGGAATAAATATCTAATTCATATTACATATTAAATATCTTTTTTACTTCCCTCTCCTCAACTTTGGGGAAAATTTAATTATGAACAATTAATATCCTGGGATAATCTTCATTCTTGGTCTATTTTGGGCCCACTGAAAGTAATCTCACTGTTTATCCTTACTGAGAAGACACAAAAAAGTTTCTTCCATTGTTAGAATCAACTTTCAACACAGTCCTCATGGGGGAGTATTCAAAAGTTCACACTGGCTTCCTATAGGTAAAGGACAAGCATCAAACTTCCTTCGCTTGCTTTCTCCATCTTTCCTCAAAACTCAGAGAATGCAGAGGTGACTGTATTTATTGCAGCAAGGATTGTCGATGTGTTTTTGTGCAAGTGCCATTCGTCATATTAACTTGAGGTTCACTGAAAGACTTAGGTTTAAGAAGCCAGGGCTGAAACTTTTGAATTCTTGATATGAGTGATTAGCTCATAAGCTATAAGAAGATCAAGGTGTCAAGTGGGCACATAATAAATCTGAGGACAGGATTTTTAACCCACCTCATTTAAAGCCACATTTCCCCAGACCTGAAAACAGTTCAAACCATATTCCGGGGTCAAGAACAGTGAAAGACTCCATACATCAGTTCCTTAATGCTAGAACAAAGTCTAGTAGGAGAGATATGGAGAAACTATTTAATTATTAAGAACACCAAAGAGAAAGAAATAGCATCAATATTTTATATGTATGCACCAAATTGTAAAGCCTCTAATATGTAAAGGAGAAATCAAATGAAATACACTGAACAGTAGAGAATAAAACTCTAAACGTTGTGGATTGAAGCACATTTCCAATAAACCACTCTACCATATGTAACAAAAAGAGAAATTAAGAAGTCAAACACCTGAACAGAATTTTAGAAAGGTTAGCTATTATCAATTCCTGACAGTTACTGAATTGAAACAAGAAGTAATAGCATGTTCCTCAGATACGCATGGTGCTTTTAAAAAAAACTGACCATGTGTTGGGTCTTCAAAAACTTTACAGACAAATGCAGAAGTAGTTATCATATCACAAAACACAGCACTTCAAGGCGCTAATATTTAGCATGTGTTCATTGATCACCGTATGATGAAAACAGTAATAAAATTAAAAGGCCTTGCATAAAAGGATTCAAACTTAGACGATAAATAATTTAATCATAATAGCCAGCATTTATACAGTTCTTGCTATGTGAAGGCATTGTGCTCATTTGATTCTCATAACGATGTTGGAAGTTATGTGCTATTAATATTCCCAATTTACAAATGAGGAAACTGAGACAAACAGAAGTTAAGTGACTTTCCCAGGGTCAAACAACTAAGTATCTCGGGCTGGATTTGAACTAAGGTCTTTCTGACTCTAGGTCTGGCACTCTCTCCACTGCATTACCTAAAAAAAAAAATCTGAGAATCAGCAGATTATCTCAGCCCAGAACATGACAACAATAAGACATCCCAAACTTTGGCAATGCATCTAACGCGGTTCTTTGGAGCAAGTTGGTAATCTCTAAACATGTTCATCTATAAAGGAGTCAATGAAGATAATGAATTCAGCCAATTAATTCAGCGTGAAGCTAAAACAAAACCACCACAGAGAGAAACCTGGAAAAACTTGCACGACCTGACCTTTAGTAAAATGAGCAGAAGAAAATAATTAATACAAAAAAATTTAATGACAAATTTGAATGACTTAAGGACTCTAATCAATATAATGACCAAATATAACTCCAGATGAGCAATGGATTACCCATCAAATTATCCATCTCCTGATGGAGGGGTGATGGACTTAAGGTACAAAATGAGACACACATTTTTAGACATGGCTAATGTATGTATTTGTTTTGATTGACCATTCTTAATTTTCATAAGATTTGTGGTAATTTTTCCCATTTGGGGAACTTTGAGGGAAGGAGTTCTATCCATAATATTAAGAAAGAAAAAGAAAGATCCTGCAAAGGGCTGTTGGCAATGTAAATATCTTTTATGTAGAGACCCGGAGGTGGTGGCAAGTTACTCTGGGGGGTGCTACAGTGACCATAGCTGAGGGGGACAATCGCTACAGCAACCTACTGGCTGCAGAAACTGCCAGCCTGGAAGAACAATTACAAGGGTGGAGAGAAGTGATGCTAATAGGAGATAAAATATTTCGATGGGCAGTGGTGGGTGTCATTTCTTTGGTATAACTTGGGTCCATCTGCTCTTTCAGGGTTTCCTGTTTTATTATGCTTGGGTCTGTCTGACTACCTTGTACCTATTCTTGCTCCTAGAATATTTGACTCTGATAAATGTGCTACTGAGCAACAGCAAAGATTCCATGAAATTTGCAACAATCTAGTGAAGACACAGTGCAGAATTGTTGACTGGTGGAGACGTCTCTTCACACTGAAGGAGGAAAAACCTAAAATGTCCTTTATGACCGTGAAAGTTCCTTTCGCTGCAGTTGCTTGGATTGGACAGCAAGTCCACAATCTTTTCATCATCTACCATATTGTAACTTTCTTACTGCTACTTCCTTGACTAAACCAACATGGAATCATTTCAAAGTATGTTGGAATGGTCAAAAGGATGATAAATAAACACCGCAAACAAAAGGAGAAGAAAAATGAATGATGCATCTCTTTCATTCAGTATCATAAATACAACATAGTGTCCTTGGGAACAATTTCTACAAAGAATGTGTACTAAAATGTTATAGAAGCACATTTTTACTTTCTCATCTAACTTCTGATTGGCTCTTGATAAGAATTTGAGAACAGCTAGAAGAAAGGTCCTGTGCATAATGTCTTTGTATAAAGTTCAACAGAATGTGTCTTCACTGATTAATATTGATAACATGGAAAATAACTGTCTGTGAAGTGTCCCCCTCTAGACTTGTTCTTATTTCATTACCCAAGGTTAATGGGTTGGCATTTTTATGGAACTAAAACAACCCTCTAGTATAGTAGTTTAATCGTTCACTGGTACAATAATTCACTTTAATCCTTTAGAATGTTAACAATAACTTGAATAACACAGTCCATTTTAGAGTGGAAAATCTCAGGTTAAAAATTTCCTCCTGGAGAAATAGTGGCAGTCTGTGGGTGTAGCAAGTAGGCTTCCTGGAGAAGTTGACTCCATGGATATAATGAACAATTTTGTCACTTGTGACAAAGAGACCAATTAGTATTAATTTTCCATTCCTATTCATTATCATAGACATGCCCACAGAATTACTGAAAAGATGGTTTGCTTAATGTTTTGCCCCTATGGAACACCTTTGCAATGTGCAGAAATTGGATCATTTCTTCCTAACAGTAATCTGGCACACTTGTCAGTCACTCTTGTGACCTCACACTTAAGAAACGGTACCTTCTATTTAGTAAATTGTTGAGGAGCTTCCTTGCTTCTTTATAGTCCTACTGTTATAATTGTCTAAATCCCTGGCCTGGGGAAGAGGGCAAGGAAAGAACTAATGAGAAGAGTCACCTTCAGGTAAAAAATCTACTAAGAGTCATGGTCAACAGAATTCACTGCTGGCTCTAAAGTCAAACAGTAAGACTTACCCTTGAATTAGCCAAACTCCATTCTGGTAGATAATAGATCTCATGACATACTAATTTAAATTCTCAGACCTATAATATGACTCAGGTTAATAGTGATAAGACATTGCTGTCACTATAAATTTAGTATAAAAACAAGTGATTGCCTGTGTCCTTTTTTTTGACCACTCCATGGAGAACAAAGGGGCTATTGGTAAAAGTATGCTAGAGAGTCTCCCCCTGTTTATATGTTCTGAATTTACCAGATATTCAATTATAGTCTGTTTCATATCCAGAAATTGAGGTAGCTTTGAATTTCATTCAAGATACAGCACTTCACCATCAACACCCCATGAAAATGTCAAGGAATGTTTAGAAACAATATTTAAAATCTTATTACGCATGGTGTAGTTTTGTGAATTTAATTGCACTGAAATTATAAAAACTGTGCTGTGATCATTTATATTCTAACAGTAAACTTTTGTTTTCAGAATACTACTGTAGCCACAGAGCCCATGTGGCATGATTATTTTTATAAATGGTGTCTGATATACAAACCACCTGGGAAATATTGTATTGATTGTTCTCATAGCTGGTTTGGAGTGTTGGCCCCTGCTGTTCTAATCCCATGATTCCTTCTGCTGTGTTTTCTGTAGGAAGAGACAGAGGATAAAGAGGATAAAAAGAATTAAAAGAGAGAAACACTTCACTTTTTAAAAAAGAAAGAAGGAAGGAGGGAGGGAGGAAGGAAGGAAGGAAGGAGGGAGGGAGAGAGAGAAGAAGGAAAAGGTCATTAATGCACATTTAATGCATAGAAAAATAGCCATTTGAGAAGGCACTGTAATTGTAATTTTAAGTGTTTTTAAGATTTTAAAATGTGATTTTGAAGAGGACCACATTTGGAGTCAGAAGGCTTGGGTTCAAATCCCAATTTTGGCACTTAGTGCCTAACACTAAGAGAAATAGGGAAAGGCTTCTTGTCTAAGGTAGAATTTTAGCTGAGACTTACCCAAAAGCCAAGAAAACCAGGTGGTACAAATACCACTACATACCAGGGACACCAGAAAAAAAACAAAATTGTTACAAGTCTAAGACGAAAACCAATAGGTTCCACTGTAATGTTGGAATGGGATGATATCTGTGGTGGGGGTATTCTCTAGATCTCACTCTAAAATGCATCCAAAAATCTGCAGGTACTTACTGTGTAAGGTATGTCTCAGCAGCATTGGCAGTGACTGAGGGCAGAGATGAAAAGCTGGTGGTGTAAATAGGGAAGATGCCTCCAATCACTACATCCCCCATCCTTTCAAACCTCAGGTTTTCCCACTTGAGGCTTAGACCCTGTGGCTCTGTTAGAATGCAAACAAGCAGAGATCCCAGAAGAAAGGAAATCAGTGAGCAGAGAAACATGTTCAGAGTCCCTTTCCTGTGAGCTCTGTAGGCAGAATGGCTTGGAAGAGGACAACTGTAAGCACATCTTTCAACACTTGTGTGCCAAAACTAGAGTGAAGCTACCAGGAATTCACCATCCTCAGAGACGTTTTTCATCCCAGCTCTAACATACGGGTTCAGGGGTGTAGTGGGGGTCCAGGAAGAGACACACTTGGGAAAATCAATTGCAAACTGAGAGGCTCCTCTATGTCTTTCTCTGGAGGAAATATTGGGTTCAAGTTAGCTTGGGACCTAGACCTTGAGTCCCAATATGTTTACCTTCCTTTGGCCATCACTACAGGGATTTGTTTATTTCTCCTTCCTCCTGGAAGCCTAGGGAATGGAGAGGAGTGACAAAGCCAGGAGACTAGGGTTCACAGAGGAAAGTGTTCTTTGCACTTTCCAAATGTGCCACCAGTGATGAGCATTCACAGGGAGCTGTCTGAGACAGAGCAATACCTCTCAGTCACCTGTGCCTTTCTGGTGACTGGGGTACCCAGTGCTTCCTCCAGAGAGGCTATTGAGTCAATTGCCACCACTTCACTTAATGACAAAGTAATAGTCCAAGGGGTTCCTCATGGGAAGAAGGAAGCTGGAAGGTGTGTATAGCAGGGTCCTCAAGTGCTGCCAAGGCTAATGACTCTAATAGGGAAACCTGGACCACTTTTGTAGCCTAGATGCTCCTGACTCAGGTAGCAGCAAGATCAATCCCTTCAGTTACTGTGACAACCTAAGTATCCTCAGAAGCAGCCATCAGCCAAGTCCCCACTCTATGTGGTGCAGAGTTGGAAAGGGATTAATCTAAAAGTGTGTGAAAATAGTGAACACATGCTCTCTCTTCAGCTCCTCCCTCCAACTTTCCCTGAAAGGAAAGGAGTCTCCTCTCTTTTTAAGAGGGAATTGCTTTCTTCTTCTTATATCCATGTATATTTATTGCCACTGAAAACAGCTCAAGGATTTTGTATACACACAGAATCATTTAGCTGTCTGACATTGTACATATAAGTACAGGAAGACCTGAGAGGATGTATGTGTGTGTGTGTGTGTGTGTGTGTGTGTGTGTGTGTGTGTGTGTGTGTACCATGCTTAACTGTAGCCTTTTGGGGAGGAAAAAAAGAACAAAGTAAAAAGTACACAGCAGAGAAAAAAAAGAAAATTTACAAGGAGGCAAAGAAAAGATGGACAGCCCTGAACATAATGGGTAATATTTATTACATGGGCTTTCTTGAAAAGGAAATTTATTGCTTCATATTTTGAATCCTCTCATGTTCTGCTGTGCACGTGGCAATGCTTTTTTTTCTTCTTTTGTATTTAAGGTGACAAGATTTCTTTTTTCTTACTGTGCATTTAAGTTTAAAATAAATTAATAAAAATGTGTTGGTATTGGGGAGAGGGAGGGAGGGAGAGAGAGAGAGAGAGAGAGAGAGAGAGAGAGAGAGA
Source organism: Potorous gilbertii (assembly GCA_028658325.1). NCBI lineage: Eukaryota > Metazoa > Chordata > Mammalia > Diprotodontia > Potoroidae > Potorous > Potorous gilbertii. The sequence continues at coordinate 5,906,766 of CM053771.1, read as the reverse complement.
GAGAGAGAGAGAGATTCATCACCATGGAGACTGATATATCTGAAAACTCCAGCTGATGGGTGTGGCTTCATCCCATCCTTGCCCCTTCCTTTCACTCCCCTCCCTTCCTCCCTGGTCCTGTCCTTCTATAAGTGCAAAGCTAGGGAGGATAGGTGCCCTGGATTATCCCACTTGGGCTGGCCAGAGCCTTGGGTTCTCAAACTGGGAGATCCAATCATTAGCCAAAGTCTGGGGGCACAGAAGTCTTCCGTGTCGCTGCTGACTTGGAACTGGACCTAGAACCCTGAGGCCAGGGAGTATCCTGGACTGAGGCCTGAGTACAGAGGTGACAGAGACCCTCTGCCTCCTCTAAGAACAATAATTAACAATAATGACAGCCACCACACCTGCCGTTGCCCCTTTGCTCTAGATTTTTAAGGCTAGTAGAGCCCTTTCCTAAGAACAACCAGGTGAGATGGAGCACAAAAATTCTTTTTCCCATTTTACAGACTGGGAAACGGAAGCAGTGAGTGGGTATGGTGCCTGAAAATCACAGTATCATTGACCTTAAGGCATAGAGGGAAACTAAGGGTCATGAAGGAAGACAAGCCACACAGAAGAGAGTCTTTCCCATTCTGTGTCCTGGAGCTGAAGCCTAAGGACTCCTTCTCAACAAAAGGTTTTTAAATGCATAAAATAAAACATGAGATTACAAAGGAAATCAATTGTGTTGAAATAAATTATCAAAATAAAATCTTTAAGTACACTCCCAGATTAAGAAATTCTAGTATAAAACTATGCCCAAAGGTCTATAAAAATAACCTTTGACCCAGCAATATCACTTCTAAGGCTGTATCCCAGAGAGCATAAAAATGGAAAAATGACTTATGTGTACAAAAATATTTAAAGCAGCTCTCTTTGTGGTGGCCAAAACCTGGAAATTGAGGGGATGTCCATCAACTGGGCAATGGTTGAACAAGTTGTGGTATATGACTCTGATGGAATACTGTTGTGCTATAAGAAATGATGAACAGAAGGACTTCAGAGAGGCCTGGAAGGACTTATTTTAACTGATGCTGAGTGAAGTGAGAAGAACCAGAACATTATACACAGTAACAGCCACAGTGTGCAAGGACAGTTTGCAACAGACTTAGTCCTCCACAGCAAGGCAAGGACCTAAAACATTTCCAAAGAACTCATGATGCAAAATGCCATCCACATCCAGAGAAAGAACTGTGTCGTCAGAACACAGAATGAAACAGACTATTTTCTCTTTTGTTATGTTTGGTTTTGTTTGGGTTTTACTCATGCTTTCTCCCATTCGTTTTAATTCTTCTATACAACATGACTATGTGTTTAATAAGAATGTATGTGTAAAGCCCATATAAGATTACATGTCATCTTGGAAAGGGAAGGGGGAGAGGGGAAGAAAATTTAAAACTTATGGAAGTGATTGTTGAAAATTGAAAACAAATGAATAAATAAATTTGAAAAAAAAGGAAAGAAAGAAAGAACTCCAGTAACAAGGGGGAAAAGAATTCTAGTATAATGGATAGAGTCATTATTGGACTTAGAATCCAGAAGGCCAGCTTCAAGAACTCATTAACTGTGTTACCCTGGGCAAGTAACTTCAACTCCCTGTGTCTCCAGTTTCCTCATCTGTAAAATAAGATTGGTCTCCATCTCTAAATCTATAAATCTACTCAGACTCCCAAACTAATACCCTGATACCATACTAGACTACTTCCTTGATTGTCGTTAAGAACATTTGCTGATAGCGCAAACACTTACAGGTTCTTTGTTTTTAATAGGAACTTTTTTAAAAAATAGCAGTTGTGGGCAGCTGTTTAATGTTTGTTTTTATTTCATCATTTTGTACAATTCCATTTCATCCTCTCCCCATTTCTTCCCCTCCTTAACTCCAACTCCCCCCAATGCCTGCTTTTTTTGATATATCTATTCCCCAACAGAATTCCTGAATCTTAAAGTGAGAACTGATGCCCACTCTGTGTTTTTGTGTATATGGGTGCAGTTTGGGTTATCAACATTTGAATATGTTTCTAAGTCAACTCCCAAGAGCTATAGCTTTGTTAAAAAGTAGTACTTTACTCATGCCCACTGATCACCTTGTGGTCCATTTCTTTCTCTTTTTTTGTGAGGCAATCTGGGTTAAGTTACTTGCTAGTGAGTGTCATGCTTTTGAGACTGGATTTGAACTCAGGTCCTCCTGACTCCAGGGCCAATGCTCTATCCACTGTGCCGCCTCGCTACCCTTGGTCCATCCAGTCTGTTTATATTGTCTTCTGAGACCTAGGTTCATGTGTTATGGAGCTCAGTGGACCATGCCTGCTAATTCTCGTCTGTCTTCCCTTCCACGTTCCTAAGCAGTATCTACTAATACCCAAAGGGATGCAAATCAGCAGCTCAGAGTGAAGTCCCAACTCAATGAAAGAAGTTAGTAGACATTTTTCCCATGCCCTCAGGCTCTGCCTTCTTATACTCAAGGCAAAGAAGGATGCAAAAATATCCAGCAGGAATCAAAAAGGGGTGGTGATGATTGGATTTGGTCCAAATCCCTGAAAGAGGCAAAGAAAATTTTCAAAGGATGCTGTGACTACAGTAAGGCAAGTGACCATTTGAGAAAAAACACAATGATGGAAAAGTCTCTTGGGAAGGCCTTTCCTGATCCTATGACTGCTACTGTCATTCTCTCAAAAACTATCTTCTCAATGCTCTATAGTTTTCATGTGTGTTCTGATTTATAGCTATTTTCTTCCCCGTTAGAAAGTAAGTTTTTTGGAAACAGGGGCTGTTAGTGCTTTGCTTTGTATCTGCAGTGTTTATCACAGTGCCCTGAACATAGTAAGGGTTTAAAGCGCTTGTTGGTTGATTGTGAAGGAAGATGCCTCCTTAAAGGCTCAGGCTGTTAAGCTGCCTGGATTCTTCACCTAGGCTTCCTCTACTTCATTATCTAGCCTGGTCTTCATGGAACAATGTGGAACCTGGTATCACAGAAACTGAGTTAGAATCTCAAGTTCTGCTACTGTGCTACCTATGAACTGAGTATGGGTAAACAATTTAACCTCTAGGACTCAGTTTCTTCATCCATAACATGACAGGTAGACTAGATGGCTTCCAAGGTCACTTCCTTCTCTAGACCTATGGACTCTTCCAATATAAAAGCTCCTTGAGGTCATCTCATTTTTGCCTCTGTATCTCCATTGCCTTACACATCAGTAAATGCATGCTTGTGGATTGCTCCTTGATATATCAAGACCAAGTGGTGAGTAAAGCAATAGACTGTGAGATACCTAAGGACAAATCTGATTTTTGCTTTTCTTTGTATCCCCATCATTTAGCACAGTGCCTGGTACACAGAAAGTGCTTAATAAAAGTTTATTTATTGTTGGTAAGAGCATCAAAGGTTTATCCCACTCTAATTATAAATTACTGAGAATTGTACTCATATTCTCAGGCTGAGAATGAATGAGTGAAAAGCATTCATTTTTAAATAGCATTTTATTTTTTTCAATTGCATGTAAAAACAATTTTTAACATTCCTTTTTTCCAAATATTGAGTTCTAGATTCTTGTTCTCCCTCCTTCCCTTTCCCTTCCCTGAGATGGTAATCAATTTGATATAGTTAAACATGTGTGATCATGTAAAACATATTTCCGTATTAGTCATGTTACAAAAGAAAACACAGACAAAAAAGAAAAAGAAAGCAAAAATAGTGTGCTTTAATTTGCATTCAGACCCATCAGTTCCTTCTGTGGAGGTGGACAGCATTTTTCATCATTGGTCCTTTGGAATTGTCTGGGCTCATTGTCATGCTGAGAACAGCTAAGTCATTCACAGCTGATCACTGTGCATGAGTGCTATCACTCTGCACGATGTACCTCTGGTTCTGTTCAGGTCGCCCTGCATCAGTTCATGTACATTTTTCAAAAAGTTTTTCTGAAATTATTCTGCTTCTCATTTCTTGTGGCACAACACCAATCCGTTACAAGCATGTGGCACGGCTTGTTCACTTGTTCCCGAACTGATGGACTTCCAACTCTTTGCTGCCACAAAAAGAGTGTTCCAAATACTTTCATACGAATAGGTCCTTTCCCCTTTTTCTAATCTCTTTGGGATGCATACCTAGTAGTGTTATTGCACAGTTTTATAGCTCTTTGGGCATCGCTCTTTAAAATGGTTGGATTAGTTCACAACACCATCAACAATGTAATAGTGTCCCAATCTTCCCACATTCCCTCCAATATTTATTATTTTTCTGTGAAAAGCACTTATTAAACAGTTACTATGTGCAAATCAGTATGCCAAAATAGGCATATTCTCTGTCTTCAAGGAGCTTACATTTTGATGGGGATATTATACACGTAGGCAGCTACTTCTAGAAAGTTTCAGGATGATGAGTGGGGCCATAAGGGAACAGATTGACGCACTCCTTCCAAGAACAATGGTAGAATTTTATTGTATTTTCAGAGCTTTGGAGGGGAGAGGAGAAGGGTATGAGTATGGTGGGAAGCCTGAGATACAGGAAAGTTGTGGCTAAAGCTTACCTGAAATATTGGGCCAAGTAAAGCAGTTGCCAATAGCATATCTGTGCCTCATGGCAAAAGTTCCAAAGATAAAAGAGTTAAACCTCCATAACATGGTTTCTGATCTGGGCAGCAAAGGTGCTATGAGTCTTTTGAGCAGATGGCCCATGCTACGGAATAGGAATAGCTCACAATTTTTCAATGTTCTGCTTTCTTCATCCAAGAAACCTACGAGATAAAAATGAATTCCACCATTATGTATCATACACATGATTACCTTGAAGAAAACATTTTACCTTCAACATTAAAATACTGTGAGTTACTTAGAAACTAAAGATCAGAATGGAAATGTGTGGCCATGTTGTGGTTGTTGTTCCTACACATTCAGATTTCAAGGTCACTCAGTCAGCAAACATTTTTTAAGCTCTTAACGGCAGCGGTACTGCCAGGCATTGTACTAATTACTGGACTCTCCTTGAACAGAAAAAACCAGGCAGTCAGTCAAAAGTCAACAAGCACTTAGTACATGCCAGACACTGTGGTAAGAGGTGTGGATACAAAGAAAAAAGAATCTCACCATTTATAGAGGGTAAATTGATAGTAACCTAAAAGGGAAGGCACCACAACTAACTACCATAACTGAGATCATGGCACTAGAACACTTAATGCAGTATTAGGCCCACAATAGGTATTTAATAAATGCTGTCCTGTTTCCTATTCCCTTCCCCACTAACAGTGAGGTGAAACAGAGACAGAGACAGAGAGAGGAAGGAGGATTTGAACTGAGTCTTGAGGTGCAAAGGCATCAGACAGGGAGTAAGCCAAGGTTGGATTTGACAAGACATGATTGACAATGGGAACGAACTAAACACAATGCAATTGGCTTTCTCTCAAGAGGATAATGGAGAATCTCTACATTTTTTGCTCTTTCAGATTGGGAAGTTAGCGTGAAACTAAGGAGTCTACTCCAAAGTTGGGAATTTCTATGAAAGAACAGCTCCAGGAAAGACAACCAAGATATGGCTCCCAGGATCTCACATTGGGAGAAGCCTTGGAATTTGATGTCAGATTTCAGAGACAACACGGCCACCTAAATATTTATTTTACTCAAGTAAAATTTTCCTACAGAAAGACTCTTAACAAAATGAGAAGCCTTCAGTGCAATAAAGTTAAGAGGAATGTTAACCTTTTTTTCATATAATGTTCATAAATAAAAGAATTTCCATAAATATGGTGTCTATGAATAGTGATAAGAATTAATTAAATGTAATAGGACCTTCTCAGGTACAAAAAGCATTCTCAGCCTAATGATTATGGGAAGTCTTTCAGTGGTTATTCGACTGTCATTCAGTATCATAGAATACCTCTGGAGAGAAATGATACAAGCGCAATGCATGTGGAAAAACTTCCTGCCAGAGCACACAGCTTACTGTACATAAGAGAATTCATACCGGAGAAAAGCCGTATAAATGTAATGTATGAGAGAAGGCCTTCAGTCAGAGCACAAAACTTATTGAACATCAGAGAACTCACACTGGAAAGAAACCACACAAATGAACTGGATGTGGAATGGCCTTCTGCTGAAAAACAGAACTTACTGCACAAGACATAAAGCATACAGGAGAGAAACTTTGTGAGTATAGTGAATGTGGTCTTTAGCCATACCTCATCCCTTACCTCCTCACATAGAAACCATTCTGGAAATAAACCCCATAAGTTTATTGATTATAGGTAAGCCTTCAGCTGGATCACACAGCTTTCTTTCCATCAGAAAAGTCACACAAGAGAGAAATCTTGCAATAAATTTGGCAAAGACTTTTTACTGGAACATCAAACTTATCAAACATCAGAAAACTCATACTGTATATGTGAAAGCCTTTGTTCACAGCTCTTTTCTCATATCCCATAAGACAATTCATGCTGTAGAGAAACATTATGAATGTACTGTGTATGGGAAGACCTTCAGATGAAGCACATAACTTGGTTCCCATCAAAGAATTCATATTGATAAGATACCCTATGAATGCAATGAGTGTGTCCTTTCTCATTCTGCGACCCAGATACCAAAAGGGAAGAAGATCAAGGAAAAGAAGGTGGTTCCAGCTCCTGCCATAGTAAAGAAGGAGGAGGTCAAGAAATTGGTCAATCCTTTGTTTGAGAAGCAACCCAAGAACTTTGGCATTGGTCAGGAAATTCAGCCCGAAAGGGATCTTACTCAATTTGTCAAATGACCTCAGTACTTGAATACTCAACTGCTTAAACTGGCTCACAAGTACAGACCTAATACAAAGCAAGATAAGAAGCAAGGTTGCTGGTTTAGAAATAGAATAGAAAGCTGCAAGCAAAGGAGATGGCCACACTAAGAGACTACCTATCTTCAGAACAGGTGTTAATACTGTAAATACTCTGGTAGGAGACAAAAAAGCACAGTTGGTAGTGATTGCACATGACATGGATCCCATTGAGCTAGTGGTCTTCTTACCTGCCTTGTGCCAAAAAATAAACATTCTTTATGATATTATCAAATGTAAAGCCAGACTGGGCTGCTTAATTCAGCAAGACCAGCACAAGCATTGCCTTTACACAAGCTAACTCTGAAGATAAGGCAGCCAATTACAATGACAGATATGATGAAACCCATCATCAGCAGGGTGGCAATGTTCTGGGTCCAAAATCAGTGACTCATATTGCCAAGCTGGAAAAGGCAAAAGTTAAGGTACTTGCAACCAAAGTGGACTAAATGTATATTTGATTTTTCCCTGTGTAAAAATAAAAATTTAACCCCACCAAAAAATTGCAATGAATTTGGAAAGGCCTGTAGGTGGAACCCACAACCTATATTCCATCAGAAAACTCATACTGGAGAGATACCTTATGAATACAGCAAGTGTGGGAAAGCCTTTATCCGTAGCTCATTACTCATTTCCCATCAAAGAATTCATACTGCAGAGAAATCTTATGAATATAATGGCTATGGTTTCAGCAGAGCTCATCCCTTATATCTCATCAGATGATTCACACTGAAGAGAAACTCTATAAATGCAATGAATGCAAAAAGGCTTTCACTCATAACTCATCCCTCATTTCCCATCTAAGAATTCATACTAGAAAAAAACCATGTGAGTGTAATGAGTATAGGAAAGCTTTTGCCCGTACTTCATCCCCTACTTGCCATAAAAAAGGCAAACTGCAGAGAAGTCTTACGATGTTAAAACATTACAAATATTATAAGAATTTCAGCCTGATCAAACATTTTACTGATCATGCATACTAAAAAGAACCCTTAAAGACAAATGTGACTTCCTATTTATTTGCCACAGTGATCATTTCAAACATTTTTCTCTACTCTCAGTCCTTGAAACTCGCTCTCTATACGTACTATATGACCGATATATCCTAGTTCACTAAGATCAATTACAGCCTAACTGATAAGTTCTGCCTTGAGTAGAATTTCATGATGGACTACAGTCATGTTTATTTTACTTCTGGTTCAGCTTTTTCTGACTTGTCCCTTTGGTCTATGCATAAAATGGAATATTATTGTTCTGTAAGAAATGAGGTTGAAATGATTGTTTCAAAGAGTATGTTATGAAGAGATACAGAATGAAATTGAAGAATCAGAACAATTTATATGATAAATTCAATATTTTAAAAACCAACAATTTTGAAGTCATGTTTGAATGAATAAAGAATGAGAGCAGAACCAGGAGAAAAAATCACACAATAGCAACACTGTAAAAACAAAAAACTTTGAAAGTCATGAGAACTCAAATGAATGTAATGACCATCCTTGATTTCAAAATAATGATGATGAAGCATGGTATTCATCTGTTAACAAAGAAATGATAGACTCAGGGTGCAATATTTTATTCCATTAGATTGTAAGATCCTTGAGGGCAGAGATTGTCTGGTACTCTGAGTCCTTAGCACAGTGTCTGGAATGCAGTAGACACTTAATAAATGCTTATTGACTGAATAAAAGAATGAAATATATTTTTGAACCTGGCCAGTAAGGGAGGTTCTTTTGCTTGACTATAAATATTTGTTGCAATAATTTTGTTTATGTCTTTTACAAATGGGTAGAGGTAGTAAGAAGAAGAGGAAACATGTTTCTGCTAAATGCAAAATTATTTTTTAAATTTGTGGACAGTCAGGTGGTGCAGTGAGTAGAGTATTGGCCCTGGAGTCAGAGGATGCAAGTTCAAATCTGACCTCAGATTATTTGACACACTAGCTGTGTGACCTTGAGCAAATCACTTAACCTCAATTGCTTTGTCTTCCCCCCTCTCAAAAAGTAAATCTAACCATTTCTCTAGTGATATTTTATTGCATAAAATTTTGTTTCATTGTGTTTTGTAAAACATGAATTTAATGTTTATGCATTTATACATTTTGTGAGGTTTTAGTTATTTAATAAATGGTCAATTTTCTAAAGATGCCATGCCAATGAGAGAAGCATGTGTACTGCTTTCCATTCCCATTCAACAATTACCAGATGACTATCATATCTGTCATATGATATCATATGATATCTATCATGTCTATAACTATCATATCATATTTTGTAAAATTATATTCAGGTCTTTGACTTCTCTCTTGTTGCGATTTTTATTAGATTTATCTAGGTCTGAAAGGAATACATTAAGGTACTGCATTGTAGTTTTACTGTATATTTCTCCATGTGATTGTTTAACTTTTCCTTTACATATTTAGATGACCTTCAATGTATAGATGTTTAGTAGTGATGTTAATTGTCTATAGTACCTTTCAATAAAATGAACTTTCCCTGTGTATCTTTTTTCATCAATTTTATTTTTTCTGTAGACTTATCTGAGATTATGATTGCTACTCCTGCCTTTTATACTTCATCTGAAGAATAGAAGATTTTGTATCAATCCCTTATTCTAACTCTATGCAAATCTTTAGGTTCTTAGTATGCTTCTTATAAACAATGTATTTTTGGACTATTTTCTAATATATTCTACTGTTCCATTTCATGGGAGAGTTTATCTCATTTACAACCAAAGTTTCAACCATAAATTATATATTTCTCTCTGTCGCATTTTCTTATGCTTTTCCTTTTCTTTGGCCCCTGACCTCTCTTTATAGAGGATGGTGAGTAACGAATATACTCAATACCAGTGTTCCAGGTTTTATGCAAATTGCTTTTCCCATGCCTCTCTTTTCTTTCTTACTCCCTCAGACTCCAATCAGAGGTTCTTACCTTTTCTTTCATTTTTTCAATCTTTCCATTTATCCTATTTGTTGATAGTGATCTTAGATCTCTAAGAACACAACCATTATTAGAAGACTTGAGTCAACAAGAACATTTATTGCTATGCTAAATGGTTATTGAGGTCATGGTGAATTCTAGAGATGATCAATAGCTAAAGGGGCAGGTGAAGAAATCAAATTAGAATTTAGGTAGTTGGTCATGTACTTGAAATTGAAATATGTTACACAGTGGGCTACAAAATCCAAGCAGTTAGCTAAAGGGAGTTAGGACATAGTAAATAATTTGAAGATGTGAGCCAGAATGTGCTAGTAAATGTTAGCAATTGACTTTCAAAAGACGTATGCACAACACACTTTTAAGTTTAATTAGTTAAACTTAAAGATTAATAGTCTATGCCATTAATATTTCCTCCACCATTTTCTTTTTTCAATTTTATCAATCATCTTTATTGATAAAATTATGCAGTATATTCCAAATACACATTTCATGCTTATGGATTACAAAAATAATGCATATGTAATGAAAACTTATTACACAATGGAACTCTGCAAAACACTTAAATCTCAAAAAACACAGTATATCTATGGCAGGCAAGAGGAGATAAATTAAATCACAATTTTATTTACAAAAATACTTATCAAGCATTTTTTAAATAAATGCTGCCTTGATTGCCACATACTAAATCTTAACAGAGCAGCTTGTTTTATTTTAAGTTTAATGGTATAAAATCAAAATTATTTGGAGAAATCTGTCACCAAGTCAAGCACTACTTCTTAATCAAAATAAAATAGATGACAGTTGCCAAACAATTTTAAAGAAAAAAAGTTTTTTATTGAAAATCTTTACTAAGGACTCTGGAATAAGGTTTGATTTTATTTCAAATAAAAAAAATGTACCCAATGTTTGGGATGGTAAGTTTGAGTAAATAGTTGTTGCTTTTACTCTTAGCAATATGTGAGTCTTTGCACATGAATAGATTCTGCTACAAGTAATATTTCTTCAACAGATGATCTAAATGGAATTTGCAATTTGTGCTAATTTGAGAAAGCTTAGTTTCTACTTTATTGTCTATTTAAATAATGACCTAAACTTTAATTACTTCTTTACTTGTTTTTCTGTTTTGAAACTTCACAGTGTAGTAGTAAACAGCTTGCAGTTTGTGTAAAATCCAAGAAAATGAACTATTCCCAAGAATCTGTTTGAGTGGAATAGCCAAAAAAATCAGAAAGCTACTAGGAACAGATTGAGTTCAAGGATAGATTCAGAGAGACCTACAATTACATTTTTTTGCTTCTATTGTCATCTAATAAGAAAAACAAGCCTTTATAAGGAATAAAGGTTTCTTTTTATAAACCAGGTGAAAGTTGATGCTTACTATTAAAAAGGCTAAAATAATTTTTTCTTTACCCACTTCAAATCTCTTTATTCCTGGCTTTCTATATCAGGCCTTCCAACTGGGACAGCTGGGTAATGGAGATTCATATTCCTAAAATCAACCGGAAAACAAACCGGACCAAATTCATATTCATGCAGGAATCCAAACCTAACCTTTCCCCCCTCTAAAGTACTATTTCAACCTATTGAATAACCTTATCTTCTATAGGGTTTTCTTTCTCAGAAAGTAATACAGCTTTCTTTTTCATTACTGAAAAGATAGCTTGTAAATTTCTTCACCTTCAGTAAGTTACGGAAAATTATTACCCAAAATGTCAGGATCAACTATAGTATGTTGCTGGCTAAAGTCAAAAGCACCTCTTAGGATGCAGACTTGAAGAAAAAACATGTATTCACTTTATGACCTATACCACAAAATCAAAACATTATCAATCTTTTAAAAGATTCTTTTATAATTTTGACATCTTTGAAAGACATTTCTTAAGAAATATAAAGGCAGGTCCAGTATATGTAAAATATAATAGCACTTCTACACTTCATATCAAATAGAGATCAAATTAAGAATGGACACATTTCCTTTTTTATAAATCCAAACTAAGAAAATGTGGATTTTAAAAAATAGTGTAACTGCATAAATTCTATGTAGAGCTTTAAATATTTAATATTTAGATAAAAAAGCTTAAGAAAAATAAGAGTGTGGCAGGGGCCTAGTATGATCAGTGGTTTCTATATATGAGAACTTTTATTTGTTCACCTAATCACAATGGCTTAAAGTTTCTACTTTCCCATTAAAAATTTTAATAGGAATAAAGTCAATGGCAACCAAATATTGATCTTCCGTTAACATCTTTTTTAAAATATTATTTGCCAGTGTACCATACATAATATAAAAAGAATGAGATAAAGGAATGATTAAAGATTGTGATTTTTCTGGTGTTCAATTCATTAACAACTTTTTAAGTAAACCCTGGTTCCTTATTAGGAGCTGTGCAATAGAAGCTAAGTGATTTTCCACATTCTTTAACTCCTCCTCAGGCTCAAACCACTGCTGGTTACCAGTGCTGAAAAAGATGTACTCTCTGATGGATGCATCATCTTTCTTGAAGCTTAGGAATGATTCTCAAGTTATTTGAAGGATTTCTTTCAAGTCTTTGTATTCTTGTTCAAGATGAAAATTTTGTTCGTGCTCCTTGCCACCCTACTGCCCATTTCAATATCTTTCCTCATTACTGAGGCCATTTCAGTAAGGGGGTCCACATGTACCTGTAATTCCGTGGAATGCTGCTCCTTTAGCTTCATTATAATTCCTGGGTCATCCTTTCTGTTGACCATTAGCAAGGTAAACATTTGCTCTCGGTACTTGGTCAGTGCTGCTGGAAAGCAGACTGATGTTCCTCAAGAAATGTGTGTCATTCTTTATTTTCTCACTGCAGTTCTCGGATTTGTCTGTTTTCTTGCTGAATTCCCATAACTAACACAACAGCAATATTGTATGATGAGTAGCTGTGAATGACTTCGATATTGTCAGCAATTTGATCCAAGATAATCCCAGGAACTCATGATGACAGACACTATCTGCCTCCAGAGAGAGAACTGATAGCATCTGAAGACTCAAGTATACTATTTTTCACTTCCTTCTTTCCTTGGATTCTCCTTTCCTTCCTTTATACCTTTCTTTCTTTTTCTATTTAGTTCAAGTTTTCTTCCACAATTTGACTAATATATAAATATTTTATATGACTGTACATATATAACCTATATCAGATTGCTTGACATCTGAGGGGGTGTGGAGGGAGAGGGATAGAATTTGAAAAACTTAAATATTAAAGAATTATTTTACATGTAATTGGGGAAAAATAATATATTCTAAAATAAAAACAATCGGTATGAGCTGGAACCAGTACACCTCTGGATGTGAGGGAAAATTTAAAATGCCTTTTTTTGGTTCTTCAGCTTGTCAAGCATAGTTGGAATAATGTTTCAGATGCATGGGGAAATTTAAAAAGGTAACTTATGGCTTTAAGTCAGAAGTTTCCAAATCTTGTTATTTCATCCATCCTATCCATCCAACCTAGAGGATCTTCCTCTCTGTTTGATTTTTTTTTTTTTTATTAAAGGGGCCATCCCTTGACTCACTTCTTAAAGAGGCCTGTTCACTGAATGTGTGTTGCCTCACTCAAAGTGAGAACCTTTTTATTCCACAAGCTCTATGATCCAATGATACTGTCCTCCTTTGGTTTTCCTTCACTATAACATTCTATCTTCTGACTCCAAGTATCTTCCCTGGCTATTCCCCAAGCCCAGAGCTCTCTTCTTCCTCATCTCATCTCCCAATATCCTTGACTTCCTTCAAGTACCAGCTGAAGTGCCACCTTCTTCAACAAGTCTTTCCCAGACCTCTTTTATCTTAGTGTCTTCCTTCTGAGGCAATCCCCAATTAATCATGTATATATCTTGTTAGTACATAGCCGTTTGCATGTTGCATCTCTCATTAGACTGTGAGCTTCTTGTGCATAGTATCCTTTATTTGCCTCTCTTTGTATCCCTAGCACTTAGCCCAATGTCTGGTGAACAGATGCTAAATAAATATAACTTAACTAAGTGACAAACAATTTTAAAAGAAGAACTACAAACTATTGACAACCACATAAAAGAATCCCTCAAGTCTTGACAATAGGAAAAATGTACATGAAACCAACGCTGATGTTAAACGTCCCATGAGCACACGGGACAAGATGACAAAGGAAGAGAATGGTTGTTGTTGGATGGGCCCGGGTTTGCTCTAAGATTCCACCCCTAAAGTCCATTATTTAAAATAACATAAAAGACATGACTGAACATTTCTGTTCAAAGAGAAATTTGTGATTGAGTAAAAATTACCACCCTACATATTGTTCTTGTCACATACAATCTGTACAGGATCTCATTTCTGGTTGTCATTTCAAATGAGGGCTAAATAATTTTCTCCCCAATAGTCTAGCATCGTGTTTTCCACACAGTAATTTCTTAATAAATACTTGTGGATTGACTAAAAGTTTGAAGAGTGGCATAGCTAGGGAGAACATTACAGTAAAGAGATGGCATAAGAGGGAGAAGGAAGAGAAAATTTCTCAGGCCTCTGTCTAGATGAGAGAAGGGAGGGGAACACACAGACACTGGGCTGATATGATCTCATTTGACTTTCACAACCCTGAGGGGTGAATGCCTCTATTATCCCTATTTTATAGTGGAGGAAACTGAAGCAAACAGAACTTAAGTGACTTGTTCAGAGTCACAAACTTAAAGAGTATCCAAGGTCGAATTTGAACTAAGGTCTTCCTGACTCAAAGTTCAGTGCCCTTTTCACTCTGCCACCTGGCTGCCTCCTCAGTGAAGTGGGGTAGGGTGTGTACTCTGTACCCTCACACCAGCTCCAAACTTTCACTGGTAACACAGATTCAAGACATTTTCTTAGGCATCTGGAATGCATGACTTGACCTTGTCCTGGCCGGGTCCTAGTCTCCATGGTTCTCTATGACGACAGGTTGCCTCCCCAATTCCCCAGCCTCAATCTTCCCCGTGCCAATAGGGTCTACAGGAGCCTCAAGGGATGGAGCAACACAGACTCCCCACCCCACTGTACCCAAACTCAATACCGAGGCTGAGACCAAGAAGTCTTTCTGCTCCCTTTCCTTCCTCCTTCTTTCCTTTTTTCTCCCTTCTCTCCTTCTTTCCCCTCCTTTTCCCCTTCCTTCCCCTCCTCCTTTTTTTCCCAGTCTTTTGTCCTTTCTCCCCCTTATTTCTTTTCTCCCTGAACTCACCTCCTGGAGCCTCCCCAACCCCTCCCCCCATCATTCTAGTCCTAACTGAACTCAACTCCAGGTGCCTCCCAACCCCCACTCGCCCTCCAAAATGCTCCTAGGCCTCCCAGTTCCTGCCCCAAACAAGGCTGGGATAGATCTGGGCGGAGCAACTCTTTCTTTTGCATCCCACCTGGAGGGCCAGGCCACACCTCCTTTTGTGTGTGCTCTCCTAGGCACACTGGATGCTTACCCTCACTTTACTCCAAAGAATCCTGGGAACAGAGCTCAGACTTTGGGGATGCAAAAGAGTCTTTCTGGGGGTCAGACAGGCTAGCTTGTGTCTGTAAAACTGAAGACTTCAAGGGAGCCCAGACAGCGCAGCCCAGCAGCAAGAATTCCTGGTGACTCTTTCTTGGCTCTTACTGGGGCTCTTGTCACCCTCAATGTTCACTCCAGGGAGGGGAAGCCTGTAGCCACTCCTTCTGAGCCAAGAAAGCACTTCTAAGAATTCCTGGATCTCATCTCAGAAGAGCTGCCCCCACTTTCCAGATCTTCATCTGTAACCGGATCCAAGTGCCTTGTCCGGCAGTCTTTTCCTCCGATCACCTTTATAGACAACCCCCATCTCTCTCCAGCTGCTCCTGTTCCAGTTTGTGGGGTTCAGAGTGCAGCATCCCAAATCTTCAGGTGTGGAAGGCCACCCTCTGTCCAGACCAGCTCAGTGCTAGGGCTGAAAGATGTCAGGGTAAGTAAGATTCAACCAACATGCTGGATCCTGAGATCGGAATTTAAGACCAGCTTTGGGTTCAAATAGCACAGCATCAACCCAAATAGTTGTTATGCAAAGTTCCAGAGATGCCTTCTGTTTTTACTTCTTTTTCTTTCTTTATACTCCCTCCTTGAACACCTTGAAACTTTAATGAAGCTAAAACAAGAAACCTTGACTGTACCTGGCCCCTTTAATGGCATTCCCAGTGCCTGGTTCCCACTTCCACTGACAAGGGAGGGGATTTCTATGGGGGAGGAGGGCATTATGATGAACCCAAACTCAGATGCTTTTTACTCTTCCCCTTTATGTTCTTTTGGTCACTGTACACATTCTTCTGGACCTGATCCCTTCCCTCTGCCATAGATTCACAGAGGTCTTTTCGTACCCGTTTGAATTATTCATCTCAGTTTTCTCTTATGTCTCAGAAATACTCCATTACATTCTCCTGCAACGTGCCACAATTCCTTCAGCCATTCTCCATTTAGTTTTTTTACCTTGCTTTTCTTACACCTTGTTCACTGCTGTCACAAAATGTACATTTATGAAAGTTTGGATGTTTACAGGACCTTCCTCCCTGTCTTTAACCTGTTTGGGTCATATGGCCAACAGTAGGATTTCTGGGTGTAAGAACAGTTCAGCGGTTTTTCTCACATTCCTCCAACAAATTCTCTCAAAGGTTTGGATCAAATCAAAGTTTAACCCATAGTACTCAGATGTGCTTGTCTTCTAATAGGCACTCCTATATTACCATCTGCAGCATGATGTATGTAGCATGATAGAAACTCAGAAGACCTGTATTAATTCATGACTGACCCATACTGTCTCAGTGACTCAGGACAAGGCAGTTTACCTCTTCATACTCTAGGCATCTTTAAGTTGTAGAGAAGCTCCCTTGTTAGAGGAAGGGAAGGGTCATTATGACAGGTCTACTCCCTGTCCCTATCATCTTTGCCAGTTTGATAAATATTCAACCTCAGAGTTGTTTCATTTGATTCTTATTCCTATCAGGAGGCATTCTTGTCATGTGGATCTACATAGTTTATAATTTTTCTTTTGGAAAGTGAATGTTCATATCCTTTGACCATTGATCCACTCTATTTCTTCTCTCTCTTAGAAAACAATCTTGTATCAAAGGTATTTGATGCAAAAGTAGGGCCCCCATTCAGCAATTTCTCTTATCCTAAATTCATTGACCATGTATTTTGTGCATGCATATGCACAAAATCCTTTTAACTTCATGTTCTCAGAATTGCCTATTCTATTTTGTAATTGTACAAGCAGTTATTTCCTGTATGCTGTGTATCAGATTCTTATTGGTGCTAGTTACAAAAGGACAAAAATTAAACAAGCCCCCCTGCACTTTCCCATTCTATTCCTTATTTGTTTACAAATTCAGAGTAGGAAAGACGTACCCTTTTCCTCTACATTTTTGTATTTATTTCTAAAATATCTTGTACATATCTTAAGGTGGTTTACATGTGGTCTTCCCCACTTAGTCTTAGTTCCTTAAGGACTGTCCTTTGCCTTTCTTTGTATTCCCAACACTTGACACAGTTCTTGGCATGTAGTAGGGGCCTAATAAAAGCTTATTGGTTGCTTATTGACATGTCTTGTTGAAGTTTTACACTGAATATGGTATAAACTCATGGAATACTGAGTGGCAAAGTGGATAAAGCCTAGGACTTGGAGTCATGAAGACTTGAGTCGAAATGGATCCTCAGACATTTACAAGTTTGTGACCTTGGACAAGTCATTTAACCTGTTTGCCCTGGTTTCCTCATTTGTAAAATGGGAGAAGAAATAGCATGTACATCCCAGCATTGTTGTGATGATAAGGTATTATTTGCAAAGCAATGTGCAAATCTTTAAGCATTATATAAGTGCTAGATGATGAGGAGAAGGGAGAGGAGGAGGATAATGATGATGATGATGTCTATTTAACTATTTGTCATTTTGCTGGTTGGTTTGTTAAATAAGGATAACTACTTCTAGTAGTTTTTCTTCTCAGTACTAACCGGTTGGTCAAATATAAAACTACTGTTCATAATTGCCTCTGGGTCTTGCTGATCTCTCCCCTTCCATAGATGTATTTCTCTATTTGCTTGAGTTTTTTTCACAAATTTATTTTATCAATTTCAGGAATGTCCAGTGTGATCATGTTGCCAATAGCAATTTCAAACACATTGTTTTAGAAAATTTTATGGAGCACTTAAGGGTCATGTGACTTATTCATGGCCCTAGAGCTGGTATGTATCAGAGGCAAGACAGGAACCCAGATCTCTCTGACTCCAAGTCCAGCCCACTATTCCACTATCTGCTACAATACTGTAACATTGATGCAAAGTTTCTGTGAAGAAAGGAACGTTCTTTGATTGATTGGTATAGGGTGATACAGTGGACAGAGCACCAGTGCAGGAGCCTGGAGGACCTGAGTTCAAATCTCACCTCAGACACTTGACACTCACTAGCTGTGTGAATGGGATTGCATCCTCATGGGTCATCTCCAGTCATCCTGATGAATATCTGATCACTGGGTTCAGACGGCTTTGGAACAGAAGTGAGGCTGCACAGCCTTCCTTCACGCAAAACAAAGTCAAGTGCAAGTCATGTCATTATTTCTCTGATGGCATGGTCTTCTTTGGCAACAAAGGACAAACACACTTAACACTGATGATGATATCCTGAAAAGTCTTTCCTCTCTGGGTTGCTGTGTCATGGTTTTTTTCTTGGTTCTCCATCTACCTTTCTGCCTCTTCCTCCTCGGTCTCATCCATGTCATGTATATTAACCATGGGTGCTTTCTGTCCTGAGCCCTCTTCTCTTTTTCAATGTTCTCTTTCACTTGGTGAGCCTATCTTCCAAACCTTCAATGAGCATGTCTATGTAGGACATGATTAGCAGACTTACATATCCAGTCCACCATTTTTCCTGAGTTTCAGCTCCACATCACTGACTTCCTATTTGCCAATTCAAACTGCCTTGTAGGCATTTCCAATTCAATGTGTCTAAAAGAGAATGTATTACCTTTCCCCATTAACCCTTCCCCAGTCCACACTGACATTGTCATCCTCCATTCCTCACTCTCAGTCATCCCTTACATCAAAATATTTGC
Organism: Potorous gilbertii; assembly: GCA_028658325.1. NCBI lineage: Eukaryota > Metazoa > Chordata > Mammalia > Diprotodontia > Potoroidae > Potorous > Potorous gilbertii. The sequence goes on along the minus strand of CM053771.1, from coordinate 5,887,949 downwards.
TTAGTCTTATCATTTCTTCCTCTGTAACATCTCTGGTATATATTACCTCCATTCACAGAGAATAAGCCATTTTTCAGGCCTTCACTATCTCTTCTCTGATCTATTGTAAGTGCCTTCTGACTGACTCTACCTTGAGTTTTCCCCAATCCAATCCATCCTCCCCTCAGTTGCTAAGCTGATTTTCCTAAAGTGTAGTTCTCACTATACTACCCCCAATAAACAAATGTCGTTGCTTCCTTCTTACTTTCATAATCAAATGTGAGGTTTTTTTGTTTGTATTTTTTGTTTGCCAAACAAATCTATTGGTAATATAACCATTTCCTGACTTTGCAATCTTCTTATACATTGCTTCCCTCCATGCACTGAAGGATTCAACCCCTCTCTCTGGTCTAATTGCAGTCCCTCATAGAGGAACCAATATCTCCCATCTCATCTCTATGCCTTCATACTGACTGTGCCTCATACCTGGATCACTCTCCCTCTCTCACATCCTTCCAGACTCAGATGAAACATCATGTTCTGTAGGAGACCTCTCCTGGTTCTCCCCAGGTGCCATGGCCTTCCCCATAAGGGGAGCATCCATCTACTCAGTGTGCATCCTGTATATACTTACATTTATATTTGTGTGTAAATACACACACACATGATCTCCCCTAGTAGAATGTATTTTGAGGGCAGGGACTACTCTAACTTTTCCTTTGTATCCTCAAGCTTTAGCACAGTGTATGGCATTCAGTAAGTTCTTTAAAAATGCTTAGTGATCAACTGCTTGAAGGTATTAATCATCCAGAGAAGTTTCTTTAAATACCTTTTCATGTAATTCTCAAATAAATAGAATTTGCTGTCCCTTTGCTCATATTCATACCTTATTCCAAGTTATTGCTAAAGGCAACTTCTCTAGAACCATGCCAGCAGTTGGAGTTATACATTAAGATCAATTATGCTAGCAATAGTAAATAAACGTCAGCAAGCAGAGGGCGTGTTGTTACTTTGCCCCTCGTCCTTGTTTGGAAAGTAGCTAGGCTTTCTTCATCGAAATAATAATGTTGATAGCGGTGGTAATTAAGATGATGATGATGTTAAGTCTGGTAAATGCATATATGCACAGAGACAGGTTTGATCTAATTCTGTTTAAAAGAAGAGCCCTTTCCAACTACATGTTCTAGGGTTTTTCATATAAATTTGACCAGCAGCTTCAATCTTTACTTACCTCTCCTACCTGCCTCCTTCTAACACAAACCTTTGGCACTTGTCTTCTGCCTTGCTGATTCTGGGGCGAGATGCTAAAGATTGTGGATTGCAGTTTGAGAGTTTTATAGGTTAATAATCCACATCATTGGAATTATCAATATTGTTTGTCTATATGTGCATCTAAAAATTTCTTATGATTCTTTTTATTCAACTTTCTTCATGAATTCATTTTGTTCCTTTTTCATATTTTTATTTTCCTCTCTGTACATCTGATCAAGGGAGCTCATTTCTCATATTTTCTTAAACTTTAAAAAAAAAAAACAGCTCTTGGTCTATCATTTCAGTAACCTTTCTTTTTATCAATTGCACTTCTTTTTTTCTCTAATTTTTCTGATTTCTATGATACTTTAGAATTTGTTTATTTATTTCTTCTGTGACTTTTAAAAATTGCTTGGTCAGTTCATTAATCCTCTCTTTTAGACATGTATAAATACATACATTCCCCAAGTTCTACTCTGCTAAGTCACAAGGACGGCAAAGCATCCATGGATAAACTGCAGAGGGCAATCTCTGGCCATGTCTACCATGCTAAAATGACTTTGAGTACATTCCAAACAGGAGTCTGAATTTGTTTTTTCAGGTAATTTCTCGTTAAGTGGGGGATATAGTTAAGATCCATCTCAAATTAGTTTGACTACTTGATAAGGAATTATTTTGCTGCATCAGCACATAAAACAAAATACAAAATGTCTCTCAGGCCTGTCTAGTTCCCTTCCCCTTCTACAGTGAGCAGCCAAAAAGGGGTCACTAGTCTGACAACAAGGTGATTCTTAGGTCATTGATACAGCCTACTAGGTGTTGTCAATATAAATGAAATCTTCAACCTGGGCCCAATGAGTGAACATCTCCTAAGGGGACTGAACTGTGTCCCCTTCCATGTTCTTACTCTCAACGAAACTAGAAGATAGAGAGAAAGGACAGCTAAAAGAAAGTGTGTGGGACTCATAAGTTCTCCTTGAATGGTCAAAATGGGCAGCAGAGCTGTCACCTTTGGCCATATTATTGCACCATGAAGCATCAGCTCATGGGATATTTGAGCATCTTCTTTGCCAAGGCATGTGACAAGTATTTTTATAAAATCAGCAAAATCCTTTCAGTCTAGCCAGCAAGAGCTAAAGCTCAGTATTGAAACACAGAAAGTCCATGAAGAATTCAACTCAAATCGCACTTAATCAACATTGAATCTTATGTTTAGAGACAGTACAGTATAATGGAGAGCTGATTTTAGAACCAAGAACACCTGAGCTTAAGTTTTGCCTATGAAAGACTTGGAACATATCTCTTCACCTCTTAGGGTTCTAGAACACTCTCTGATACTGGGAGTTTGAGAGAAGATGTCAACCGGAATTGGTAGAGAGAATTTTTTCATCAAGGAATTACTTATACCAATGAAATCACAGCTATGTTCCCTAACTATACCAGTATAATTTGATGCTCAGTGTATTCAGTGAAAAGATAGGAACAGGTTGCATTGGAAATATTACATTGGAAATATTTTGAAAAACATGCATCAAAAATAAGAATGAAGACAAGCTAAAAATCATGCAGACTATGTGGTTGACTTCTTTACCTTGTGATTACTTCATTTAAAAATATAATCAAAAGTTACTGGAAATGGTGAGCACTGAATAGACCTCACAAAAAGATGAAATTAAATGTTAACGCACAAAAAGGATTCATTATGGATGTCAAGGTCCTTTCTGAATTAGATTTTTGTCAGGGATCAGTCAGACCACTGGCTAGTTGAAGCAAAGATTCAAACTAGTACAAAGCTAGAAGAATAAAAAATGAAAGGAATAAAACTGTGGTATGCAATGAAATAACTCAATGCTGACCTGCATAAATAAGTAATTTATAGGGGAAAATAGAAAACAAATAGAAAAAGGTTTAATATTTTATAGGAAATTAATAATCAGTGTCCAATAAGTTCCAAACAGTTATCATCAGGAGCTGATCTAATGAGCCCCAGAGGTGCCTCAAAGAACCTTAAAAGTCAGAAAACACTTAAATTACTAACCAAGAGGAGAAAAATGGAAGCTAAAGGTAACACAGGTTTAGAACATTGTTGTAATATCACATACAAAAAAAGAATTATTAAAGAACACAAGCGACAGATCGACATAAAACAGAGGTTGAGGGTAAACCTGTTCAAAGATAGCTTGCAGAGAAAAGCAACTCATTCAAGTTTTTCTTTTTTTTTTCTTTTTCTTTAAATTTTTATTTTATTTATTTATAAATGTTCTACAATCACTTCCTTAAAATTAAGATTTTATCCCCCCACACCTTCCCCCCGCTACCCCCCTCCCTCCCCATGACAGTATACAATTCTGTA
>CM053771.1:5834328-5883866 GCA_028658325.1 Potorous gilbertii | reverse complement strand
AAAGGAGCTAATATCTTTTCACCAAGAAAATAACTTTCTATGGTCTTAGTTTTTTTCCCTTTTCTGGGCATTTTCCCAGCCAGTTACTTGACTTCTGAGAGTCCTCTCCACCCCTGGCCTAGGTCCACCCAGCTGGTGCTTAGGGTCTGAGATTCAAATGCTGCTCCCCAGCCTCAGGGCTTTCGGTGGCTGACCTGGCTGCTATTCAGGGTAAGATTAAATCAGGTTCTCAGGTGGGGGCAGGGCCACCTCCCAGGCTCAGTTCCCTCAGGGGGTTTATGCAGAGACCTTCTGTAATGGAGCTCCTGCCTGTTCTGGGAGCCTCTGGCCGCCTGCTGCCTCCCGAGGGGGCCTGAGTTATGGAGACACCCTGCTCCCCTCTCAGCCTGTCTCTCTCACTGACCTATGAGTCTGTGGGTGGAGGGACCTTCACGGCCACTGGAGATTCCATCCTTGAAGCCTGCTCAGATCTACTCGCTCCTCTCAGTGCCACGGCCAGGGCAGAGCAGGGTTCCGCTCCCGTCCGGGGTGCGATGGACCTTTGGGATTGGTTTTTCAGGGCTCTCTGGAACGGAAATCTCCTTCACTGTGTTGCCGTGCAGCTTCCACTGTTCCAGAATTTGTTGGGAGTTCTTTTTAGAGGAAATCCATAGGTTGTAGGTTCGGAGCTAGCATATGTGAGTCTTTTTACTCTGCCATCTTGGCTCCCTCTTCTGTATTTTCTTTCATAGCATGACTATTATAGAAATGTTTTTGCATGACCACACATGTATAACCTAATTGCTTACCTTCATAATGAGGCAGAAGAGTAGGGAAGGAGGGAGGGAGAGAATTTGGAACTCAATATTTTAAAAAATAAATGTTAAAATTGTTATTATGTGTAACTGGGGAAAAATACAATACTAAATAAATTTTTTTAGAAATACATCATTTGATCCTCACTACAACCTTGTGAGTTAAGTTCCATTATCCTCTCCACTTTACAGTTGAGGAAACTAAAGAAAGAGAAGTCAAGTGACTAACCCAGAGTCACACAGCTAGTAAGTGTTGGAGGGAGAAGAAAAGGCTGTATAATGAAAGCAGTGAAATCACAGAAGCTGCACATTGCAATTCTTCAATAAGTATCATTAGCAATATGTGTATACATATACAACCTTGCAAATATTGGTGCATGTAAATATTGGAACCTGGAATAGATTATGAGTATGGGAATAGAGGTGTTAAAAAAAAGTTTTAAAGGGCAATGGGATAATCTACTTAGAAAAGAGGTTAAGAAAAGTCAATAAGGATGTGCTATGTGAATTGTCAGTCATGCAATCATCACAAGTTAGCAAAAACAAAATTCTAACAGCAGTAGTTACTGAATATTGGCTTACCACACCACCACTCCATGTGAGATGGAGAATACCTTTGATAAAATTGTGATTCTAATGAGGGAAGGGAATAACAAAGGACTACAATTTGATGATCAGATATGGAAATATGTTTGAGCTCTCACTCAAGAGGTTAAGGAAAATCTTTGGCCACCTATAACATAACAAATATGCTAGTGATGATGAGACTATATAGTTCAGTAAACAAAATGTTTGCCTCTTTTTGAGTCCAGAGGTCCAATGGAAGCTATCTCCCTAAGGCAGGAGGATCTCTTTGAGGGTGTCACATATAAAATTGACCATTGGTATAAGAAAATAATTTTTCTCAGTTTCATTCTCAAGGCAGCTGGGAAGGGGACTCCTTTTAGTAGATCTGCTTCTCTAGTTCCAAGTCACTTGCAGAGGTTCCTAGGTAATTCTGCTAAAAAATCTGCCAATACCAAGACTCAATGCAATTTAGTTCAACCCCCTAAATCTGCTTTTCCAGTAATCAGTTCATATGGTGAAAGCACACTCAAACTTTATGATTTTGATTCTAATAAGAACAAAGCTATAAAAAGAGCACCAAATTAGTAACCTATATAATTCATCTGAAAATTTCATTTTTTATATACCACTTGCTGTTTCTATCTTTTTTTGAATCATGTACATGATATAGACAATGCCATCAACAGGTTGAAGGAGAACTCTAAAAAAAAAAAAAATCCATGAGGACCTAACTTGGAAAATAAACCCTTTTGTCTTTAAAAATATCAGAGGCTTCAAAATAGGAAAATTATTTCACTTTCTTTACAATAATCAATGCAATTTCATATGTAATATTCTTAATCTAATTTTGAGAACATATTACTAAAACATACTCAAGTCCAATATATCCCATTAGAAACAGGCTGTTACTGTATATAATGTTCTTCTGGTTCTGCTGACTTCAGTCAGCATCAGTTCATATAAACGTTGCCAGGTTTTTCTGAAGTCCTCCTGTTCATCATTTCTCATAATACAATAGTATTCCATTACATTTATATAGCACAACTTGTTCAGCCATTCCTCAATTGATGGGTATCCCCTCAATTTCCAGTTTTTGGCCACCCCAAAAAAGAGCTGCTATACACATTTTTGTACATGGACTTTTTCCCATTTTTATGACCTCTTTGTGATACAACCCTAGAAGCAGTGTTGCTAGGTCAAAGGGTGTGCACATTTTCATAGCCTTTTGGGCATAGTTCCAAATTGCTCTCCAGAGTGGTTGGATCAGCTCATTGCTCCACCAACAATGAATGTTCCAATTCTCTCACACCTTCTCCAGCGCATATCATTTCCTCTTTTGTTATGTTAGCCAATCTGATAGGTGTGATGTGGTGTCTCAGAGATGTTTTGATTTGCATCCCTTTAATCAATAGTAATTTAGAGCACTTTTTAAAGACTAGAGATAGCTTTAATTTCTTTCTCTGAAAACTGCCTGTTCATAACAATCAATAATTTTATAAAAAATGATCATGAGACAACATTCCAAAACTTATGAGTTAAAGCAAAAACAGTAATCAAATATAAATTTATATCTTGACATGGTTATATGAATAAAATGGAGAAAGAGCAGTTAAAATAATTGGGCATTCAATTTAAAAAGCTACAAAAACATTAAAAATCCCAATTAAACACCAAATTTGGAATTCTGACAATTAAAGGTGAGATTAATAAAACAATGTAAGAAAAGAATGGAATTAACAAATAAAACTAGGAGTAAGTTTTACTAAAACTAAAATAAAATAGAAAAACAATTGTTTAATACTGCTTTAAAACAAAGAGAAGAAAACTATAACCCTGGTATCAAAACCAAAAAGTGAATAGAACACTAATGAAGATGAAATCAAAGCAATTTTTCTGTCTAATTATATGACAATAAATTCAACAATTTAAGTGAAATGGAAGAATACCTACAAAAATGTCAAATGCTCAGATTAACAGAACTAGAAAGAATAAAACTTTTTTAGAAAAAGAAATTGAATGAGCCATAAATCATCTTCCTAACAAAAAAGCTTTAGAATTAGATGGATTTATGAGTGAATTCTACCAAACATTTAAAGGTTAACAAATGAATTATTTTGAGTAGTAGGCAAAGATGAAACTTGTTCTATAAAACAAACATGTTGCTGCTTCCTAAACTTGGAAAAGTAAAAACAGAGAAATAAAATTATAGACCAATTTCACTAGTGAATATTAATACAAAAATGCTAAACAAAATTTAGGAAACTAAAACAATATATCACAAAAATTATACATTGACCAAGTGGGATTTACACCAGGAATGCAGAGCTGGTTCAATATATAGAAAACTATAAACATAATTGATTAGAGTAATAATAAAAGCAACAAAAATCAGACAATTATCTCAAAAGATGCAGGGAAAAAAGCTTTTGACAAAATATAACTCATTCTTGTTAACATTTTTAAGTATAGGTATAAATGGATTTTTCCTTAAAATGATGTGAAGCATCTACCTAAAACCATCAGCAAGCATTATTTGTATGGAAATAAGCTAGAAGCATTCCCAGAAAGATCAGCAGGAAAACAAAGATGGCCATTTTTATCAATATTATTCAATATTGTACTAAGATTAGCAGTAGCAATAAGAGAAGAAAAAGAAATTGAAGGAATCAGAGTAGGCAGTGATGAAATAAGACAATCTTTATTGCAGAAGATGTGATTTTATACTTGGAAAATTCTGAAAACTAAACTAAAAAGTTAGTTAAACAATAATTTTATCAAAATAGAAGAATATAAAATATATAAAATAATTGCAAATAAATCATCAGCATTTTTATATATCACCCAAAGTCTTGCAAGAAGAGATAGTAAGAGATATTTTATTTAAAATAACCATAGACAATATAAAATACTTGGGAATATACCTGGTAAGACAAACCCAGGAACCATATGAGCATAATTATAAAACATTTTAATATTAATAAAATCAGATTTAAATAATTAGAAAAATATTAATTGCCCATGGGTGGGCCAAGCCAATATAATAAAATGACAATTCTACCAAAATTTATGTACTTATTCAGTGCCATTCCAATTAAATTACCCAAAATTATTTTATTGCTCTGGAAAAAAATTGCAAAATTCATTTGGAAGGACTAATGGTCAAGAATATCAAAAGAATTAATGAGGAAAATGTAAAAGAATGTGGTCAAAGAGTATTAGATATTGAACTGTATTATAAGGCTGTAATTATCAAAACTATCTTCATACTGCCTAAGAAATAGAAGGGTGGATCAATGGAAAAGAGTAAGTATACAATTTATTGTTGATATTGTTCAATTGTGTCCAACTCTCTATGACCCCATTTTGGGACTGACTTAGTAAAGATGCTACAGTGGTTGGCCATTTCCTTCGCCAAAGCCTTTTATAGATGAGTGAAGCAGACAGGGTTAAGTAACCTGCTCGGGTTCCCACAGCTAGTAAGTGTCTGAGGCCAGATTGGAACTCTGGAAGAGGAATCTTCCCAATTCCAAACCCAGTGTCCTATCCACTAGGCACCTAGCTTCCCTAAGTATACAATACACAATAGTAAATGATTATAGTAATTTTGTTTTTGATAAACAAAAAAATCCAAGCTTTGGGGATAAGAATTTGCTATTGGGTAAAATTGCTGGCAAAACTGGAAAGCTGTCCAGAAGAAACTAGTTATAGTAGTAGCCCAATATCTTATACCCTTTACCAAGATAAAGTCAAAATGGATACATGATTTAGACATACAAGAAGATACAATAAATAAATTAGAAGAGCATGGAACATATTGACTATCAGATTTATGGATAAGAAAATTTATGAATAAATAAGAGACAAAGAACATTGGGGGATACAAAATGGATCATTTGATTATGTTAAATTAAACAGGGTTCATACAAATAAAATGAAAGTAGCCAAGCTTAGAAGAAAAGCAGAAAATTAGAGGAAACTTTATAAACAATTTCTCAGATAAAGGTCTCTTATCTCAAATATGTAGAGAACAGAGTAAAATTTATAAGAATGAATCATCTCCCAATTAATCTGAACAGGCAGATAAAATAATCAAATGTCTATACAGTCATGAAAAAATGCTCTAAATCATTTTTGATTAGAAAAATGCAAATTAAAATGACTTTGAGGTACCATCTCACACATATCAGATTGGCTAAAATGACACTACCAACAATGCTTTAGGGTTCCAGTATTCCTACATCTTCTCCAACATTTATCATTTTCCTTTCTTGTCACATAGCCAACCTGATAGGCATGAAGCAGTACCTCAGAGTTGTTTTATTTGCATTTCTCTAATCAGTAGTGATTTAGAACATTTTCTCATATGATAATAGAAAATTTTAATTTCTTCATCTGAAAACTGCCTATTCATGTCCTTTGATCACTTATCGATTGGAGAGTAAGTTGTATTCTTATAAATTTGATTCATTTTTCTATATATTTAAGAAATGAAGCCTTTATTAGAAACACTGGCATTCTGTAAAAATTGTTTCCTACCCTTCTGCTTTCCTTCTAATCTTGGTTACATTGATTTTGTTTGTACAAAACCTTTTCAATTAAATGCAATCAAAATTATCCATTTTGTATTTCATAATGTTCTCTGTTTCATTTGGTCATAAATTCTTCCCTTCTCCATAGATCTGACAGGTAAACTTTTCCTTGCTCTCCTAATTTGCTTATGCTATCATCCCTTATGTGTAAATCATGTACCTATTTTCACTTTATCTTAGTATAGGTTGTGAGATGTTCTGTGCCTAGTTTCTGCCATACTGTTTTCCAGTTTTCCTAGCAATTTTTGTCAAATAGTGAGTTCTTATCCCAGAAGCAGAAGTCTGGGTTTATCAAACTGTAGTGGATTGCTATAATCATTTGACTGTTGGGTCTTATGTGCCTAGTCTGGTTCTGAGATATCATATCCCTGAAAGGCAGACATGACTCTGAGTGTGGAGATCCTCTAGGCTAAGTCAGGGAGATGGGACATATGAATGGGGAAAGTATCTTGGTTTGGAAAGAGCGGTAAAGGTGCATCAGGAATGGGTTCTCCCAGGTGAGCACCAGCACTTGTTTCTCCACTATGGTGCACTCCACATCATCAGAATGACATCATTCTTCAGAGCCTTCACTGCAAAGAACTCACCCCTTCACCTCAGCCAGCGGTACCTGAGTCACCAAGGAAGAAAGGTAAGGGAACTGAAACAGGACAGAAGAGGCAGAAGAGCCCAAACCAACAGTCTGGGCAATTTTCCCTTGTTCTCAAAGAGTAGTTGTGCAGTAGACACTTCTGCTCCAGGTTCCCCCTCTCCCAGGGCCTGACACCCTCCGAGACACCCACCCGCTTCTGACCTGCCTCCCCAACAACACACATGCATAATGCTTCATGCCACAGATGTTCAGATCTGAAAAAAAAACTGTGTGCAGATGGACACTGTGTAAATCAAATCCTATTTTCCCACTGCTTTGCTTTGTTTTCTGAGGAGGCTCATTTCTAATGGATCTTCAGTAGTTCCCATGTGTTTTAGAGACCCATTTCTCACAAACTCTCTACTCCAAGAAGATGCACCCCTGGGGGTTGTCTCTTCCAGCTCCCCCTTTTCTCTAACCCTCATTCAAACTTTAACTTATCTTCTCGGTAACCCCAGAATTAGCTAATCTACTCTAATGACACTCCATACAGAGCCAGGAGCCCTCACTCCATTCCCAAGGATTATAACTAGGCTACCAACATTCAACTGCTGGCTTTGCAGTTTGCATCTCTTTGGGACATCATTGGATGAAATGATCTCTAAGTCCCTTTCCAATCACCTTCTCAAAGTTGCCCTTGCCCAGGACTTCGTGGAACGTAAAGTTGTAGATGTTGAACTTGGAGGGTCTGCTGCCTTCCCAGATCCTCCCATAGGTCCCATTATCTGTGGGAACAGAAAGTAAACACTTCAGATCAAGACCTTGAACCACATTCCAACATCCAATCACATTTCTCTTGGTTCATAGGGGCAGGGAGGGACTTTTAGGAAGGTGCCCCTGACCAAGACTGGTTGCTCCCTAGAGGACTGGGGGCGGGGAGGGGTTGAAGAAGGGAGACACTGAGGATCAGAGAAGGGGCACTAACTCCATTGGGTCCACACAGGGAGATACAGAAAGGTCCAGAACAGAACTCTAGCATCCTTAGTCACAGCTGAAGACTGTATCCATTGACACCTTCAGCTGACCAGTTCAAATACACAGTGTCCTCTACCATATATACTATGCCCCCTTATCCTGTCATACCCTGACAACTCTCAGACTCAACACTTAATGACCTCTCCAAATCTATATCGTTACCTCCTATTTCAATGTTGCTGAAATTGGCTGGACTACAAATCCCTGTCATCTACTCCCAGCTGGCCCTCCCTGCGATGACATGGCCATCTTTTCATTCCTTGCCGATTGAGTCTTCCTTCATATCCTTCATTCTTCTCCTCCTGTTCCTTCATCAAACTTTGTCTCCTCTTTCTCATCCCTATTTGGTATCTATTGGGTCCTTTTCCATTTCCCATCACTTACTTGGTCTCTGCCAACCCCTTAAACTATCATTCAATATCTCTAATGCCTTTATAGCTGAGCCCCTAAAAAGAGCCATCCACTGTCATTGTCTCCACCGCCTCACCAATCACTCCCTTCTTAACTTTTTACAGTCTGACTTGGAGCCCACTACTCTCTTCAAGGTTAGCGACAATCTCTTAACCTGCATTTCTGAATCCTTATTTTCCTTCAAGGTTCAGCCCAGGAGCTGTTCCCTCTATGAAGCTTTTCTTGATTGCTCCAACAATGACTTCTCCCTCCTCAAATTACTTTGTATATATTTATTGGTACATACATGTACTGCTACATTGTACATACATGTACATATATGTTGTATCCCCCAAGAAGAACATAAGTTTCTTTTTTTCTTCTTTTGCCTTTGCATCCCCAGCACATTGCACTTAGTAGGTGCTAAGTAAATGTTAGCTGAATTGAATTCCGTGCTTTGAAATCTCACCTGCCCAATCTGGTAGATGTCAATGCTTTCTGCAGCCCCTGTGTCTGACTTCCAGGAAGATTTCTGGGGAAAGGAAGCAAAGAGAAGGGAGTCTGCAGCTAAAGCTAGCTTCAGAGTACCAAGAGAGGAGAGCTGGAAAGGGAAGCTAGATCCTGGTCTCCCACAATCCCGACTCCATTACTAAGACAACTTCCCAGGGCTGGTTATGGGGGAACCTCAGTTATTTCAGTGACACAGGTTTACTACATTTTATTCGATGCATGACTGAAAAGTCTTCATCAAATTCTATTTTCCCATTGATATTCTGTTTTTCTTGGGATATGTTCATTTCACTTCTGGCAGATCTTATGTGGCCCCCTAACATTTCAGCTTGAAGTTTCTAAGCACTTTTTCCACCACCCTGCAAGGTTCTTCTTTTAACTCTAAAATGTTAGCTCTAAATAAAAATAAATAAACATAAAAACCCTAAAATGTTTTGGAGAGCACTCTGAATGAAGAAACCTGTAGTCCTAAATGAACGTGCATTATCTTTTCCCCAACAAATCCTAAATTTTCTAGCCTGCAAATTGGGGTTGGGATTTTTTATCTGTCCTTATCCAATCAATGCTGATTAGAGTGTCCCCTGGTTCTAGCAGTAAGACCCCTCCACAGCCCACCTCCCATAGCCTGGGGGCTTGTTGTTTTCCCTCCATACCACACTGACTTGGTTTAATTCTTCAGCTAACACCTTCTGGTTGATGCCGCATAAATTTGCCACTTTATTCTGACACTTATGATGTATGTTCATCCCACAGTCTAGAGGAGAGAGAAAATATAGGCATTGGAAATCTCCCCTGAATCCCATCAGCCCCTTCATGCTACAGACCCAGAGCCCAAGAAGGATCTAGGTGGGGCAGTAGATAGAGAGCTGACTTCGTAGTTCAAATCTAGCCTTGGATACTTATTAGCGTTGTGATGCTGGGCAAATCACTTAACCTCTGTCTACCTCAATTTCCTCAACTGTAAACTAAGGATACAGAGTGGTTGTGAGTCTCAAATGAGATAAATGTTTAAAGTTCTTAGCACAGTACACGGCATATTGGAGGTGATCAGTAAATGCATGTTTCCTTTCTTCCTTCCTCTCTCCCTCCTTCTATTCCTCCCTCCCTCCCTTTGTTCCTTCCTTCCTCAAAGAAGTAAGATTTCAGGTGAGAAATTTACATACACCCTGACTTGTATCCAAGAGGCATAACAAAAAAGACATTGTAATAGCTAGCGTTTGTATAGAACTTTGATATTTGCAAAGCTCCTTACATAAGTTATACAATTTTATCCTCACAACAACCCAGTAAAAAAGTGCCATTATTAGCCCTTCTTATAGATGAGGAAAATGGAGGTGAGAAGGGTTAAGTTTCTGGGGCAAGATCTGAACTCGGGTCTTTCTGACTCAAAGGCCAGCACTCTATCCACTGCATGACCTAGGTGAAAAGAACCCTAGTTCCTTTCCAACCCAGGTTGGAACACTAATGAATAAACCCACCCCCTTCCTTCTGGACACAGACATACCACATCTCTACCAACTCCCCACTATCTCCTCAGCCCTCAATGTACATGATCGCCAAGGCAATGCCTTTGAAAAACTCTTCTTCTGCTCCAGTCTTCAGTTTCTTTCACTTCCATGGCTTCAACCACTGCTTCAGTAGATGAGTCCCACTCTGCCCCCAACATCCCTTCTCACCATGATGTCCCTGCTGTTGACCACCGTGCCCGTGTACCAGCCAATAATCTTGTCGATGCAAGATCCTCAATCAATACTTCCAGCCAATGGGTACAGCCCTGACCTCTCTTTCTGAGCACTAGATTTGCATTTCCAAATACCTCCAAGATAGCTCCACTTGGATGTCCCCTGGGCAGGATAGGCTTGGGCCTCTGAGTTTGGAACTGTGGCTACTCGTTCCCCAAAAGCTCCCTTAGACCCCCACCCCCCTGTCTTGTTCCCTCCATCTTCCCTCACTCAGCCCCCCACCCCCTGGCATTGCTTCCTGCCCACAAACCTTCACACTTTAATCCCTGCTTCACCATCCCCCAGAGCAGGTTCCCACAGTGGTCACAGAAGGTGGGACTCATGTAGTTGCACACCTTGAAGTGATGCAGCATGTCTTTGTTGAAGCACTCCTGGAAGGGGGAAGAGCGTAAGGAATACTCCATGAGTTCCTGCCATCTCCCTCACCCCCATCCCTGCTATCCAGCCCTCTGACAGCCAGACCAGAGTCTGGAGTCACAAACTGTCAGGATGGTCAGAGGGCTTAAAGGCTGCCCAATCCATGCCACTTCAGAGGTGAAAACAGACCCAGAGAATAATGTTGTGCCTCAGATCACAAACAAGGATGGCTCTGGGAGTTGGGAGTGGGAGGAAGCCCAGAGGAGCCCCAAACCTTCTAGGGATTTCCTCATGTTGTCTGTACTCCCACCAACCAAAAGGCATCCCTCCTGAGAAGTTCCAGGAAGAGCCATTCCCTTGCTAGGAGAGGCACAGAGTTTCCCTGCAATGAAAGCCTCAGATGGGGACACCTAGCACCATTAAGAGCCTTCTCTAAGCAGTTGCTTTGAAGAAAGACTAAATAACATGTGGCTGCCAACCACACATGCCAAAAACAAGCCCGTGTTCCCCAATTCCTACAAATGTCTCCCCAAAGGATTGTGTGGCCCCACCCTAGCAGTTTCACCCACTCTCACTATGATGTCCCTAGTTTGCCCCTCTCTCCTCTACATGATGCTCCTGCCCTGATGCTGTCACCACCCTGCCCCCAACACCCATTCTCACCATGGTATCCCGGCTACTGGCTGCCGTGCTCATGCACTGGCCGAAGATCTTGTCGATGCATTTCTTATGGATCGCCATTTTGCATTCTTGGGAAGGCAAAGCCAGGGTAAGGGGGTAGGAAAGATGCAGGGCAGGGAGCAGAGACTGTGAGCAGGTGCCCACACTGCCCAGCCCCCAGGCACAAAGCTTCCTGTTCTTCTGGCCTGCCCAAGTAGCATCCCACACCATCTGGCCCAAAGCCTCCCACACTCATCTGGGCATCTGGCCCAAGGATTGATTCTTTTCCCCTCCCCACCTCCTGTCTGCCTGGTTACCATAAGCCCTAGGGAAATGGGGAAGTAGAGGGGAGAAAGAGATGATGACCAGAGAGAGGGCACAAAGGGGATGGGGAGGCCATGAAGGGATCCAGAGAGAGGGAGGGACCTGGCGGATGGAAGACACCATCTAGAAGTACAGGGAGAATGAGACCCTGGGAAGGTGTTAGGGAATACCAGGGAGGGAGCTTGGGGAGGAGGCTTTCTGGAGGAGTGGACAGCCTGGGGGAGGGGTAGTACAGAAGGGCTACTAGACAGAAGTAGCCTTCCTTTCTCCTTGGGACAGTGTTAAAGCAACTCTCTCCACAGTTTTCACACCCATACATTTGTACACTGGCACACATACTTACATGTGTGCACACAAGTGTGCCAGAGACACACATACACATATATTGACATACACACCCACATTCATACTTACGTCTGCATTTGTAGCCTTGCTTGTTAAAGCCCCTGAGAAACCGAGTCAGAGAGACAAGGTGAGGGGTGATCTTCCCTACTAATCCTTCCCCCCAGTTCCTCAGACTTCTCAAGGCAGCCCCTGGCCTACCTTTCCAGCTCTCCTTCAACCCATCCCCCACTGAGAGCTTGACTCCCCTTCTGCCCTTGGGAACCTTCCCCATCACTCACCAAACAAAGTCCTTGCAGACTGAGCAGAAGGTGGGCTGGCGAAAGAAAGTTGCAATGAACTCATGACTCTTGATGTAATGGATCTTGGGCTGCTTGATGGCCCCCCATCTGTTCATGGTGGGAAATTTGCTCTTGGCCTCCATCATCAGGGGCTGCTTGCAGTCTGGAGAAGAGACCAGAAGGGTCAGTCTCACCTTAGCCTGGAGACTCCAGAGTTTTGAAATCATAGCACATTGCAGCCTGGAGCACTTAAATCTCAAGTTAGAGGACAGGAGGAGACTTATCTAAGGTCACACAATGAGTGAGTGGTAAGGCCAGGACTAGTCACGTTTTCCAAATAGGAAATGGGAGATGGAGATGGGTAGAGACAGTCAGCCTCAGGAGGTGCTACAGGGAGGAAAGTTCACTTGGGTAATCCATAGTAGGCAATGGCAACTAGTTCCCCAAAACCTTCTGCTCCACCCCCTCTGAAGCAAACTTGAGGAGGAAACAGGGTCATCTGTCCTGCTAGAGAGTTAGAACCACTCATGGACAAAGCCTAGAAAGCCTAGGAGACGACAGTCTGAATCCTGTGTTTGTCATTTTCCTCAGTCTGTCTTCTACCTCTTCCTGTTGCTATAGGATATGCATGCATGTCCACTCTCCCACCCCACCCCACTTCCAGCAGGGCCCAAGTACACAACGTGAGGCCTTGGTTAACCATCCCTTACCTGTATCTTCCAGGAAACATTGAACAGACATGAGTACCTTGGCCCGAGGTTGCAGGTCCTGCTGAGGAGAGAAGGTATGTCCATGAGGAGAGGGGAGGAGTTCCCAGGACAGAATGAAAGGGAAACTCCCCACCCCACTCCTGCCCCCACCCAACAGCTGCTCTGATGAAGTAAAGAGCCCAGATGGGAGGCAGGGGGTCCTACAGAGAGAAGGCCACCTAAACATCACAAACACACTCTGGAAGGCAGGGACCTTGGAAAGGGCACACACATCCTTCCGCTCCCACATCCAAACAAAGCGACAGACAAAGGAGCTCACTTCTTTCAGGGAGCCTTCCCTTCTTGCCTCTACAGCACTCCTCAGCCCTGCTGGCCAACACTAGACTAGAGAATTTGGCGCCTACAGGTCAGTGACTCCTTATTATTCATTTGCTGTTTGTTTTCCCCAACTGACTGGGAGTCTCCTTCTTCTACAATCTTCTTGTCCACTATGGCAACCAAAAGTAGGTGCAGAAAGAATATTTCCCAGATGAATTCAGGACTCTGCCCTCAGCCCAGATGAAGGGAGAGGTCAGCGGAAGCCCTGTCTCACACCTGCCCCTTCCCCTGCTCTAGCTTGTCTGAAGTGGCTCTTACTGGGGGCAGAGAAATGGACAGTTATAAAGCCTTTTCCTGTTGAGACATCTCTGCTTGTTGGGAGCAAAGCCCATGGACTTTCTATGGGTCCTATCAGCTACAACAACATGCATCTGTGCTCACACAGATACAAAAGCACATAGATACATATGGCTCACACACATACGCACACACATACGGAGTAAGATAACAAATCTAGAGATGAAAGGCACCTCAGAAGCCATCTCATCCAGCCTCTTCATTTTTACAGATAAAGAAACTGAGACCCAGAGAGGGTTAGCAACTTGCCCAAGGACACAAAAGGATCGTGGATTTAGAAGTGGAAAAGACCTCAGAGGTCAACTAGCCTAACCTTTTCAGTTTACAGATGAGAAAACTGAGGCTGAAGGAGGTGAAGTGACTTATCCATATAGGCAATGCAGAATTTGAATCCAGATCCTTTGATTCCCAAACCAGTATTCTAAATAAAATAATACAGAGACATACAGAGACGTGCTCAAATGTCCACACATACACTCACACTTATTCATGGGTGTGCACACAGAGTGCCCAGCCCTGATGATTCCAACACCCCTGATCTCACCCCCTCACCCAGAATTCTTGCACCTCTTGGCCAGCACACACACGCCCACAGTCACCTCCGACAGGGATTCCTCAGCTGCCTTCATCAAGAAAATCTGGATGACCCATCCCTTGTAGATGTGGGCATCGACATTCGATGCCCAATCTGGGTATGTGGTGGGCTTCTTCTGGACCAGCACCTTCTTTCTCTCTGAGGTCCACACAGTTGGGGATGAGGTGGGACAACACAGGATGAACGCATCTTCAAGCATCTCCCCCTCCCAGAAAGGTATCTCCCCACCACTGAGCTCTTGCTAGTTGCTAGTTCACTCTGGCCACATCTAATTATCCACCAGGGACAACCTGCAAACTTCATTACAAGCAAGATCTCCACCATTGCCCAGCCCCACCGCAGCAGCTGGAACATGAGCTCACAAGGCTGGGGCTGACTACTCCATCTTCCTGGCAGCCTCCTGTAGTATGGTTGGGCATGGCGTACAGGAGGCTATGAATGACCATGGGAAGGAGGGGCTCCTGGGAACAACAAGGTCTCCCTCCCTTCCCCCATGTGGCCAGGACACATCAGAGAGGGAAGCCCTTGTTGGCTCTTCTGCATCATCTAGCTTCCTGCACAGCACTGCAACAGCCCAAGAAGGCAGGCAGCCAGCAAATGGATGGGTGGGTTGTCAAGTGGGAGCTGTCCAATCCCAGGACATAAAGGAAGCGGCCTGTCTGGGTGCCAGGTTGGGGGAGCTGAGCTTTCACAGAATAGGCTTTAATCCAAAAGACCTTGGGAGGTCTTCAGGTATGCCCAACATGGGGTAGCTGGGAGTGGGGGAGAAGGCAGGAGAGGTTGTGGATAGAATGCCAGGCCTGGAATCAAGAGGACTCATCATCCCAAGTTCAAATCTGGTTTTGGACACTTCTTAGCTATGTGACCCTAGGCAAATCACTTTACTCTGTTTATCTCAGTTTCCTCATCTGCAAAATGAGTTGGAGAAGGAAATGGCACACCTCCGTAGTATTTTTGCTAAGAAAACCCTTAAAGGGGTCACGAAGAATCGAATATGACTGAAAAAATGACTGAACAATAAGTCCTTACAGTCCAGAAAGCAGATAAGACATCAACATATGATATATTGTTAAAAACGAGGACTTGCAATCTTGTGGTATAAGGAACTTACTGGGTGTAAATTGACTGTTGCTGGTTAGAAAATGTTTTGAAGGCTATAGTCTCAGTGTAAGTTTTCAAACTTTTAGGATTCAGAACCCCTTCCCACGTCTAAAAATCTACCCTCCTTCCAAAGAACTTTGTTAATGTGGCTTTAATCTATAGATATTTACCATATTAGAAATTAAAGACATCTTAGTTTATGATGAATAGTTCCGACAATGTAGGTCCTCTGAAATGTTTTGGGGGACCCTTGGTCCCCAGGATAAATGTTGAGAAGTTCTGTCTTTGAGGACTGCCTCAAAGGAGGGAAGGAAACCAGGTGTAGGGGAAGATAGGAGATGAGACCTGGGCCCTGTCCCAAGGGAGCTGAGGATTTGGGACCCTGTCATGAGGGGAGGGATCACAGTCTACAGGGTAAAGGGGCAGCAGAGAACGGTAGACAAGGAATTCCGTGCCACAATGCTCATTCAGATGAAGGGCTGGATGGAGAAGACTTCCCACAGGAGACAAGGCTTAAATGTGCCCTAAAGATGGATTATAGGATTATCTAAAATCAAGGATGGGTCACATGGGACTTTCTAGGTCCTTGAGTGTGGCCCTTTGACTAAGTCCAAGTTTTACAGAACAAATCCTTCTGTTAAGGGAATTTGTTCTGTGAGGTTTAGATTCGGTCAAAGTCCTTGAGGATGTAGAGGGCCATGAGTCCTCAAGGCCTCAGGTTCCCCACCCCTGAAAGGTGAAGGACACTCGTGACTAACTACATAAGCAAAGCAGGGAAAGAACCCAGCGAATGGGGATAGGAGCAGTGAAGGGAGGGAAGAAAGATGAAGGAAGGACCATTGTGTGGAAAACCTAATGGTCAAGAAAGTCTGGCTGCTGAGAACATGCACCCAATCACCCAATCCGGGCTACCAGTGCAGGACAAAGGGATTAACCAGCATTGTCACAGCCCAGACAAAAGGGTCAAACAAGACCTCTGGAGTGGATAGGGAGCTTCCGTGATGGGCACACTCACCCCCTCTCTACTGCACCCCTTAAGGTACACAAAGCCCTTCTCATGATGGGAGGGAGCCCTGTGCTGGCTCACAGTAAAAAACAGCCTCTGTTAAGGAGCAACAGGAGAAAACTGGCCAGAGGCTGGGCTTGGGGGGCCTGTGGATTTCTCCTTGAGCCACACTAACAGACATGTTGCTATCAACACACATCCAGAAATGGACATTTGCAGACACCCACACACACTCACTAGCGTACACACATTCCTATCCAGAGCCAGCAGGGGGAAGGGATTACACAGGGGAGCAGTTCACCACCAAGAGCCCACCACTATCCATGCTGGCAGCTGCTCCCTCCCCATTTCCCTCTTCTCCTGGTTTTTGCAGCAGCAACAGCCCCAGTATCTTCAAGGAAAGGGAAAATGGAAAGACTGCAGGAAATCTTCAGACTTTAAAAGTATTTCCTGTTTATAAGTATGGGACACAGAAAGTCACAGGAGGGGAGGGAGACAGAGACACACAGAAAGACACAAAGATGAAAGGAGTAAGATAAACAGAGATAAAGACTGAGAAAGTGAACTAGAGAGAGTCAAAAGTAGAAATATTGGGGGGGAGAGAGAAAGAGACAGAAGAGAAAGAGAGAAAGAAATGGGAGAGAGAGAGAGAGTGAAAGAGAGAGAGAGAGAGGGAGAAAGTGAAAGAGAAGGGCCCACCCAGGGAGAGAGAGAGACAAAAAAGACACCCAGAAATACATGAATTGGGGAAGGAGGGGAAGGGAGGGAAACATTTAACAGGATGGAGACAGCTCTGTAGAAAGGCTGGGAGAGGGAAAGGACAGCAGAAAGGGGCCCCCACATTCAGGGATCAGACTGTTCTCTCAAGAAAATATCGAAATGAATGTTTTTCCACTTACAGAGTGAAACCAAACCTCCCCTGGAAGGAGAGGAAAACGGGGAGTGGAGAAGAGAGGAGAGGAGAATGGGAGGACGGAAGCAGTGCCATCTGGAATAAGCCCAGTTTGAGAAGGTACAGTGGCCCAGATATATCTGATATGGAGAGCTGTTTCCCTTCTCTTCTGCCTCCCCCATCAACGGCATGGAACAAAGTCCATGCAGGGCACTTCCAGCCAGCCTGATGAGGCTAAAGGGAGCCTGTAGACCGGAAAGCCACAATTTCTGGATTCTAAGGAAAGGGAAACAAGATAGTTACTTTCAGGACCAAGATGGGGGCCAGCAAAGAGTTTAAGGGGAGCTAAGAAGAGACTTTGCCCACTGTCTAGACTCTGTACATGGACTTGGGGTCCAGGAAGAGGGCTAGCTGTAGTCTTACCCTAGGCAAAAGTAAGAGGATGAAATCAGAGCCACCATGGACCATTTCCAAGTGAGGATCTCTTGAAGGCCTACCTCAAAAAGAGGGGAGTCACCACATGACTGACCACAACACTAAGACAAAATGAAGCTGTCACACATCCACAACTATCTTGTGACCTGATGGTTTATTTTTTAGCAATAACCCCTCAAAGTCCCATAATTCTTCACATAATTCATGGGAGAACCATTCCCCATTCACTCCCAGCCTTCTTGGGACCAAACTTCAATAAAAAAAAATCCAGCCTTTTCCTCCCCTGTCTCCCAAACTTTCATCCCTTGCTCCTTTCCTACAGCTACAGGTCAGAGAGCCTAGGCCAAAAAATCGGATCTGGGCTCACAGTATCCCCAGACCATGCATGGATCATTGCCCAGATCAGCTGCTTCTGTTTACCCAACATGGGCAGAGAAGTGTTCAGAATCTTCCAGAGGATGCTGTGAAATACAAACCCAGCCACAGCTCAAAACCATGCATGGGACCCCAACATCCTTGGACAGAACCTTCTTTCCTAGGTCCCCATATTTAGACACTAGCTCCAACTCTAGTTTATTGACTTGATGCCCCCATCAGAACTGACTCTCCTCCCAAATCTCCAGCCTTTATACCAATCCCTAGCCCTAACCTGGCACAAATCCCCAACCTTCTTCCAAACAATAACCTCTAGCTGATTCTACACACTATTGTCAAACTAAGACCATAACTGTGACTTTTTTCTCCAAACAAAAACCTCCAGCCCTCACGCACATCCTAACCGCCAACCTCCCTGACCGAAATGTAGACCTAAACCATTAATATTCCTCAGGCTCTAACCCTCAACTTTACCCTACAGGATAGCTTTTGCCACCCCACTCACCCCAGACAGCAATCCTTAATCCAGCTCCCAAGAAGTAATATTTAAGGTCAGAGATTTAGAACTGAAAGGAAATATCTAGTCAAATCCCCTCACTTTAGAGTGTTTCCCATTTCTGAACTCTGCTGGAGGATGGAATTCTTTTTTCTCTGTTTTCTCCCACTTCCCAGATATCAAATACAGTTATCCCTTCCATATCACAGGGATAAGGGACATGGTGACTCCTGCAATATGGAAAAGTCATGTAAAATTTTTTGGCCCTCCCTTAATATCACAGAAGAAGTCTGAATTATTATGGTATTAAAAGATAAAAAGGTTGATATTATACAATACTATAAATATATTTTATGCATTTCTGAGTTTCTAAACTTTTTCTGTATGGTCAGTTGGCCTTTACATGTTGTCCACGGCTTCCACAAAATGCCCTGAAAATTTCCATTTAATTTCTTATGCCAACTAATGCTATATCAAAACCAACAATGGGATGTGTCATCATGTAGAAGGTAGAAATCTATACATCTGGCTTTAGTGTCTCTAGCTCTGGTCTCCTCTTACCAGCTATGATAATTATATGTAAAGCACTTTGCAAATAAAAGTGCTATATAAATGCTTGTGGTTATTTGTATATTTCAAACAGGATGGCCCCTAGGTACCTCAAACTCAATATCCAATTCATTCTCTTTCCTCTCCAAACCCATCCATCTTCCAAGCTCCCTTCTTTCCATCAAGGGAAACACCACTCTTCAGCCTCCTCCAGGTTCTTTACTTGGGTGTTGGTCTTGACTCCTCACTGTCTCTCTCATCCCATGTACCCAATCAGCTGCCATCACTTTCCATTTCTACCTTTATAATCTCTCTGGAACCCGTCGTTTTCTTTTTACTCATGCACTTGGCTTAGGCATATGTCAATCTCTTGGCTAGACTACTGCAATAATCTCTTAATTGTTGCAGATCTCTGCCCTCGCCATCCTATCCTCCACACAAATGCCAGACTAGTTTTCCTTAAGTGCAGGTCTGATCACATCATTTCCCCGCCTCAAGAAACTTCAGTGGCTCCCTGTTTTCTCAAGGATCAAATAGAAATTTCTGCTTCACAAATGAGGGCTTCGTAACCTGGTCTTACCCTGCCTTTCCAGTCTCATTCCCTTCTTGAACTCCATGGTCTAGTCAAACTGGCCTTCCTACCAATACTCATCTCTTATCTCCGTCACCTTTCCAATGACAGTCTCCTCCTACCTTTTAATGAAAATTTGCTTCCTTCTTACCTCTACTTTTTAGAATCCGTTACTTCCCTTAAGACTCAGTCTCTTTCTACATAAAGTCTTTCCTCATCTTTCCCAAGGTGCTAGTGCCCTCCCCTGCTAACTACTCTGCATTTTGCTTTACAGATTTGGTATATATTCATAGAGATGTATATTACCTCTTCTTGTCCTTGAGGACAGGAATGATTTCATTTGTCTTTGCATCTCCAGCTTAACCCATGCCTGGCACATAGTAGGTGATTAATAAATCTGTACTGATTGATTGGTTGATTAAACATAGTAAATATTAAATATAGTAAAAATCTCAGTAATTTGAACCTCACTATTTCATTCTGACAGGAATGAAATTTATATTTGCAATGGATATATATAACTTGAGTTTTCTCTAAGCAAATAAAGAGTGCAAGTAAGACTTTAGAAATTGATGAAAATGTTTAGGAGAGTAAGCTATAGAAGTAAGAGTTGAATTCATAGAAGAGAATAATTTGACATGGATCATTAATTATTCTTATTTCTTAAGTAAAGAAGGTTCTTAAGAACTGCCATTAAGCCAGAAGTTTTTAACCCGGGGTCCCTGAATTTGTATGTTTGTGTTTTAGTGTTTTGATAACTGTATTTCAGTATAACTGGTTTCCTTCGTAATCTTGTGTATTTTACTTTATGCCTTTAAAAACCTTAATCTGCAGCAAAACTCTTTTGAGAAGGGACAGGGTAAAAGGGGAGAGAAAGTAGAATAAATAGGAGGGGGAATAAAATGGAGGGGAATACAATGTCTTTCACAACATGACCATTATGGAAGTGTTTCACATGACAACACATATGTAACTTACATCAAATTGCTTGCCTTCTCAATATGGGGGAGAGGAAGGGAGAGAATTTGGAATTCAAAAGTTTTAAAAATAAACACTAAATTTTTTTACATGTAACTGGGGGAAATAAATTATTAAATACATTTTTAAAAATAAAATTAAAAACAAAAAAAAAACCCCTTAATCTGAGGAGTCCACAGGCTTCATCAGATTGCCCTAAAAAAATTCTTGACACAAAAAAGATTATGAAACCCTGTACTAGGCAAACTCTGGTAAGTTTTATTTAAGTCACTACATATATATGTATTAGAAATCAGGAAAAAAATTTGTATCATGTAGTTACAGTAAAATAGGAAGTACTGAATTTGAATCTCAGTTCTACCACATCTTGGTTGTATGACCATGGACAAGTCCCTAAAACTCTTTGGGACTCAGTTTCTTTATCTGTAAAATGAGGAGCTTATCTAATCTCTAAAAGCCTCTTGCAGCTCTAAATCTGGACCTAATCATCCCAATGCCTATCATATAACTCAGTTCTTTGCCCCAACCCTGCCATTTCCTTAAAACCTAGCCATTTCCTTAAAACCTAGCATACAAAAGATTCCTAAAAGGCAGACAGGTTCCCTTAGGATCCTATAGGCAGCTTGGTGACATAGTGGATAGATCACTGGCCTGGAGTCAGGAAGATCTGAGTTCAAATCTTGCCTCAGACGCTTCCTAGCTATGGGACCTTGGACAAGTCACTTAACCCCAATCTGCCTCAGTTTCTTCAACTGTAAAAAGGGGACAATAACAGCACCTCTCTCTCAGGTTATTGTGAGGGTCAATTGAGATATTTGTAAGGCACTTAGCATGGCACCTAACACGTAGTAGGCACTACATAAATGCTTGTTTCCTTCCTATTTGCAGTCATATGACTAGCAACCCCTAAAATGACCACTACTAGGACTTTATTCACTAGACCAAGTATTATGCTGTGGATACTTTCAGCCCTGAAATTCCCATTCTGGGCCCCCTCTTCTATCATCCTGACTGGTTCATATCTAGGTCTCTTCCAGCCATGCTTCCCTTTACCATCTATTTCCTTGCCAGCTGCCTCTCCATCATTTGAAGACCCAACACTCTACCACCGCGCAGTTTCCAGCTCTGGAACCATAATCAAAAACAAACACCACTGCTCCTGGGAAGGTGTATGTGTTAATCTATTCACACCATTCTTGTAACTTTCCAAACCAAAATATTCCTCCTGGCCAACACTCAGTCATCTATATGTGGTCTTCCCTCATTGGAATTTAAGCTCTTTGAGCATAGAGATTGTGGCAGTTGTATATCTGTATCCCCAGAGTTTAGCAGAATGACTGGCGCAGGGGAAGGGCTTACCAATGCTTTCTCGTTCATTCAGAACTGGACAGTCACAGAGAGGCAGAGAAAGGATGCACAAGATTTTGAGGGAGGGGAGTCGATGAAACGGCCTTCCTCCTGACCAAAGCTAACCCCTCTACCTGTACAAGTGATCCCATTTCCTCCTGTCTCCTGCAACAGATGCCTCCTCTGTCAGCCCCACTCTTTCGCTTTATTTTTTAATCTCTTCCTGTGCCTTAGCTCCTTCCCTACTGCCTTACAAACATGCCTGTGTCTTCCCCATCCTCAAAAAGCCTTCACATAAGCCTTCCGTCCCTACTAGCTATTAACCTATATGTCTTATGCTCTTTGTAGCTAAACCCCTCGAAAAGGTTGTCTACAATAGGGGGCTCCACTTTCTCTCCTTTCCCTCTCTTCTTAACTAACCCCTTACAATCTGGTTTCCAACCTTATCCTTCCATAGAAACTGCTCTCTCCAAAGTCACCAGTGATCTCTTAGTTGCCAAATCCAATGGCCCTTTTCCAATCCTCATCCCCCTTGACCTCTCTGCAGCCTCTGACACTGTTGGCCACTCTCTCCTCTTTGAGAGTCTTTTTTTCTCTCTAGGTTTTCAGGACACAGCTCTCTCCTGGTTCTCCTACTCCTCTGACCCTTCCTTTTCTGTCTCCTTTACTAGCTCCTCATCCACTGACAGTAGATGTCCCTCAGGTTTCTGTTCTGGGTTTTCCTCTTTTCTCCCTCTCTACTACTTCAAAGGTGAGTTCATGAGCTCCCATGGATTTAATGACCATGGTCTATGGTGATCTATGCTGATCTGCCTTTTCTGCCTCAATCCCTCTGCCAACCTCCCATGTCACATCTCCAGTTGCCTTTCAAACATCTCAGACTGGATGTCCAGTGATGTCTAAAGTGATTTTCCTAAAATTTAGGCCTGATAATGCTGGTCACTACTCAATCAACTCCAGTGGCCCCCTGTTGCCTCCAGGATAAAACATAAAAACCCTTCCTCCTCCTCCATTTCCAGTCTTCCTAATATCTTACTTCCCACTGTGTACTCTTCAAACCACTGACACTGGCGTCTTGGCTGTTCTATGAATAAGACATTCTGTCTCTCCACTCTGGGCACTTTCTCTGGCTGTCCCCTATGCCTGGAATCTTCTCCATCCTCAACAATCCCTACTGCCTTGTCTGGCTTTCCTTTAAATCCCAACTAAAATCTCATCTTTTACTGGAAGTCTCTCCCAGCCGCTCTTAATTCTAGTGCCTTCCATTCATTAAAGTTTTCCTACTTATGCTGTATATAACTTGCTTTGAATGTCGAGTTCCTCGCCCTCCATTAGATTAGAAGCTCCCTGAGGGCAGGGATCTGCCTCTTTTTTATCCTCAGTACTTAGGACAGTGCCTAACATATAGGACTCTTTTAACAAATGTTTATTGATTGATTGATTCAGGGTCTGAAGAGGAAGGGGGCCAGCATCATAGCATTGACTCTTTGGGTCATTTACTTTTAAAGTAATTTATATATTTAATTCTAATTTTGCTCTGGGGGAAAACAAGATGGGAGGGGGAAAGGAGAATCTTTGTAGAGATGCTAATGGAGATCCAGCCTCTTCTTATCTCCATATATTTTTCACACAAAAGGTACAAATACACTGTAAAACAGTGGAATGAACATGGAAATCAAGAGACCTGGGTTTAATCCTGGCTCTTTGCTACTGATAACTTAAGTGACCACAGGCAAATCACTTTGGCAAGGTCTTTCTCTACCTCAATAAAATGGATAAGGTTGCACTGCATGATCTCCAAGTACCTTCCACACCTAACATTCTCATTTGTGATTCATGACTCCAGGAAATTACATTTTTGACATAAATAACTGAGTGAAAAATCCAGGCTTTGGGGAATGGTATCCCCAAAGGCACTAAATTCCTGCCTTTACCTAATAAATAACTTCACGGTAAAGATTTCTGTCTATACAAGCACCACCAGGAAAAAGTTCAAGTTATTTCCCATGACGCCTTGCTCCTTGGAGTCAGAGTCTTCAATCATAGCTGATTGCTCTGGCCTGCTCCTTCCCAGTGTTCCTGGGTAGGGTAGGGGATGAGGGGCAGATGGACAGCATCTGCCCTCCCCCAAGGCACTCAGTCAGCAGCTGGCTATGGAGGGTGAGGGACTGTCCACTTCCTAGTTCAGCCCCAAAGGAAACTATATGGACCAGAAATTCACCAAATATCTCACTCCCTCTCACCAGTATTTCCAAAATGGGGAGTTGAGTGGGCATAAGTTGGCAAGTCTGCCTGAAGTCCTGATGAGGATAACTTCCTAAGGACCTCAAGGACATGCACTAATAATGGTCATGCTAGCGACAGCTCACATTTCTGTCTCCATCTGGGACTTACTAAGCCCTCCTTCTGAGGAAGGCAGAAAAAGTATTATCTCATTTTTACAGATGACAGAACTAAGGGCTCAAAAGGTGCAATGCTTTATCTAGTCATGTCCCCGGCAAGGGCTACAGTCAGGAAACTCAACCTCACTCACAACCGCAGAGAAACCTTCAGGGATTCTTCAACATATTTGCCTGTCTTCCTGATCTCCCTACACCTTTCACCGAGGCCACATTGAGTCAGTGCCTTCCCCAGAGCGTCCACCCCCTCCAAAAAAAAGAGTCCTGGACACACTCAGAGGGCCTCAGTACAAAGCCAAGGATGAGAGAGAATGATAGCAGAGGCTGACACCTGCCTCTGTACATTTTCTCCATATGAGTAGAGCACCTCTAACAGCACCTGTAACCGTACTCCCCAAAGTTTCCTCCCAGCTCTGAGCCACCAACGGTACTCAGGGACAATTGATGGGGGGCCTTCTCCTCAAGGTGGGGAAGCCATCTCCTCCATAGCAACCCAGGACATAAGCTCTTCTCCTTGAACACACACACACACTACCATGTCACACACACCAACCACACATACCCATGCCATGACAAGCACATATAGACTATAGACATGCCTTACATGTAATACCACTCACCACAAATAGTACCCCCACATCATATACTTCCCATACCACAAAGTCATATACCATCCATACATAGCCACACACCACATATATCATATATATATTCCACATACTATATACCTCCAAACCACATATCCATATAATCCAAGACCAACTCACATTATATTATATACCCACCTACATACATCACACAAATATCACATATCACACCCCCACAATCACAATACTATTTACACATACCTACACTACCCATCTCATAGATATATGCTACACACTCTATATACATCCCACATACAATATCACATCATTTACTGTACAATCTCCCACTCACATATACTATATATACAAAACCACACACAACAAATATACACATAATATACAATACCATATACCCAACACAGGCCCATATACCTCACATGTCATACCACATATTCATATAATTGTGTACCATTCATGACACATATATAACAAAACAGATATGCATGTACCCCACACCACATGTATCATATGCATATTTACCATGCACACCTCACATAAGTACCAAACACAGAGACATGGCCACCACAGACCCCAGACAAATACCATATACTCTTGCACACACTGTAACTTTCACACCATACTCATTTATCCCACACACACACGACACTAGATATACACACACATCACTAAAAGGTAGGAATGAAACCCTGAGTCCAGTGGGAAAGGTATGGGAACTATTGCTCCCTGAGCCACCCCCAAAAATCCCTGACTGCCCCCCATAAATAGGATTTAAGTGACACCACCCCACAGAAAGGATGGACAGAGAAGGAGCAAGCCAAGTCTGTAGCTGATGCTTCTTTTCTCATCTTCCCTCTCCGCTTGTCCCACCTCCTCTCTAGCTCAGGCTCTGAAGTTGGAATGGCATCCATATGCTGTCTCTTCTACTTCCTCTCCTTACATAGTCTACCCTACCATCCCAGGGATAGAGAACTTTGAACACTGAATTCACATCCCAGGCTCCTAGCTTTCTTAACAAATCTGAGGAGCTGCCACCTTGTGCTGACTGCTTTTGAGACCATAGACCTGACAGAACTTGAAGGGATCTGAGAGATCCAATCTAACTCCTTGACTTTATGGAGGAAAACACTGAAGTCCAAAGAAGGATTTGGACTTGAAGCAACTCACGTAGCCCGTAGTAAGACAAAGAGCGGACCCCTGATGTCCTAACTTCTCTGCTGGGACATGGGTGCTTCCTGCACCCCACCTTCCATCTTCTCAGAACTGCTGTATCTGATCCTGTCGGTCCCTCATTTCTCTGGCCTGGCCCTAGTTCCTGAGGCCAGCTTTGCAAGAAGTTGAGGGAAACATGACTTTTGAACTCAGGGGTAAAGTCTCCGTCCGTTCAGTCCAAGGTAAGTTTCATCCAGAGTGAGAAGATGGTTCTTTCTCTTCTAAAATTGCAGAACCATAACAGCAGGCTGGCGGGAGCCCAAGGGGCCCAGGAGTACTGAGGAATTCTGGGAAGAGCGAAAGTTTGACCATTGATATTATCACTAGTAACAGTAAGTGCTGATCATTTTTATCTAGCACTAGGCCAGGGGCTCTTAGCTGACTTTTGTATCACAGACCCATTAGACAGTCTAGGCTGGTGAAATCTATAAACCTCTTCTGAAAATTATCATTTTATTTCCATGAAGTTAAATATACAAAGGGTTACAAAGGAAACCAATTCTCTTGAAATATAGTTATCTACTTTAAAAAAATAGTTCACAGATCCCAGGTTAAGAACCCTTACATGACACAGTTTCTATCCCAGGCTTAAGAAGGCCTAGAACTGGAAACATAGAAGCTAGAAAGTTGGGCCCTTAGTCCAGGGGTGGCCTTCAAGGTCCTCAAGGGTGGCCCTTTGACAATCAGGCAATTGGGTTCCCTGCCCCTGAATGCTAGTCTAACTACCTCTTGGCACAGTTGTAGAAACTGAAGTCCAAAGAGGAGAAGGGACTTGCCCAAGGTCACCAGAAAGTTAGTAGCAGAAAGAACTGGAAATAAAGTAGATAACCAATCATCAGAAATGGCTAAACAAATTGGGGCACATGAATGTAGTGGAACATTACAGGATACAGGTAATGTAAGAAAAAATCAATATAAAAACTTTTTAAAAGAAACTTAGTGGCAAGGTTAAGACTAGCATGTTCCCCAGACAAAATGTACTAGAAGAGCCCTTATCACTTGGCAAATCCACCAAGTGACTCAGACCCAACCATCATGGATGCTCACACTTTCTGTCCATGTGATGTTCCCAAAGGAACAAGTTGATGTGAACTCCATCTCTGTGTCTGTGTGACAAACCTGTGTGCCCCTCTAAATGTGTGTGGGTGTATGACCATACATCTGTCTTGAGTGTGCATTTCTGTGTCTGTGCCTTTCTGACCTCTCTTATAGCTCTATTTTACAACCAACCCCTTCCCTTAACTCACCCTAGTTGAGTTCTTCACCTCTTATCAAAACTACTGTAGAAGCTCTGACTCACCTCACCCTTGTCCAGCCTCCACTGAGCTGAAAGTGAAGATGACATGTCAACATCTTCACTCAATAAACTCCAGTGGCTCCCTATTACACTGGGGTTCAGATATAAACTCTTCAGTTTGACATCTAGATCCCTTCACTGCCTGGCCCCAACCGACCTTTCTAGACTCATTGAACATTATTCCCCTTAATGAACCTACTGGGTCTCATGTACTACATTCCATCTCTGTATCTATTTCTTTGCATGGGCTAGTTCCATTCCTGGAACATGCCCTTCCCACCCCTCTGCCACTTAGAATTCCTAGTTTCCTTCAAAATCTAGCTGAAGGGTCACCTTCTACAGAAAATCTTTCCTGATCCTCTTAGCTGCTAATGACTTCCTTCCAAAAGTGGCCCTGAGCTTGTATCTTCCTCATATGTACATAATTCATACATATATATGCATCCTCAAAACTTACCTTTTCCTTGTATATCTCTTTTGTATGTGTATATATTCATCCATATATCTAAATATACACTCAAATATTACCTTGTATTTTGTTTGTATATAAACGTGTTGTACATGCACATTATTCACACACACCACCCTAACCCTAAATGCCCTAAAATGTACCTGCACATGCAGTGCACCCACACACATAATAAATGCAAACATGTGTGTACATGTTTAACTACATGTAAATATGTATGTATATGCATCTCGTCTATATAAACTCCTTGATGGTAGGAATTATTTTATTTTTTCCTTTGGACACTCAGTGCTTGGCATAGTTCTTGGCTAAGAGTATATAGGTAAGGGCTGTATTCATGTGTGTATGTTTGTGTGTGTGTGCATGCATATTTGAGTGTGATTTATTTATGTGTGCCTATGTATGTGTTAGGTAGAGGGTGGCAGGGAGGATGACAGGGTCGCAAGGCTAATTAACCTCATTAGGTAACGAAATCCACATGGGAAAGGGCAAAGAAAGGATGACCTGAGGCTAGCTCTGCATATATCCTTCCCTTCCTCCCTCCTTCCTTCTTCAGCTCTGTTTGGAGAAGATGAAGATTAAGTTGCTCAAAGCAAAAGGGAGAAGTAAAGGGGGGAAGTGGGGCAGGGTTTAACCCCTCCCCCCAAGGTTTAGGCCTTAGAGAGCCACACTCCTCCTCCTTCCCCCCTTGCCCATCCCCCAGCTGCCTGAATCACTAGAATGAGACTTCCCGGTGAGGAGCTCCCTGCCTGGCTTTCTGGGCCAATGAACTGTGACCAGCTTGATATCCCTTCTTCTAAAGGTCCTGTAGCATTCCCAAACCCTGTAAGATTTGGCATTGTCCCTCCCTACTTTCCAGGACCCTAGCTTGGGGTCCAGATTCAGGGAAAGTCAATCCAGCCCCTGGGCTCCAGATCCCCAGGCTGCTCTTCTGATTTTACCATGGTGGGGTGTACCAATGGTCAACAGGGGAAGGGAGGAGAAAGAAAGGAATAGGGGAAGAAGGAATGAGGGGAGAGGGAGAGAAGAATGATGAGAGAAGAGGGAGGGAGGGAAACATGCCTGTTTTTCTGTAAACTTCTTTCTGATGAAGATAAAGGTGTTAACGCTGTCCTAGTTTGGGAGACAGGATGTAGTGATGGGGGTATCAGTTGAAGTATTTAGTAAATATTTTGAGAAAACTGTAGTTGCAAGAGCACGCAGGATTAGGAATCAGGTGGCCTGCCACTCATTGACTGTGTGATCTCAAGAGTCACTTGATAGTTCTGGGTCTCAGTTTCTCCATCTGTAAGATGAGAGGGTTAGATAGAATGATCTCTAGGGTCTCTTTCAGCTCTGCTAATTTGTGAATCTGTGAAAAAACTTTAATGTACATGACAGGTTTTTGTTTCATTCTCTATGTTCTTTCTACAGAAGAAAGAGAGAGATTATGCTAGCGTGGGAAGGATTATGTTAGATTGTGGGTGGAAGGCCCAAAGCCCACCAGCTTTTGGACTGGCTGAAAGTGAGTCAGGCAGGGATTGAGTCCAGTCCAAAGTGCTCAGGTAGACTGATCCCAGATAAGTACTGGATGTTCTGGGACAGCAGATGTCATTCTCTTTGGCCCTGGGGGGGGGGGGGTGCAGAGGAAGGACTCCAGGCCAAGAAGGAAGCACAGGGCCAAGCATGGTAAGGGGAATAAAGAGGGGGGTTGCTGCACCCAGCAGTCTCTGAGTGGTTTTCTGTGATAACACTCTTGCTGTGTTTTTGTGTGAGTGTACAACCTTACCCTTGATAGCTCTGTTACAAATCTTCCTTGTGCCAAACACCCAGAAAAGCAGGGAAGAAAGGGCCAGGTAACAGAAGTGGGGTCCATAAAGTGGAGAGCTGAACAAGTTCAACTTTCTGACAAAGTTTCCAATTGAGTAGGAAGGAGAATCTGAGAGAAGGGCAAAGCTCCCTAGGTAAGACTTGGGAAGGGATCGAGGCCCCAGAAAGTTGACATGATTAGCAAAGGCATCACTCTAAGCCACCCTCCGCACCAAGCATGTACACACAGAGTGTCACTGTTCCACACACACTCAATCCCAGAACAAAGCATGGAGTCACACTCTCACAGAGAGTGAGTGTCGTACACTAATACAGCAGGCATTCGCAGAGTCATGCACACTCACACACACAAGCAGACATACCCACACAGTAACAGTCACTCAGTCACACACAATCACATTTGTATTCACTGCCTCCCACACATTCAGTCACATATTTGCCCTCGAATGGCCTGCTGGTAAGCACTCTGGTTCAAACTCTGTCTATCACAAGGAAACCCAAATGACCTGGGTCTCCACCTCACGGTGCCCTGGTCATAGTTGGCTACAACATGTCTGGGGATATGCTGGGGGAGAAAAAGAAACCATGCACCCACACCCACACACATACTCACACACACAGAATCAGGTGAATACATGTGTAATTTCACCATGTAGTATCTGCACAGATAAACTGCCCCCATATCTAAATCCCCAGCAGGATTCACAGAGACAGGAGACAAGCACAGACAGAGGGAAGTCAGAGTCACATTGGACACAAGGAATTAGGGCACAGAGATGGGACATGGAACAGATATGTGCTACAGACATGTAGGACAAACAGAGTGACAGTGTTCACACAGGAAAGAAAGAACAGACACAGAAAAATGCAGACACTCCCTAGAGGTAGATGGAGATTTTACAGGGAGGAACCTCCCCTCAAGAAAAGTCACTTGGATGGTAGTGAGAAACTCCCTAGTCATAAATTTTTCTCAATGCTGCCAGTCATGGGAGAAAGCCAAGGGAGGGAGGGGGGATGTGGAAGTGAAGTGAAAAGATGGTCGAAGGATGGACCCTTTTTCTCCACTACCCACCAAAACTTAGAAATCCAAGGGGTCATCATGTTGATGACTTCTGTGTATAGGAGTAGATGAGTACATTCTCTAAAGCCTTCCCCCAGCTCATCAAAAAGTGTCCAGGATTCCCTTCCAGAGGTCCCCTCTCATCTGGTCTAGGATGAGTCTCAGATCTACTGGTCCAATTGAGATGGGGATAGGGTACATCTGTCCCTTAAAGTTCAGGAAATGTAGTAACTCTGTAGGGACAGAGAAAGACAGAGTCTAGGGTACAGAAAGGAAAAAGAAATGAATGAAGGAAAAAAGAGACCTCAGAGGCAAGAGGATAAGTGATGTAGAAAGCAGGTAGTCAGCCAAATTAAGGCTCTTCTCTCCCTTCGTCCTGATGGGGAAAGGAGTCAGAAATGGAATAGGGAGTACATGATGCAGTTGGAAGGAGGGCAGAAGGAGAAGTACTAGGATGGAGGGGACATCGGAGGAAGGGTGGGAACACAAAAAGGGCAAAGAA
Organism: Potorous gilbertii; assembly: GCA_028658325.1. NCBI lineage: Eukaryota > Metazoa > Chordata > Mammalia > Diprotodontia > Potoroidae > Potorous > Potorous gilbertii. The sequence goes on along the minus strand of CM053771.1, from coordinate 5,852,621 downwards.
AGGAAGAGAAGATAGGATAAGGGACAGAATGGTAGATGAGACAAGACAAGACCAAGCAATAAAGGAAATGATGTGATTTCAATGATTGACAGTGAATAAGAGGCAATGGATAGGTGGAATAAGTGAGGGGGTCAATGGATGTGGGGATGACAGATGGAGGTCAATGGATGTGAAGTGATGGATAGAGGTAAGTGGAGAAAGGATTACAGATAAGATGACAATGAATGAGGGATATCAAAATGTTGGGATGGTGGAACAGGGGGATGTTGGGCAGGGTGAATAGGGATGATGCTTTTGGGGTACAATGAATAAGATGATTATGGACCAGAAGACATGCATGGAAGACAATAAATGGGGGTAGAGAGTGGGAAATGCCCGATGAAGTAGTTACTAAACCTCTGGAGAGAGAGAGAGAGAGAGAGAGAGAGAGAGAGAGAGAGAGAGAGAGAGAGAGAGAAAGTCTTCATCAGTCAAGTGACAGAGACACAAGGAAAGGTACCAAGGAGAGACCCGACAATGAGAAAGCCTGTAGAATGGTCACTGGGAAGGCAAAGAAGCAGAAGGGGCCATCGGCCACAGTGTTCTCTTGGTTCAGTTTCAGAAGGGACCCGAAACTCTCCAAGTCCAGAACCAGGAGACTGGTAGCCCTGACTGCACTGAAAAGACCCGAGTTCCTCTCCTAAGCCCAATCCCGAGGGATGAGGGGTCCTTGGCCCCTCTCCCGGTTACCTCCTACCTCCTCACCTTCCGGTAGCCAAGAATGGGGGGGGGGGGTTACCTCTCCTGGGTGAGGGGTCTCTCCAGGGCCGGTAGCCTTCCTCTGCTGAGAGGATCTATCCGGTTCAACAAGGGCCGAAGGGGTCTGGGAGAGCTCTCTGCTCTGGGGCAGATGAGGGTTGAGGGTGGAGAGTCTCTCCTCCTAGTTCCTGGGTTGGAGAGGGAGGGGGAAGGGAGGGGAGGGCGAGATCTGTCTCAATTCCAGGGGAGTCTCTCGCAGCCCCCAGGCTCTCGGCACTCTGGAGCTGGGGAGGGGAAAAGAGAAGGTGAAGTCTCCGGTTCTCTGCTTTGGGGTGTGGGGCGGGAATCTCTCAGTCCTCTGGAACTCGGCGCTCAGCCAGTGTGGGGGTGTCCTGAGTATTTGGGGTATCTCTTCCTCAAGAGAGGGGGATTGCTGGGTTCCCAGGGGTACTTCGCCCAGGCAGCTGGGGTCCCTCACCCTGGGAGCTGGAGGAAACCGAGAACTTCTGGGTCCTTGGGGTCTCTCCACCCCAGGAGTGGGGGGGATCACTCAGTCCAACAAGTCTCTTACCTCGCAGAGCGCCTCGGTTCCGCTGGCAGGCTATCTTCTGGCCCAGGCGTCTCTCGACTCCGAGTTGGGGGAGAGGGGAGGCGGACCTCGGGTGGTGAAGGGGTTAGGGTGCAGGATCCCTCTGCGCTGGGGCCGGGGAGCTCCCTCTCTCGTTCTGTTCCGGGCTGGACTCTGCCCCTCCGGTCGCCTCTGGCTCCGGGAACAGTCACACTAGGAAGTGCTGAGTGGGGGGCAGGGCGGCCGAGACCTCACTGAGGTGCTGGAAACCCCGGTGGTAGGTCCAGTTCGGCCCAGAGCCTCCCAGGACCGCCCTGAGGCGCCTCTCGGTCCTTGGCCGAGGTCTCCCTCCCTCCCTCTGTCCCTTCTGGCCCCTCTTTTCCCTCGGCCCCCCTAGGCTGCAACTCTGCTGCCGCCCTGCCCCTATAGGCAGGGTTTCCTATTCTCTGTCTCTTATAGAAGTGTGTGTGTGTGATTGGTGTGTGTGTGTGTGTGTGCGATGGGTTTGTGTGAGTGCGTGATTGGTGTGTGTGTGAAGGGTGTGTGTGTGTGAAGGGTGTGTGTGTGAAGGATGTGTGTGTGATGGGTTATGTGTGAAGGGTATATGTGTGCGTGATGGCTGTGTGTGTGAAGGGTGTGTGTGTGTGTGTGATGGGTTTGTGTGAGTGTGTGATTGGTGTGTGTGTGATGTGAAGGGTGTGTGTGTGTGTGATGGATGTGTGTGTGTGAAGGGTATGTGTGAGTGTGTGTGTGATGGCTGTGTGTGTGAAGGGTGTGTGTGTGTGATGGATTTGTGTGAGTGTACAATTGGTGTGTGTGAAGGGTGTGTGTGTGTGTGTGTGAAGGGTGTGTGTGTGTGATGGGTTTGTGTGAGTGTGTGATTGGTGTGTGTGTGATGGGTTTATGTGAGTGTGTGATTGGTGTGTGTGTGTGATGGGTTTGTGTGAGTGTGTGATTGGTGTGTGTGTGAAAGGTGTGTGTGTGTGAAGGGTGTGTGTGTGTGTGTGATGGGTTTGTGTGGGTGTGTGATTGGTGTGTATGTGTGAAGGGTGTGTGTGTGTGATGGGTTTGTGTGAGTGTGTGATTGGTGTGTGTGTGATGGGTTTATGTGAGTGTGTGATTGGTGTGTGTGTGATGGGTTTATGTGAGTGTGTGATTGGTGTGTGTGTGATGGGTTTGTGTGAGTGTGTGATTGGTGTGTGTGAAAGGTGTGTGTGTGTGAAGGGTGTGTGTGTGTGATGGATGTGTGTGTGATGGATGTGTGTGTGAAGGGTGTGTGTGTGTGTGTGTGTGTGTGTGTGTGTGTGTGTGTGTGTGTGAAGGATAGAGTATCTAGCTTCTCCGAGAATGAGGATGAAGCCTCTCTCCTGTCTCAGTCTCTTAGGAAGTCTTCTGACTTTCCCTCCTTCTTCCCTTGTATCAGTCCGCAGTCTCTGTGGATCTCTAAGTCTATCCTCACCCACGCCCCTCCATGTTTTGGTTTCTGTCACTGTCTTTCTAGTTGCATGTGTTTCCCCTTATATCTATCTTCTTTCCTCCTTCCTTTTCCTATGGCTCTCTCATAGCACCAGACATCTGTGAGGGACCTTAAAGATCTTTCTCCCCGTGTCTTTCTTTTTCTTTGAATATGTTTGTCTCTGTGCCATCACTCTTCTACCTTCTACCCTGGTACCCCCGCCCCAGTCTCTCTGTGACTCTCTTACTCATTTTCTCTCTTTCTCTCTGTCTCTGTCCCTCGGTCTCTGTCTCTGTATTTGTCTCTCTCTCTCCACTGAATAAGTAAATTAATTTAGGTAAAATTGTCAACTGAGGGACTCTGAATGCCGATTGAAGCATATTTTCTTCACTTATTCTTTTTCATATTTTGTTGTTGTTGTTGTTGTTGAGGGCAAGGATGGAGTGTGGTATCAAGTCCAGACCAGAACTTCAGGGAAGCCTGTTCTCTGAGTCTGTGCTTATTATCATCTGGTATTGCTCTCCATGCTCCCTGGAAGTTGTTTTCCCGTGAGATAAACAGAGTATGTACAAAGTACAAGAAGATATGTAAAATCAACAGATGCCCTCAAGGATAACATTCCTGAAAACAATGAACTAGCTAAAAGACTAGCATTGAGGACTGGCAGTTTGTCATGTTTACCTGCGGTTTTTATCTTTAAGAACTCTGACCCTCAAATCAATTAATGGAGTTGTGTTATCTTCTTCCGCTTGACCGTGTCTTTCTTCATCACCGCTTCGCCATCCTCCACATTTGTTTTCCTTTTGATCTGTTTCTTCTTTCACTACTGTGACTAATATGAAAATATATTTCACATGAAAGCACATGTATAACCTACATGAAATTGTCTACAGTTTTTTGAAGATGGAAGGGTAAGGAGGTAGAAAAATTTGGAATTCAAAATCTTGTAAAAATTTTGGGGAAAAATAAAATATTCTTTTAAAAAACAAATAATGCTTGTTCTTGGTTTTGGATAGATATGACCTTTTACCTAGCTGACTACACTAAATCTCTTACATAAGATCTAGAACTCTCTCTTATTTGAACTGACATATCTAGGTGCTGAGTGCATTAGAACTCATACACTCCGGGTATTGCCTGGTATATATTCTTATCTGTAGACTTTCTCTGATTTCTGTTTGCCATTCATTGGCTTAGATAAATGGGTTTATTTGCTTTTCACTATATGTTTCCTTTGTAGAATTAGCATTTGGCAGGATAGGAGTCAAGTCTTGGATATACACATTGAAATATGCACGAATGTGTGTGTGTGTGTATAATCATATTTAGGGGAGGCAAATAAATATAATTGTAGCCATATACCCTTTCTCTGTGGAAAAGGGGGTCGCTACCCTCTGATACCAACCTCCTGCTTCCCTTCCTGGCAGAAGTCTCTAGAGATATTTATTCACACCTCCCTACCTATATATAGAGGATGAAACTCAATATACACACTATTTACATTAAAAAATATTTTTTAAAAATCTGAAAGAATACATGTGAAAAACTGTGAATTCAATGCAAAATCATGTAAAAACAAGTATTTGTAGCAAAATGAGGACATATTGCATGTTAAGAGTTGTTTGTAACCTATCCAAGATAATGGGTGGAAAGTGGAATCCCAGAGTGGGTCTTCCTTTAAGAATAATTTGGTTTTTTTCACATGGCTTTGAGAGCTTGGATGCCTTTCTTTGACAACTACACGTTCACACCTAGCGACCATTTAGCAACTGAGGAATGGCTCTTAGTTTGTTAGAAAGTTCCTTGCGAATCTTGAGATTTCCAACCTATTTATTCAACTTTATCTCACATTATTTTCCACGCAGTCTGCGTTCCAGTCCAGGCTCGGTTCTTGTTTCCTCCCCTGTTCTTGTAATGCCTTCTCTGGTCTACACCTCTCCACTACCCCACCATCGTCAACAGCAACAACCACCACGTTCTTCGGTTAACCTGCCCTTTCTTTCGGCCGCCCCCCGTCCCTTGCCCACCACCCTCCGCCTGGCATGGCACTGGGCACTTCAGTGCCCACAAATGTCAATCTCCCTCCGTCACTCTTTCTGAGGACCGAAAAACGTTTCTTGAGTGCTTACAGTGGGCGGGGCCATGAGGGGCGGGGCCTCGATGGGCGGGGCCGCGAGGGCGGGGCAGAACACCGGAGACCCTTCCTGCAGGTCACGTTGGCAAGGTGGGGGCCCGGCAGGGATGCTTTGGTCTAGACGTTAGGAGGACGGTGCTGGGGGGGAGAAGTGAGCGTGGGGGTGGGGTGGGAGCCGTGGAAGAAGGGTGGGCGTGGGTGCGGTGACCACGGAGACGATTCCGTTCAAACAGAGTCATCGAAATGCTTTGACCCCACGTGGCCGGGAGAGGAGGGCCCCTCCCCCACCCCCGCCCCCAGGGCTCCCGGGCCTTTCTCCCCTCCCTCTCCAGATCGCGGCCCGCCTCGGCTGCCCCCAGGCAGAGAACGAGCCTCCCCCGCCCCCTCCTCCTCCAGGATCCTCCCGTGACCGCCCCGCCTCGGGCCTCGGCACCTTGAGACCTGCGGGGCGGATCCAGCCGCCGTCCCCGGGCCTCGCTCCTCCTCGGGGTCCTCAGGAGACCTCCCCTGGGTCCCCAGACCCTTCCAGGGCTGTCTCGCCAGCACCACGTTCCCTCCTTTCTCCGGGCTCCAGGAGACGCCCTGTCCTTGCCCCGCGGAGGGGAGGCCTCGGGAACCCCAAGGACGCCCCCACCTTCGGGGGCCCACCTCCCGCTGCTCCCCAGACCCCCCCGCAGTCACCAGAGAGGCCGGGAGGAGGGCGTTGGGGGTCCGGGGGCCTGGGCCAGCTTCCCGGCTGACGCCCCTGCCCACGCCCCCTCCTCGGCGCCCTGGGCCTCTGCCGGCCGCCCCTCCATCCCGCCCCTGCCCTTTAGTCCGCTCTCCGCCCCGGGGTGCCCCCGGGAGCCCGACCCTGACGGTCCTCTCCTCCCGCAGACGACATGACCAGAGCCCGGGATTCCTCGCTCACCGTCTTCCACCTGGTGTTCTTTCTCACGGCCTCCACCGTCTTCCACCTGGGATGGCGGAACCTGAGGGCGCCGCCGGACCTTCCGGCCCCCAGAGTCCAGCTGCCTCCCAGCAGCTGGACGGTGGACCCCAGAGGCCGCCTGGGGAACCAGATGGGCCAGTACGCCACGCTGTACTCCCTGGCCAAGATGAACGGGAAGCAGGCCGTCATCCTGCCCCGGATGCGGAGCACCCTGGGCCGCCTGTTCCGCATCTCGCTGCCCGTCCTCACGGAGGCCGAGGCCCTGCAGACCCCCTGGGTCAGCTACGCGCTGGAGGACTGGATGAAGGACGAGTACCGCCGCATCCCGGGCAGCTACGTGTCCTTCAGCGGCTTCCCCTGCTCCTGGACCTTCTACCACCACCTCCGCCAGGAAATCCTCAGGGAGTTCTCCCTGCACGCCGAGGTCCGGGAAGAGGCCCAGGCCTTCCTGCACCAGGTGCGCCGGGGCCGAGGCCACGGCCTCACCTTCGTGGGGGTCCACGTGCGCAGGGGCGACTACCTCCGAGTCATGCCCGAGAAGTGGAGCGGGGTGGTGGCGGACAGGGGCTACCTGGAGAAGGCGTTGGGCTGGTTCCGAGCCCGCTACGCCAACGTGGTGTTTGTGGTCGCCAGTAACGGCATGGCCTGGTGCCGCAGAAACATCGACTCCTCAAAGGGGGATGTGGTGTTTGCCAGCGGATGGATGAGGCGGTCTGCTGAGAAGGACTTCGCCTTGCTGACTCAGTGCAACCACACCGTCATGACCATTGGGACTTTTGGCTTCTGGGCGGCCTACGTGGCAGGGGGAAACACAGTCTACTTGGCCAACTACACCCTACCCAGCTCCAAGTTCTTGAAGATCTTCAAACCTGAGGCTGCCTTCTTGCCCGAGTGGGTGGGGATCCCTGCTGACTTGTCACCTCTGCTTAGGAAGCACCCTTAGCCTCCCCCAGCCCAGCCATTGGTCTGGATCACATCACTAATGGGGGACTAAGAGGAGAATGCAGGATCAGTTCTCTGACTCCACCCTTAAGACAGTCACCCACCTCTCCATACTCTTCTGCAAAATGTCTCCCGTTGTCTCATGTCCACTGAATTTCCTTTCCCCAAGGAGGCTGAGTGCCCACAGGTTTGAGTCTTCTCTGGGCCTTCTGCCCAGAGGCACTTGATTGAATAAAAGTTTGTGCAATTCACTTAGCCTCTCCATTGGGATTGGAGGAGGGATGGTGGAATCTCATTCCTTGTAATAGCTAACATTTATACGGTACTTTAATATTTGCAAGGTGCCTTTAACGTCTATGTGTATATGACACATGCATACATAACTATATATCTGAATAGTATTGATAAGAACCCAAGATGTCATTGACTTAGGAAGCACCTGGAGAAGAAAGTGGCCCTTTCCCTTTGCAGATAAGCATATTCTCTGCAATTTACGGTCTCAAAGAGTAGTGGTGTCTAGGATCTCTGCAGGCCATGTACTTATTCAAAAACCCCAAATTAACATTATCTATGTTTTGTTGTGTTTTTACCCATTTTATCTAACACTTCCCTCAACTTCTAGTTCAGGCTGCACTCCGAGGAAGCCTTGAGCATTGACAAGGCTCTCTACTTACTCTTCCACATTGCCTTAGCATTTTATGTATATTACTCACTTAATTCTCCCAGCCACCCTTTGGGGTTGGCACTATATTCTCATTTTCCAGATGAGGAAACTGAGAGGGAGATGGGTTGACTTGCCAAGGTCACTTGGCATACACTAATACGTGTCTGAGGCAGAATTCCCATTCTGGTTCTCCTAACTCCAGGTCTAGTAGTCTATCCAGTGGACCACTTCCACCCAGCGCCAGGCCAGGTTTGTCTCTGTCTCAGTTGTGTTCTCCTCTGTTTTGGTCCCTGAGCTTGTCTCTGTGAGAGACACTATAGAAGGAAAAGCTTGATGTCAGGAAAACCTGAGTTCAGCTCCCATTTCTGACTCTGGGCAAATCACCCCTTGAATCCTTAGTCTCCTCACTTATGAAATGAGAAGGTGGAGGCAGATGATCTCCAAGGTCCCTTCCACCTCCAAATCTAAACTATCCACCATGTGAATCAAGAATCCCTTTGGCTGGAGGAAGAGATTGAGGAGGAGAGGGAAGAAAAGGGAACAGGAAGTAAGTATTTGGGGCCTGTTTAGGCACTGTGTTTTGTGGTTTGTACAATCTCATCTGATGCTCACAACAACTTGGCAAGGATTCCCATTTTACAGTTAAGGAAACTAAGGTTAAATGACTATTCAGGGTCCTAGAAATAGAGCCTCATCATCCGATTCCCTACCCACCTTTCTTTCTGCCATATCAAGAGAGTCCTCTGTACACCTGTGTTAAGAGAAGTGAAGCCCTTAATGTCTCTGGACCTCAGATTCCTTTTTTGTAAATGAGGAGGTTGGACTAAGTGACCTTTAAGTTCAATTCTAAGAATTCTGATTATGTGCTGCTGTGTGGATTCTTCCCCGCCACCACAGACACACACCTTTGCCCAGGTGCTCTTATCTCTATCTCCCTATCTGAACTTCTCGCCCAGGTCTCTGTCCCCTGTGTGAAACGGGTTTCTTGGTGTTGTCATCTCTTTTCTGTGGTCTTTTCCTCCCTTGGTGTCTAAGGCCCAGAGCTCTGAGGCAGGGCACCTTAGCAGTCCCTGGCCAGTCCACAGGTCCCAGAATCAGTGCCCACTAGGCTCTTCCAAGTTCATGGTCAATACTGGCCAGGGGTTCAGCAGCCAGTGAGAAGTGGGAATGCAGAAAGAGAAGACCCATACCACTGTTTTACTCTGGAGAAGAGGGTAATGAGAGTATTGAAGGCATCCAGGAGCATTAGAAGGTCAGTGACAATCATCATTGAAAGGAGATGGAGAGTCTCATTATGGAGGCCACAGCCTCCACCCCTTTACAGCTTCTCTCAAGCAATCAGTAAGTCCTTAATAGCACCTACTATTTTCCGAGGACTGTTCCAGCTCTTATTTCCTGTCCAGATTCCCCCTGGCCATACCTTCTGATCCAGCCTATTCTAAGTTTGGCCTCCTGGGCACCAGAGGATTCAGGACACCTGCTCAATGGGCTTTCAACATTCTAATCACTTTTCTCCAGCCAAATGATAATCTGCCTGAATCCATTTATCTGAGGTCAGCACACTCCCATCCTGTCATACTCTTCCTTCTACAGTAACATGGAACCTCCAGCTGACCGACCCTCCCTGTGTTCTGAGGAAGGGGTTCCAAAAGGTACCTTCTCTCACTGGCCACCCCTGCCAGCATTGGGTGAGCTTTTACTCATTCTTCCCTCCTGCTCCCCCATACTCATTGGTCATTGTCGGGGTGTCATTGCCTCTTCTAGAATCTCCCTCTGTTACCACTGCTAAATAACTTCTCCTTTGAGCGTCACTCAGTCCCTATCTACCCCACAATGTAGGCTCCGGTGGCTCTTAGGTACTTGCTCCCAAGACATTTGCTTCCTTGGTGAATTTAGTTCCTGGCTCACAGTCTTTCACCCTCATATGAAGGAACTTCAGCATAGATAATGATACTCCTTCCAACGCCCTAACCAAGTTACTCACTTCCCGTGACCTAATCTTCAGTACCACCTTAGTGGCACACAGAGATGGTCATACTCTTGATCTTGCTATCCTCCACAAGGGTTCCACTTCCATGTTTGTAAACTTAAATTCCTTTACCTGATCATAATTTTTTCTGTCTTATAACTCCTAATCCTATTCTCTGACCTCACCATGACTCCTAGTCCCTCCTGTTCTTTCCTTGGCAATCACCCTGCACTAGCTACATTCTTCTCCTTTGCCCATGTTGACCCTCCAGTGAACCAGTTCAACTCCACTCTGTCCTCTTCTCTTGAACTCTCTGTCCCCTTATCCTATGTCTGATCATTCCTTGCCAAACCCCAACATTGTTTTTCTTCCACCATGCACTGACTTTGATCCTGTTCATATGCTGCTGAATGAAGCTTAATAAAAATGACAAACCTTCCCTTCAGGTCCACTATAAATTTATGTTACATAATCTCAAGTGGGCCCTCTCTGCTGCAAAGCAATCAATTTATATTTCCCTAAAATAGTCACTAATCTTAAAAATGACTGAATGATATCTGTTTGAATCCAAGGCAAACTATTGATAATCACCAAAATACAAGTCTATACTCCAACCAATGGTGCCAAAGAGGCCAATAAAGACTTACAACATCTTCCAGAAATGATATCCCCAAAATATGTCACGTTTATTATAGGGGAGTAGAAAGCTAAAATGAGAAATAAAAGATAATTAGAATAACAAACAAGGTTGGCCTTGGAGTACAAAGTGAAGCAGGCAGAAACTAATAAGAATTTTATTTTGCCGAGATAGCTCACCAGTCATAGCAAACACTCTTTTTCAACAACCCAATATGTGACTGTACACATCACATCACCAGATGATCAAGACAGAAATCAGATTGATCATATACTTTGCATCCAAAGGTAGAGAAGCTCTATACAGTCAATTTAAACAAGACATGGAGCTAATTGTGGCTCAGATTGATGAGATTTTTATTGCAAAATTCAGGCTTAAAGAAAGTAGGGAAAACCCTCAGACCATATAGGTATACCCTGAATAATGACCTTTATGAATATGAAGCAGAAGTGATGAATAGATTTAAGGGATTAGATCTGGTAGATAGAGTACCTGAAGCACTATGGACAGAGATTCACAATATTGTACAGGAGGCAGCAATGAAAAACATTCCAAAGAAAAAGAATAAAGAAGCAAAATGACTGTCTGCTGAGGCCTTACAAATAACTGAGGAAAGAAAGAAAATGAAAGATAAAGGAGGAAGGAAAAGATAGACCCAACTGAATGCAGAATTCCAGGGAATAGCATGGAGAGATTAACACAAAGAAATAGAAGAAAACAATAAAACAAGAAAGACAAGAAACCACTTCAAGAAAATTAGAGATAGCAAGGGAATGTTTTGTGCAAAATTGGGCACGATAGAAAATAAAAATGGTAGGGACTTAACAGAAGTAGAAGAGATTAAGAAAAGGTGTTAAGAATATACGGAAGAACTCTCTAAGAGAGATCTTAACATCACCATTAATGGTGACAGTGTGGTTATTGATTTAAAGCCAGATACCTTGGAGAATGAAGTCCAGTAGACTTTAGCAAGCATTGCTAACAATAAGGCTAGGGAAGATGATGAATTCTTGCAGAGCAATTTAAAATCCTCAAAAATGATACTGTTAAAGTGCTACCCTCAGGCTGCCAGCCAATTTGGAGAACTCAATAGTGGTCATTGGATTAGAAAAGATCCGTTTATGTGTGACCCTGCATCCCCTAGCTGCACATCCCGATACATGCCAAAATATTTATAGTAGCATTTTCTGTAGGCACAAAGCATAGGCCATGTATTAGGGAAATGGGTAAACAAATTGTGGTACATAAAAGTAACGGAATATTACCGTGCTGTAAGAAATGACAAGTGTGATTAGGAAGAAAGCAGTGAAACACATGCATCAATGGGAGTAGAGTCAAGAAACATAGCATGGAGTAACTACAACAATGGAACTGGAAAGAAAAAACCCAAAGCAATAGTGCAAAATTAGAAAGAACTAAAAGAATACACCTCCCTTACTCCTTTGCAGAAGGTGGGAGAAAGGGATAAGGAGGGGTGGTCCATAGATTGAAATATATTGTATATTTTAGACTTTTTTCAATGTATTGATCAGTTTTGATGATTTTCTCTTCCTCTTTTTTTCTTTTAAAAAAGTCTTTATTCGAAGACAAGTTTGGTTCTCTGGGAGGGAAAGGGGGGAGGAAAAGAGGTGGAAATAGGCTACAGAAAAACAAGCTATCAATTAAAATATTTTTAATGCTTGGCCCCAAAGAAAAGATAGGAGAAAATGTTCCCTTCTTCTTTTCCCCTTCCCCCTTCCTTCACAGACTTCAGGATCCATGAGTATGAAACAGTGCTAATATTGGATTTTCTTTGTGTCTTGTTGAATAATTTTGCTGAGGCTTTTTCTTTTTTAAAACAATTCTTTGTGATAAGGGATAACTGTCTGAGAGAAGATTGGGAAAGAGGAAGAATATAGGGCAAAATCTAGGCAATATCAAAATAGAAAATATAGTAGCAAAAATCTATTTTTTCAAAAAGAGCCATAGCTTCCAGGAACAGAGATGACATTCCCACTACACTCCGCCCGTGTCAGACTTCAGCGGGAGTACTGTGTGTTCAGTTCTGGGCATCAAGGTTTAAGAAGTGTTGAGAAATGCTGGGAAGTTAGGAAAGCAATTAGGATAGTGGAAGGCCTTGATTCTGTGTTGTAGGAGAAGGAAGGCAGAACCAAAAGTAATGAGTGCAATCACAGAAAGGCCAATAGAGCTTGACTTCAGGGAAAGCTGCCCAAGGATAGGTGGGGCGCCCTTCCTTGGAGGTCCTCCAACAGAGGCCAGCTGAGCACTGAATGGGGATTTCTCTAATACTTTAGAATAAACAAGTTTGCATGTAGATTAAATTAATTCAGATTTCTTTTAAGACCTCCAACACCAAGGAACTTCACGTTTATATCCAATATAGTTGGACTCTGGTTACGAGTTTTTCTGTCATTATTAAACAAGATAGAATTCTATTTCTTATGTCAGATGCACATGCATATTTTTACAGCACTTCTTAAACTGTGGGTTAAGATTCCCATATGGGCTCAAGATCCACAGTTTAAGAATCGCTCAAGGGGTCTGGAGTGGAAAAAACTTAAGAGGCCTTGGACTAAGAAACTTGCACAAGAGGTACATATGGCCTTTTGTGCTCTGGAACAAAAACTTCCTCTAACTTTGGAATTAAAACAATGTTTTATGTAAAATCATATCCTCTTCCTCATTCAAAGGCAGTGTGGCACAGTCTTTGAAAGAGCACTGACTCAAGGGTTGGTGCCAGAGTACAAATTCCACCTCTGGACAGGCCTGCTCCTCTCATGGGTCAATCCTTCCCAGTCTCCATTTGGGGGAGGGGCCGAGGCCAGCCAAACTTCATTTACCTCGTGGTTCTGCTTGACTTTCAACACCAAGGCCCTACACATCTTCCCCCTCCTCCTTTCTCTGCTTTCATATCCTTCCCCCATTAAAATATTTGAAGGCAGGAACGATGTGGCCTTTGCTCCTGTTTGCATTCCCTGTGCTCAGCACATGGTAAGCACTTATTGACTCCTTGCCTACTGAGTGGTCTTGGGCAAGCCAATTAACCTTTCTGGGCCTCATTTTCCTTGTCTGTACAAGGGTGTTGGGCCGGATGGCATCCGACATCTCTGAGTACCTTGTTGGAAAAGGTATCAGAAGGATTAGCAAGTAAGACCCAGGCAATGAAAAGTCATTTAAGTTTATTGACATAAATAGGGTGATAAAAATACAACTTAGTCCCTGCCAACAGGGCTGACATATCACACAACTGAAATCATTGGGAAAGGGAGACAAGGAGAGTATTTCCAAAGATAACAAGACAACTGCTGTCTGGTTCAGATCCAAGAGTAGCAGTGACCTTCTCCCACTGCCCAGGGACCCACTTCACAGAATGAGGTTATTAATTCATTAAAAGCAGCTCGAGGCAGACAGTCTCAGAAAATGAGCATTAAAAAATAAAAAGTTGAGTGAACATCCGTCATCAACATTGACGTAGTGGCATTCTCTATGACTCTGGACAGGAAAGGGGTCACAGCAACCCTCTCTACTGGAGAGTCTTCAGCACTTGGAAGCTCTACCCAACCCCTCAAGCCTAAAGCAGGGTTTCAGATATGCTGAGTCACTAAAATCCTGAGGATGCTTCCCTTCTTTTCCCCCTTCTACATTTGCACTGAACTCAGTCGATCTCTCCTGGAGGTTGCTTACCTCTTTCTTCTTGACAAACATCCTGCCCCCCAGATGCCAAAGTGCCTACAAGCCCACCACTGGAGGTTCATTTCTTTGGCTTCAACACTGCCCTTTTAAGGTCCTCTCTTCAGATGCAACTTTTATTCCACCAACAATTATCAAGCAAATACTGCTGCAGGGTACTGATAAAATAAATCCTCAGTTGAGTATCGAATTCTCTAAGCATAATTAAGTGCCCATTACATGTGTGACACCATGGTAAGGATACAAAAATAGGAGAAAAAAAATTCCCTTCCCCCCACCCCACCTCAAAACTTCCAATCTACTGGGAATTCAGCATTTATCTAGGTAAGTAACTAAGGGGAGAGGGGAATGAGCAAAGGCTTCCCATACAAAGTATCCCCTGAGATGAGCCTTGGAGTGATTGAAACTAAAGAAATGCTCAGAGGAAAGGCAGATGCTTTCAAGGCTGCAAAGTCAGTCCAACCAAACTGAGATCCCAGGAAGTGAAATGATTTACTCAAGGTCACAAAGGTCACTGTGAGTCCTAAAGCCAAGCCATGCTGCTCCCCTGAAAGAATAAAGGGGGGAAAGGAAAGGGGAAAGCAAAGGCAAATTATCATCACTGTGGCAAACTCCACCAGAGCCTCCTGATTGGCCCAAGGTTCCAATCCCGGGACTCTTTCCCCTAGAAGCAGCTAATACTTAAGAGGGAAGCCAAGAATACAAGTGGATCTTGGAGAAGGGAGAGGGAGTGAGAGCAGCATGCCCAAATAGGAAGAAAACAGGGCTTAGAGCAAGACAGGCTGGATCTGGATCTTGATAAAGCTCATCACTGGGCCGACTCCCAGGAGTGAGTTTACATCTGATTAATATGACTTGCAGAAGTATCCGCCTTCAGTGTTGGGATAAGGAAAACGTATTGTTAACTGTAAAAATACCACTGGTATTATCGCCTTCTTCTGTTCCCTTCAAGAGGTTTCAGGTCTAACGGCAGAGTTAGCGAAGCGGAAGAGGGAGGAACAATGGTCCACATCTGCCCACTTAATACACAGTTATTCAAAACCATGTCCTCCTGAGACAGTCTTTGAGTAATATTGGCCTCCAATTAAAGTGGGTTATTTTAGTGTCAGTTAAGGAAAAAAACCTCATTTTAGGGTGAATATCTATAGGGTTAAAACAAAAGAACTGTGAGGGTTGGTCAGTCATGTCTGTCTAAATGACCGCCCTGTGAGACCACGACGGCCGGCGTACTGTCTAGTAAGGCAGGTGTGGCGCCATGAAGCTTTTCCTTTATCACGGATCCATACTGACCAGGTCACTCCAGACCACCAAGGATTCATGTCCCCTTCTCTCTTGGTCTATTGTTAATTAGCAGGGCCCATGGATCCTGCTAATTAAGAGACAAACACTGCTCTTCGAGCTTGCTGCTGCTGCTCTAAACAGTGGTATAATTCTGAAATATTGACTACTGATTGATCAGAACTAGGAAAGAACCAGGGCGACCCACCCATTCAGCTCAGACTAAGACACTCCCAAGTTCCATCACCAACCTCAGAGTAAAGAGCTGTCCTTCTACAACAAAAGGGAATCCATTGTTTAACTCAAAGTACATCAAGGAGACAATTTAGGTCAAACAGCTGCCTGGTCCTGGGAAGCCAACCAGATCACAGGTCATGGAGCAGAGGTTATCAGGAAGGCAGGGGGAGAGAGAAGGGACAAGAAAGAGTTCAATAATGGTCAAGATACTAAGTGACTACAGATGCTCCTGCTCCTTGGGACTGAGGGAGGGCTCATTTGGCAGGAGTAGTCTCTGGCCCTGTGGCTTCTGTGGCCAAGGATGCTGAGGCACTGGGGAGAGTATCTGCCAGGGCTGCTGCTGCTGGGCTGGGGGCGAGGGCAGGGGCTACTGGGACAGGGTGCTGCTGCAGGTATTCCAGATACTCTTGCATCCAAGGATACTGCTGGGACTGCTCATGAAGCTGGCGGAGATACTCGAGCCAAAGCCGTCTCTCCGGATGCTGTCCTCTCTTTAGAGTCTGGAGTCTCGAGGGTGTGCTCGGCGGGGAACTCCCCCATGATGGGGAGTTTAAACAGGGATGAGACTCCATAGTGAGGGCTGGAGGCTGTAGCCAGGCTCCTGGGCTGGTGGAAGCCTCCTTGGCCAGTGTGGAGGCCGTAGTCACTGTCTCTGGGAAGCCAGGACCTTCCCCAAGGGTCACCTTCGTCATCTTAGATGAGGGGAACCTGGATCTACTGGGCCAAGTTAACTGGGACTCTGGGAGATTTTCCTGTGGAACTTGGCTGAGAGTTGAAGTCTGAGGATTTTTGGAGCCATGAACCAAGGAGCTCTGCTCTCCCTGGTCCTGGGGCTGGCCAGATAAATTCAAGCTTTCTTTTTCTTTCAGCTGTCTCGATTGTTTGGCTCTTCGGTTTTGAAACCAGTTCTAGAAGGGGAGAGAAAGAAATCAGAAAAATCAGAAGAAATCAGAGAAAGAAGGCCACGAAGCTATATTTTTTCTTATCACAAGAATGGCAAGTTTCAGGGAAGGAAAAAGAGAAAGGGAAGGAGAAATGGAATGGAAAAGAAGGGAAGGAAAAAGAGAAAGGGAAGGAAGGAATTATATAGTACTAAGTACTTTACAAATACTGTCTCAGGTGATTTGATTTAACCTGGTTTGACTAACAGGAGCTTTGGTACTACATGACTACTCTAGCACAAATTTTTTAAATTATTTCTTTTAAAGGACATCTCAAAATCACTTTATTACTTCTTAAGGGCAACACCCTACCTTCTTTAGATTCTTGGACAGCTGTTCTTAACCTGATATTTGTGAACTTAAAAGATACGGCTATTTTGAAAGCTGTACTTACATACAAATTTGTGGCTTTTTTTTGGTAATCCTATTTTATTTTTTACATTTAAAAACATAATTTTGAGTAGGGGTCCATAGGCTTTACTGGGCAAAAAAGTCCAGGATACCCAAAAGGGTAAAGAGCCCCTGCTCTGGAAATAGAGACTATACAGAATCAGTATACTGCACACAGTAGATGCTCACTGAAAAGAAAAATGACCTGTGCATCTGGAGAGGTGACATGGTGTGCTGGAGAGGGCACTGGACTTGGAGTTAGGGAAACCATGGTTCCTATCCTACATCAGACCCATTTATCAGTAATGTGACCCCGGGCAAGTCACTTGGCTTCTTTGTACCTGTTTTCTCCCCTGTAATATGGATCGGTTGACTGGTTAAGGTCCCTCCTGGCTCTAGATCTGTCACCCTAAGATCATGAAACTCTGAGTAAATGGGAGGTAACAGTGTGTGTAAAGTGCTTTACAGACCTTGTAGTGCTACATTAAATATACACAGAATCACAGGAGGTTTCTGGGAGCTGCCAAGTAGGGATCAAGAAAGGCTCCGTGGAGAATGTGGCCCTCCAGCTGGGCTTTAAAGAAAATGAGGGGGTCTAAGAGCCTGGCTCAAGGACAGAGCGGTCCCAGACAGGAAAGCACAGTACCAGCCCAACCACAGGCCAAAGCTGGCTTGGATAAAGGCAGAGGGCAATCACCCTGCCTGTCGTATGAGGGTACAACCCAGCTGGCTCATGCAGAGACATACACCCCCAGGGGGTCAAACAGCTAATAGTGGATCTCTCAAGAATAAGAGGAGCAAAATGCTTCAGTGTCTGTTGGTGGCTTAGCAAACCCCACACTACCATTCAAGTCCAATGCACAGTAACAAAAGTGGCCTACAGTGGGTAGGGCGGAAAAAAACTGAGCCAAAACACGAATCCTAATCCCTGCCTTTCCATAGCACTTTAAAGCGCATGGAGCACTGTACATTGCTGGCCTCACAACAACCCCACAGGGAGATACTGGAGCTATAGGGAAACTGAGACTCAAAAAGACCAAGTGACTTATCCACGATCGCACAGATAATGATAGAGGCAGGATATGAACCTGATCTTCCTGACACCCACACCGCCCCTCTAGAGAATAAATCCATATGTTTGTTCTTAGCTTTTAAAAAAGCTAATACACAGTCTAAGAGGCAAGCAAGGTGGTATAGCGATAGAGTACTGGGCCTAGAAGCAGGAATACCTGAGTTCAAATCCAGCCTTGGACACTTGGGCAAGTCACTTCACCTGTTTGCCTCAGCTTCCTCAGCTATCAAAGGGGGATACGTCCCAGGGCTGTTGTGGGGATCAAATGAGATCTTTGTAAAATGCCTGGCACACAACTGTTTTAATTCTTCTATGCAACATGACTAATGTAAAAATGTGTGTTAATAAGAATGCATGCATAGAACCCATATAAGATTGTATGCCATCTCAGGGAAGGGGAAAAAATGTAAAGCTTATGGAAGTGATTGTTGAAGACTGAAAACAGAGAAATGGAATAGACTTGGCACCCAAGACACAGTAGGCAAGGAATATAGCAACCACATAGCAACCACCTGTTTGATAAACCCAAAGACCCCAGCTTCTGGGATAAGAACTCACTGTTTGACCAAAATTGCTGGGAAAACTGGTTAACTGTGTGGCAGAAATTAGGCATAGAGCCATGCCTGACACTGTACACAAGAATAAA
>CM053771.1:5803966-5833828 GCA_028658325.1 Potorous gilbertii | reverse complement strand
CTTCTTTGCTGAAATGATACCAAGATTCTTGGAGTTTGGCAACACCTCTGGTTCATATGCCAGAACTTATTAAACTGGGTCCATTGTGGTGGGTGCAGTCCTCACTCCTTGAGGAATGCTTCCTAGGAATTGCTGGTCAAGTCAATAAGCATTAATTTAGTGCTTATTGTGGAAGGCATTGGGCTAAGCACAGGGCATATACAAAAGGGCAAACTCAATTCCCTGCCCTCACCCAGTTCACTCTAATGGGGGAGATAACATGGAAACAACTGAGGCAGCAAGGTGGTGTAGTGGGTGGAAAGCTGGACCTGGTGTCAGGAAGACCTGAGTTCACATCCAGCCTCAGACACTTCCTAGCTATGGGACCTTGAGCAGAAGCCTTCACCTGCCTCTGTTGCTCATCTGTAAAATGGGGATCCTTCCAGGGTGTTGTGAAGATAAAATGAGATAATCTTTTTTAAAGCACTTTGCAAACCTGGAGGCAACCTGTAAGTAAGATGTATACAGGATAGATTGGGCATAATAATAAATATAAATAAGATGTATACAGGACAGATTGGAGATAATCTCAGGAGGAAGGCACTGGTATCCCTTTCTTCTGACCCCAGTTAATTAAATTACCCCTATATGCTATATGCTGTACGCTCAGTACTGAGCTTGGTGCTGTGAATTCAACTTGATAGTCCAACTTCTGGAGATTTCAGTTTCCTTGAGGCAAGACCAACTATTTTATATGTATTAATGATGCACTTTCTTGCTTTGTTTTTAAAAGTACCATAATGAGTAGGCACAGATATTCAAGTTTTTAGATGTTGATATGGGTTCAGATGAGAAATGAAGGATTCCTTAAGAAAGTACATTTTGATTTGATATGGGTAGCATGTGGTTAGTTGGGGAGGAAAGCTGGGTGATCCTGGGCAAGCCACTTAACCTTCAACTGCTTCAGTTTCCCCAACTGTAAAATGGGGATCATAATGATGCCTACCTGCCAGAGTTTTGAGGAGCTAATGAAATAATATTTGTCAGGTGGCACATCATAGGCACCTCAAAGTACTTCTTCCCTTTCCTCTCCCCCACCCCTATTTCTGGTGAGGGGCCCACTATTCTAAGGTTCACCATTATTCTCACCCTCACAGTTGTCTGTGTTTCTTCCCACTCCTTCACTCCCAGGGTTGATCAGTTAGTTGCCAGATCTTGTCAGTTCTTCCAGAATTCCTGGCGTCACAGCCCCCATCACCTTTTATTTGGATGAAGGCTTCAGCCTCCTCATTGTTCTCCCTCTTTCCAGTCATCTCAGGCCTCCCTAATCTATTTTCGCACCTTGTTGTCCAAACATTCCAAATTTAAATGTCTGATGGGATCAGTCTCCCACTCAGAAAGTGTGAGGGATTCCCCATCCCAAAATAGAAAAAAACTCCACTTGGCGTTGAAATCTGTCCATCAATGGGCTCCTCTCTACCTTTATAATATTTTCACTCCATTTCTCTTCCCATTGGCTCTCCATTCTTTCCAAAATGGACTTCCTCCTTACCCTTCCCTCTTCTTTCAAGGCTCATTCAAGGCATTCTGTCTTTTTGGCAAGTCTTTCCTCTTTCCCTCTGTTGTTGACTGCTCTCTCTCCCCTCACATTACCTCGTGATGACTTATCTGCATTCTTACTACATCCCTCAATTGCATTCAAGTTCCTTGTATACCAAGACATTTATTTTTTTCTTTTAAACTCCAGCACCTGGCATAATTGGTTTAGCATCCTACCTTTCATTATTTTTAGGCAGATCCCTTAGGCTTCTGAGGCTTAGTTCCCTCATTGTGAAAATGGGAGAAGCCTGGAAAGTAAGAGTGGAGACCAAGGAAGAGGAAAAGTTGGTGAAGCCAGACATCAGTTCTTTTAAAGGCAGTAGTGAGGTGTCAGGCATGTGGCATGGTCTTAAAATACATGTGATACTTGGGAGACTAGAGGCAGTAAAGCAGACAAAGGAAAAGAAAGGAAGAAGCCATTCAGTTCGACTAAAAAAAATAATGAAGCAGGTGCCTGGGGGTGCACATAGTCTTACCAAATTGGGTCTGGCTTCAATGAATTTTGTTAATCTTATGTTTTACAGTGCATTTATATTGATAGATTTTGTTTTTGCATTTTGGAAATATAGCCCTCTCCTACCTCAATTTCTGTTACAGCAAATATTAAAGCAGAGGAAGAAAAAGCAGTTTACTAACAGTAAGCAGGGTACTGAGTGATTCAATAGACAGAGTACCAGTCCTGGAGCCAGGAAGACCTGAGTTTAAATCCAGTCATAGACACTTTCTAACTGTGTGACCCTTGACAAGTCACTTCACTTTGTTTGTCTCAGTTTTTCATCTGTCAGGTGAGATGGAGAAGGAAATGACAAACCACTCCAGTATCTTTGCCAGGAAACCTTTCCTTTCCCTCTCTTCCCTCCTTCCCCAAAAGAAAAAAGGGAGTCATGAAGGGTCAGCTATGACTGAAAAGAGCTGAACAACCACCAAAAACTAACCCCAACACCTCAGCCATACAAGAACACATGAAGCTCTCTACCGCCAGATTTCCTACCTTTGCATTTAGGGGAGAGAACTATATTTTCTCACTTTTCCTGGGACAAGCCAGGCATCCTAATTTTGCATCATTCTGTTTAGGCTGTTTTTTTGTTCTTTCTACAGTTATTACTTCCACATCGAGGGGCTTAGGGGCATGGTACCCCTGCAATCTGGAAAATCCATGTAAAAGTTTTTGGCCCTCCCTTCATACCAGAGAAGAAGTCCGAATTATTATGGAATTAAAAGATAAAATCTTCATATCCTATAATACTCTATACATATTTTATGCATTTCTGAGTTTCTCAACTTTTTCTGTGTTATCTGCCGGGTGTCATGTGTAATCTGGAACTTCCCCAAAACTCCCCCCAAATTTTCATTTAATTTCTTGTGCTGACCCGTGATATATTGAAATCATGATGGGGCACACTGATGTGGAATCGATAACTGTTCTGATATTGTTGTCATTGTACATATGCTTTTCTAGTTCTCCTTCCTTCTGCATATGTTCATGTGTCTTTCCCATTCTTCTTTGACTTCATAGCAATCATTTCTTATGACAATGATATTCCATTAGAGCCATGTACCACATAGTGTGTTTAGCTGTTTTCCATTTGATGTGCACCTGTTTTGCTTAAACTTTTTTGGTACCACCAAATAGGTTGCCATATTTATTTTTGTATCTATAACTTTCCTGGGTGCTAAGCAGTGGGATCCCTGAGTCAGAGATTATGGACAGTTCAGTTACTCCATTTGTGTAATTCCAAATGCTTTCCAGAGTGACTGTACCAATGCGGATCTCCCCACACATTAGTAGGAGATGAGTTTAGTGGGGGATTAGTTAGTGAGCTGATTCTCTCACAGCCTATGTGCCATGCACCATTTTCATTTGGTGCCATCTTTGCCACTTTGCTCTGAGTTATTTTGAGTTGTATGCCCAATATCATTAGTGATTTAGAGCACTCTCTCATATGGTGGTTAGTAGAAATTCATCCTTTGAAAACTCTGTCCCGTGCTTGTTTTAGATGGGGTCATAGGGCCATGAACATGAGTACTTATTTCCAACCCTCAGGCAGAACAATTTGATGTTTAAAAGGAATTTATTGGTTTGTGGTAGACTTGATTCCAACTGAGACAGGAAACATTGTTGGCCCTTGAACATTCACGTTCATATCTGAGAGCGGAGCCTTGGTCTCTGGGAAGATGAAATGCTCCTTTCCTCCTTATAGTGTGACAAGGATAACAACATGCCTTCCTTCAGTTCACTGAGCTTTTATCAATTGGTTACTATGCTCTAGAAAGGATGGTGCACTTGGGGATACAGAGATAAAAAGGAGTAGTCCCTGTGGTCCAAGAGCTTACATTATGCTGAGAATATAGCTCAGGGATTCTTAAATTTTGCCTGGGAATGTTGGCTCTAGGTTTTACATAGGGATATTATCTCATTGTCATTTCCTTTAATGAAATTTTCTTTTATTTCTGATTTGTTCACAGATCCATGTATTTTTTTAGGATTGTTATTTTCTCTAGATAATTTTTAATCCTTTCTTCAAATACTTCATTAAATATAATTTTTATTGTATTATCAGGAAAAGACATAGTCAACATTTCCTGGGGTTCTGCATTTGTTTGTAAAGTTTTTACTGTTCTAATAAAGAGGGAAGGGAAGGAAATAAACGTTTATATATGTGCCAGACTCTGCCACAAATATTACTTCATCTGCTCTTCACAATAGCTCTAGGAAGTAGGCACAGTTAATATTACCATTTTGAAGTTAAAGAAGCTGAGAACAAGAGAGGGTAAGTGACTTACACAACTAGTATAAGCATCTGAGGCTGGATTTAAACTCAGGTTTTCTAAACTCCAAGTCCAGTTCTCTCTCCACTGTAGTACCATTATTTACATCAAATGGTCTATTTTGGTAAAGGTGCTATACCCAGCTGAGAATAAGCATATTCTTTTCCAATCCTATTTAGTAATTGCCAGAAAAATATCATATCTAAGTTTTCTAAAATTTTGTTCAGAGCTTTACCTTCCTTCTTACTCATTTTCCCCCTTATATTTTTCCAAGTCTGACAGGCGTACATTGAGATCCTGAACTATTATAGTTTTACTCCCTCTGTTAACTGACCTTTTCTTTATGTGTTTAGATGTCATTTGATGCATATATAAGATCATAGGTTTATAGAGTGTAGCTGGAAGGGACCTTAAAGGGCAGTGAATTAAGCCCTTTCATTTTAGAGATGAGGAAAGTGAGGCTAAGTGACTTACCCGGTTGGTAAATGACTTTGGCAGGTTTTTGAACTCAGGTCTTCCTCATTTCAAGCCATACTGATATTAATTCATTGCCTGTGGTACCTTTAAGCATAATATAATTTGCTTATTTATGTCTCTTAGTTGTGTCTGAGATTACGATTGTTCCCTTTGCTTTTCTGAGCTCATCTGAAATCTAATAGGGTTTTCTTCAGCTGCTTATCGAACTGCCTGTGAATCTTTATTTTTCAAATGTGTTTCTTGTAAACAGTATATTGTTGGATTCTCAGCAATTTTGCTGCTCTTCATTTTTTTTGTGTGTTCATACCATTTATATTAATGGTTATGACTTAATAACTATTTTCCACCATTCTGTACCTTTTTTCCTTTCTTTGACCTTTCTAACCCATTTCTTTACAAAAAAGAATGTGGCAAAAGAAAAGGAACATGATAAATTTTTGTAATATACAAAGTTATCCAACCCCATTCCTCTGCCCTTCATCTCTGCACCTAATCCAAATCTTTATCACTAGTTCTTATACTTTGTTTTTAAAAATTTTGATCACTGTTTACAATCTCCAAGGTTAAAATTTGTTTTGCTTATGACTATTCCCTCCCCATTTTTACCCTTTCTCTTAAATTTCCCCTTTTACTTCCTTACCTATTTCCCCACTCAATTTACTGTATTTCTACACCAAAACATGTTTTTGTGTGTTCAACTTTACCCTGTTTAAAGAAGAATTAGATTCATGAGATGGCTTCTTTCCCTATCCCTTTCTCCATGTTTGTCTTCCTTTCTCATGTTCCCCAGTTATGAGAAATAGCAAGTATTGCCTCCTTCATATATCTTTAATATATTTCCTTTCCCCTCCCTTTTCTTTAAAACCAATGATATTGAACCAATCTACCCACTAGCCTTATTTTTCCTTTCTTTACTTCTCTTTAACACTAGTATTTAGTGGTATTCTGAAGGGACACTTGTCACTTTTCCCACTATTAGAATGTGGCAAATATATAATTTAGCCCTTTCTCATTGTTTGCATATATTTACCTTTTTAGGTTTCTCTTTTCTTCTGTGTTTGTTTTTCAGAGATTCTGCTCAGATCTTGTCTTTTCATTAGGAGTCCTTGAAAATCTTCTATTCTGTTAAAGATCTATTTTATTTTTAACCTGTAGGATTATGCTCAGCATTGAAAGGTAAGTTATTTTTGGTTTATAGTAGGGCAGACCTGGAACAAGCTGGTCTGCAAATTCAGGTTCATTTTATTCAGGAATAAAATAAGACACTCAAACTTAAGTAGCTAACTGAAGGAGATCAGTTTAGTCATTAAAGAATGGAGGCCTTGATTGGAATAGATGCAGCTGTCCTTCATCTTCCCACAGAAATGAGCCTGATCCCCAGGACAGGATGTAGTAACTTGTGTGACTTTGGGACATTTGTTTAGTACAAATGGCATGCCTTAGGTGACCAGGAAGCCTTGTCAATAGTGATTTGACTTGAGCCTTAGGGTCCTGGACCAGTCAAGTCTTGGTAACATCTTCCCTACTTTTTAGGAAATGAACCAGCCTAGTCTGCATGGTGGGGGCCTCTGGTGTAGATATTACTCCTACCACATCTCATGCCTCTAGAAGATCTTTAGGGCTATTTAATTGATTTTAGGGTGCCTTTGCTGGACAGTCCTAATCTTGTGAGAAGCTGGTAATGGGCAGCACTGGAGGAGGGAAATAACGTTAAAACAGAAAGATATCAAAAATTAAATCTTAAAAATTCAATACCTTCCTGAAGTAGTGACTGAATGTATAGAGATGAGAACAAAGATCAAAAATCCTGGGTTTTTCCTTTCCTCTTTGTTATGAACCTGGCTTTAAATATCGACGATTTAGTCCATCTGATTAATGATGACAGATCTGTGCAGTTCACAGAAGTCTCTTAATGTAAAGTGGTGATGATGAGTAGTACAATACCGAAGGTGACCCTTCAGCAGAATTAGCAGTTTTTATGTTGGGTCAGTCATCTGTAGCAATGTAACTGAGAGGTCGTTCCCTCTGGCAGTGCAGCCCATCTGAATGCTGATGTTGATACTGATGTATGATGATGATGGCAATAGCTAGTATTTATATAGCACTTATTATTTGTGCTTTACAAGTATTATCTCATTTGATTCTCTCAACCACTCCGGGAAGTAGGTGCTACTTATATCTTAAATTTACAGTTAAAGAAACTGAGGCAGGCAGATATTAAATGACTTGCCCAGGACACCGCTACTAAGTGTCTGAGATGCGCAGTACTCTGTTGTGCCACCTTGTTACCTCCACTTATGTTGTACTATCATCCCCTCAGTATTCCTTGGTTTGCCAGCCAACAGAGCTCCATAGTAGGGAGGATAGAACACAGTCTCTGTCCATTTTGAGCTCTCTGCTGAGGGGCTTTCTTCTGTCATGGGCTGGGTAAGCTCTCTTTCTTATCTTGATCCAAGTACTCAGGATTATTAAATCATCTTGGTGATCACCTTTCTTCCAGAAACATTCACTACATATTTTACGTAATGGCCGTTTCACCTCTTCTGTCCTTTTAGAAAGCAGAGCATCTCTCAACAGCATCACCTCTTGGTCTCCCAAACCCTTTCTGGAAAGGAGTTGTCTGAATAATCCTAAAGGAAAGGATATTTTCCAGTTGAGAAGGATCTGAGTTTTTTCTTCTTGGTGGGGTATGGAGCCATCTGAGGGAACAGGGTCTTTAAGACCCAGGTAAATGTATTCTTGCAAAGAGGATTTCCAAGTTAGCTCTATTAGGCCACTCCTACCTTAGCTATTTTTATTTTCTTTTTTTAAAAAATTTAATAGTATTTTATTTTTTCCTATTACATGTAAACACAATTTTCAATGTTAATTTCTTGGAAAGATTTTGAATTCCAAATTTTTTCCCTCCCTTTCCTCCCTCTTCCTCAACATGGCAAGCAATCTGATATGGGTTTCTATATATGCATTCATGTAAAACATTTTCACATTAGTCATGTTGTGAAAGAAGAAACAGAACAAAAGGAAAAATCCATGAAAAATGTAAATATAGTGCGCTTCGATCTGCACTCAGACTTCATCAGTTCTTTCTCTAGGTGTGGATAGTAATTTCCATGATGAGTCCTTTGGAATTGTCTGAGATCATTGTATTGCTGAAAAGAGCTAAGGCTATCAAAGTTACTCATCACACAAAGTTGCTCTTACAGTGTACAGTGCTCCTTTCACTCAGCATCAGTTCATTTAAGTCTTTCAAAGTTTTTCTGAAATCTGCCTGCTCATCTTTCTTAGAGCATAGTAGGATCCCACTGCATTCATATTCCACATTTTATTCAACCATTCCCTAATTGATGGGCATCCCCTCAATGTCCGGTGCTTTATCACCACCAGAGGACGAGCTCAGTATCTTTTCTACAAAAGGATTCCTCTTGATTTCCTTGTTGAATGGCAGTATCATAACTCCCCTCATCTTCCATGTTTGAAGCCTTGTGTTATCTTGGACTTTATTCCTCATCTCTCATGTCCAGACAGTTCCCAAAGCCAGTTTATTTTTTCATCTACTCCACCAGTCTCACCACTCCCAGGTCCTTAAGGATACCTGTCTGGACTCTTAGCAGTCTAACATTTCCTTGCCTCATTCCAGTCCGCCCACTGGCACATTTGTCTGCCTCATGGAGAAGTTTTTTATCACTCTTCTGCACAAACTCTTTCGGTGACCACCCAGTGCCTGCTAAGCAAAGCGCATCCTCTTTTTTACTCCCTTTCACATGCTCAGCTCTAGTCCAGAGGCTCTAAGCCTTCTTTGTGCACTACACTGCCAAAGAGGGCAGTCTAGTAAGCCTATGAACCTCTTCTCAGAGTGAGGTATTTAAATGCATAAAGTACATAGGATTACAAAAGAAACCAATCATGTTGAAATAGTTATGAAAATATTAAAGTGAGGGAGGGGCAGCTGTGTGGCACAGGCCCTGTTGTCAGGAGGACCTGAATTCAAATTCAGCCTCAGACACCTGATGTTTACTATTGCGTGACTCTGGGCAGGTCACTTAATTCCTATTACCTTGACAAAAAAAAATTAAAACAAATTTAGAGACGGCAGGTCAAGAAGCCCTAAATCTAGTTAAGCATGAGAACTCATGATCCTCTATTCAGTGCCTTTGTCCCCTGTCGGGACTGTTTCTGTGCTTTTTTATCCTGCTGCCTGTGCCCCGAGAGCCCTCTCCCCTTTCCCCTACCTCAGCACACCCACCGAACTCCTACCGTGCTTTAAACACGCGAACCCACGCCGCCTCCTTCTATAGCTGGTGTCTTTGAAGCTGGGAAAGAGAGAAAGACAAGGTTGTTAAGCATGTCCCTTGTGCCTCTCCTATGGTGAGTGCGGGCGGCAGAGAAAGCAAAGGAAGTTAAAGGGGCGGCGGGGCCTGGCCCCGGGAGGGTGAGGAGACGTGCAGCGGGCGGCCGGTGGTGTTCCTCCGACCAGGGGGAGGCAGCAGGCTGGAGGCAGCACCAGGGGGTCGCCGGCGTGGGCCGCGGTGGTTCCGCGGGGCTCTGTCTTGGTGCTGAGAACTGTTCCAAGTGAGACATGAAGACTGCGGATGTCCCAGGCTTTGGAAAGGGCCGGGGTCCCCTCACTCTGTGGGCCGAAGCCAAACACGATAGCTTGGGAGACGCCATTGCCCCGAGGTTCCTCGCGTGTCACCCGGGGCTGCTGGACTTCGGGACCGCGGCCTGGCTCCCTCCCAAGAGCGTCTTCCTTCCGTGGTGGTCACGTGGCTTGGCAGCAGCCAGGGCGGGGCCCCCGGCCGGGAGGGCCCGAGGGGGCTCTGGAGCCCGCTTGGTTCATCCGGAGCTGCGGCCGAGCTGACCCAGCCCCACGTGGCCCCGGGCTTCCCTTCCCGTCCTCTAGGAGGAGCTGTTGGCTCTCGTTGCCTCTGGGCGGTGCCGGCCGGGCCCGGTCTGTGCTGAGGCTGCTCCTGGATAGGCCTCCTCCAGCCCTCCCCGCGCAGGGCGCATGCGTACAAAGAGCTGGCCGAGCCGGCGCCTTGTGATGACGTCACGCCGGCTGGGGCGCCATTTTGCTGTTGGTTAGGTCACTGCCCAAGCCCTGCCTTTCGTGTTAAAGTCGGCCTGCCGTCCGACTCCGCTCCTCCCTCCCCGAGACAGCGTGCAGCCTTATGGGCTCTGACTGAACACATTTTCACAGTCATGTTGCATGGAAGAATTAAAACGAATGGCACAGAAAAACCAAAACATAACCCAAGATGAGACAGTCTGCTTCATCCTGCATCCCCATAGTTCTTTCTCTGGATGTAGAGTGGGAACGTCTTCGTCCCTGCATTACGGTGAAGGGCTTAGTCCATCAGAAATAGTCTATCGTTGTGTATAATGGTCTCCTGGTTCTGCTTACTTCATCAGCATCAGTTCATAGAAGTCTTTCTAGGTTTTTGTGAAGTCCAACTTGGTCATTTCTTATAGCACAATAGTGTTCCATTGCATTCATATGCCACAATTGTTCAGCCATTCCCCAGTTACTGGGCGTCCCCTCGATTTCCAGTTCTTGGCCACAAAAAAAACATTAGTTCTTAGCTGTTATATGGGTCCTTTTCCCATTTTTGTTATCTCTTTTGGATATAACCCTAGAAGCAGTCAAGGGTCAAAGGGTATGCACATTTTTAATAGCCCTTTGTACATAGTTCCAAATTGCTCTCCAGAATGGTTGGATGAGCTCACAGTTCTACCAACAATGAATTAGTGTTCCAACTCTCCCACCTCTCCAGCATTTATCATCTTCCTGGTTTGTCATGTTAGCCAATCTGATAGGTGTGATGTGGTACCACACATTTGTTTTGAATTATATCTCTAACCAATAGTGATTTAAAACATTTTTTTTAATATGACTATAGATAGCTTTAATTCCTTCCTCTGAAAACTGCTTTTTCATATCCTTTGACCGTTTATCAATTGGGAAATGGCTTGTATTCTTGTAAACTTGACTCAGTTCTCTATATATTTTAGAAACGAGGCCTTTATCACAGACATTAGTTGTAAAAATTCCCAGTTTTCTGCTTCCCTCCTAATCTTGGTTGCATTGGCTTGATCTATGCAAAAACTTTTCAGTTTAGTCTAATCAAAATTATCCATCTTGCATTTTATAATGTTCTCTATCTCTACTTTGGCCATAAATTCCTCAAATTCTCCATAAATCTGACAGTTAAACTATTCCTTACTCCCCTAATCTGTTTATAGTATCAGTCTTTATAGCTAAATTGTGTACCCATGTGGACTTTATTTTGGTATATGGTGTCAGACATTGGTCTATGTCCAGTTTCTGCTATACTATATTCAACTTTTCCCAGCAGTTTTTGTCAAATAGTGAGTTCTTATCTCAGAAGTTGTGGCTTTGGGTTTAGCAAACAGTAGAATGCTATAATTATTGACTACTGTGTCTTGTGTATCTAACCTATTCCACTGATCTGCCTCTCTATTTCTTAGTACCAAGTAATTTCGTTGATTCTTGCTTTATAATACAATTTAAGATCTGGTATATCTAGACCACCTTCCATAGCATTTCTTTTCATTAATTCCCTTGATATTCTGGACCTTTTGTTCTTCCAGATGAATTTTGATATTATTTTTTCTATCTCTAGAAATTATTTTTTTGGTAGTTAGATTGGTATGACACTGAAGAAGTAGAATAACTTAGGTAGAATTGTCATTTTTAGTATATTAGCTCTGCCTACCCACAAGCAACACTGTTTTTCCAATTATTTACATCTAACTTTATGCGAAAAGTGTTTTGTAATTGTGTTCATGTAGTTCTTGGGTTTGTTTTGGTAGGTAGACTGCCAAATATTTTATAATATCTGCATTAAATTTAAATGGAATTTCTCTTTCTGTCTCTTGCTGTTAGGCTTTGTTAATAATATATAGAAATGCCCATGCTTTATGTGGGTTTATTTTATATCCTGCAACTTTGCTAAAGTTGTTTATTATCTCAAGTAGTTTTTTTACTTGATTCTCTAAGTATATCATCATATCATCTGCAAAGAGTGAGTGCTTAATTTTTTTTTGCCTATTATAAATCCTTCAATTTATTTTCCTTCTCTTATTACTAAAGCTAATATTTCTAGTACCATATTGAATAACGGTGGTGATGATGGACAGCCTTGCTTTACCCCCTGATCTTATTGGAAATGCATTTAACTTATCCCCATTATATATACCGAACACTTGCTGAAGGTTTTAGGTAGATGCTACTTATGATTTTAAGGAAGACTCCATTTATTTCTTTGCTCTCTAATGTTTTTAATAGGAATGGGTGTTGTATTTTGTCACAAGTTTTTTCTGCATCTATTACAATAATCATATGGTTTCTGTTAGTTTTGTTGTTGATATGATCAATTGTGCTGATCATTTCCCTAATATTGAACCAGCATTGCATTCCTGGTATAAATCCTACCAGATCAAAGTGTATTATTCTCTTGATAAGTTGCTGTAATCATTTTGCTAATATTTTATTTGAAATTTTTGCCTCTATATTAAGGAAATTGGTCTATAATTTTTTTTCTCTGTTTTGGCTCTTCCTGGTTTAGGTATCAGGACCATATTTGTATTATAAAAATAATTTGATAGGACTCCTCCAGTTTTCCCAAATAGTTCATATAATTTTGGAATTAATTGTTCTTTAAATGTTTGATAGAATTCTCTTGTATATCCATTGGGCCTTGGAGATTTTTTCCTAGGGAGTTAAGTGATGGCTGATTTAACCCATTTTCTAATGAAACCTCTGGGTCATAGACTGTCCTCCCCACATTCAGCCCACTAGTACTGTCTACCCTGTCCTTGTCCCTGTTATGCCCATTTTTATTTGTGATCTCTCCCTTTACAGCATGCTCCCTAAAATAAAAGCTTCTCATCATGTGGTATGAACAAAAGCCATGTTTCTAGCTGTTATGTGTGCTTGTCATTTCTCCATACATTGGTAATCCGGCATCTCTAGGTCTGTTAGTGGTCATGGTTTTTGAGTATATATAATATATATGTTGAATGTACACCTGATGAGGTGTTCTCTTTTATCTTTACCTGAATCATTCAATGCTACTGTGATCCAGTTCTGCCTCTATTGTCACAAAATATAGTAAGCTAGATTTGACACAAGTCATTCTGGTTGTTACAGTTTGAGATTAGAATGAAATCAGAGAGTGGTTGCACGTATAGAATTTAACAAAAAGGTTTACATGGAAAAGTTACTCACCAAAACATGCAATACTTGACTGAGGTAGATGTGGGCCCCTGCAATGACTCCTTCACATTGCTTTCTAGAAATAAGTCTGATCAGTAGAGAGATGTACTGTGATGTTTATGGCTTTCACATCCGCCAAGTCTGAAGGGCACTGAATTTGTGTCACCTGGCCTAATTTATGCAAGTGGGTGACTAATAAGCCTTGTCAGCAGTGACAGGACCTGAGCTGTTACCCTTTGAGCCACTCAAGTTTTGGAGACAGCTTCTTTGTCCTTTGTGCTGAGTGGCAGGGTATCTGATAATTAATTATTTTTACCATACAATTGTAAGCTGTTATTTTTTGCTTTTGAAATATTCTGATGGTTTCTCTTCTTTGTAGGAGTTGCATCTTTGTCTTGTATCATCCTCTCTGTGGTTCTTTAGCATTTCAGTTTTTTTCTTTCTGCATGTTGGATCTGGAAGCTCTAGATTTTTGTTAAAGCATTTCTGAGTATATTCAGTTTGGGGTTTCTTTCAGGAAGTGGCTAATGTATTATTTCTATCTTTACTTTGCCTTCTGGTTCTCTTAGTTTTGGGCAGTTTAATGATTTCCTGAAATTTTGGTGTTTGTTTGTTTTGTTTTGTTTTTGGTCATAGTTTTCAGGGACTCTATTGATTCTTAATTTAGCTCTCCTTAACCTGTTTTCCAAATCACTTGTTTTTGATAATAGATACCTTACATTTTCTTCTAGTTTTTCACTCTTTTACTTTGTTCTAATATTTCTTATTGTCTAATGAAGTTGAGTTTTTATTATCTTTCTTACAATTTTTCAGGGTGTGTTACTTTCATAAAGATTTCTACCTGTTCCAAACTATTTATTCACTTTCTAGTTTTTTTATGTGTGTGTCTCCAGAGCTCTTAATTTAATTTTGCATTTGTGTCTTTTTTTCCTTGCATTTTTATAGTCCTTGTGGCCAATCTGTTTTTTTCTCTTAGACTCTACTTGTACTTGTTTACTTAATTATTTATTTTCATCTTCTGGACTTACCTTTTGGACTTCTCTCCATCTGTAGGATTTTTTTTTTATTATGTTTGGTGTTTTATTCTGTTAATTCATATTACTATCTTCCTTTTCTGGATTAGATCTTTGTGCTTGTGTCAGATTCTTATCTTCCTCCATACTCTTGGAGTTTTAGGGCCAATTATAGCTGTGAATTGTGTTACTGTAACACTGTTTGGGGGACTGGTTAGTAGGGACTATGGCTTTCCTATTTTTATTCTTTTCTGTAGTTTGAATAGATGACTTTTTTATATAAAGAAATGACTTTATTGTAGATGTGGGTTTTGTGAGTAAAGTTGTTGATGTTAGAGCAAATCAAAACCAGAATCAGAAAGTTTAGGAACCAATAAGAATTTATTGAATTCACCAGCAAGGGAGACCCACCAGTGTGGGCAGAGACTCCCTGAAGGAACAGAAGGACATGGCTTATATAGATTTTAATTAGGCAGGAGGTAGATTAGGTGTGGGCTGCTTCTTGATTGGATAGGGCTTGTTGCTGGAGGCTTAGGGATAAGACTGGGGATCTGTAATAGGACTGGAGACCAGGAAAGGCTGGTCTTTAGATTAGCAGGTTCTTATAACCTGACCTAAAAGGTGGGACTGTTCAGAATATTTGCTGTTTCAGCGAAAAGGAAGGTTGTGGACCAGGACCATAACTGCAAAACAAACAAGGTCAGGGACAAAATAGAGAAACGGCAGAAAAAATGGAATTAAGTTTCTTGACTACCTACAATTTTTACCTAGGTCCCAAGCTAAGAATAAAGGTCGTGATACATTTGTAGCTTACTTGCAGAGACAGTGTCTTTGATTAGCACACCACACACTGTAATACATACCCCATTCAATAAAGAGTTAGATATGTATTCGATAATCCTGAAGTAACTGGGCATTACAAGAGCCACTCCTTATAAATATGACCAACCTCTTGCTGCCACCAAGGAGGTCTGTATTAGGAGATATCTTTGGTTGAGCAGGATTGTGTTGGATGTTTTAGGAATCAGTGGCATTCAAGGATGTGGCGGTGGACTTCACCAGGGAAGAGTGGGGGCATCTGGGCCCTGCTCAGAGGGACTTATACAAAGAAGTGATGCTGGACATTTGTAGGAACCTCATCTCCCTGGGTAAGGACAACTTTTCTCTGTAACTCAGAATCTGCACATTCTGGGATGGGGAGGGAGGAATGGTCTCTGCAGTCTCAACTTGGAAGTTTCTCCAGTTCTTGGCTGACTCATTGGTAATCAGGCATATTCCGTAAGATGTATAATATGAGGAGATCTCTAATCCCTTAGGACCAAGAGACACAGTGTTTCTGTTCTACTCCCTGTTCCCAGGTGAAAAGTGTTTGTTTTGTACATGGCCAAGTTTCATGAGCTTCACAGTTCTGCCCCTGTGGCTGTGCCTTCCCCATTCTTTGCTCTACCAGGTCAGTTTGTCCCTTAACGCACCACAGCAGATGGCTGAAGGTTACGTAAGATGCATTTACTCTGCTTTCCCACACGTGTGAACATTATGCACAGATAGTCTTACTCCAGCCCTCTGGGTCTTCTTAGCCCACCTTCTTCCTGATAAGGGAGCATAATAACACTTGTACTGAAAACTGACCTTTCTGACAAGCTCAAAGGTTTGCCAAGTGCTGTTTGTACATCTTCTGATTGGTCATCACATCAGTCCTGTAGGGTTAGTTCTGTAGATCTTCTTATCCCCATTTTGCAGACCAATGAACCAAGGCTTAGAGAGGTTAAGTGACATGTCCAAAGTCTCATAGTTATTAAGTGTCAGATGGAATCTGAACCTTCTGCTTTATCACGTGTTTCTTCTTCTTGGCAGCTAGGTGGCAGATTGGATAGAGTGCTGGACTGGAAATTGGGATGACTTGAGTTCAAATCCTGCCTCAGACACTTATAAGTTGTGTGATCCTGGGCAAGTCACTTGACTTCTCTTGACCTCAGTTTCCTTATCTGTAAAATAGGCATAATAGCATCTACCTTGCAGGTTGCTCTGAGGATCAAAAGAAACAGCTTATGTAAAGAGCTGTGGAAACCTTATAGCCATATATAAATGCTAGCTATTAGAAAGGGCATAGACTTGAATTCTGAGATAACTGTACAAAATACTTTCCCACATCATTTTCCATAAGCAGGACTTCCAGTTTCCAAACCAGATGTGACCTTCCAGTGGAAGAGAGGAGAAGCACTATGGATGCCAAACAGAAAAGACTCCAGCGACACCTGTCTGGGTGAGTAGGTGAAAACCAGGCAGATGGAAGTCACAACTGAGCTCCCACATTAAGGGGGAAAGTCCTTTTGCAATACTGAACCGGTAGTATGGTCTCCCAGGCTTTTGGAGATTGAGTCTTGAGATTCTCCCCTGTGTACCTCTTTCTACTTCAATGTATTTATCTTCACCTCAAGTAACCATAGATTCATAAAATGTTAGATCTGAAAGATACTGAGATGTCATCTAGTCCAACCCCCTCATTTTAGAGGTAAGAAAACAGACCAAGAAAAGTGAAATGACTCGTCTGAGGTCCACAAGCTAAGGAGCATATATTCTGATTGGGAAAGACAACATATAAAAGAAAGCTGAAAAAAGGAGTTGGGGTAGAGGAGAAAGTTGTATATGGGAGACTATAGAGAATGAAGTCTGGAGAGTCATCAGTAGAACCAGAAGAATGAAGGAGTGACCGTGGTCAGCTGAACAATTCTTTAAAATGGTGGTTGTGGGAGGAACTGAGCATTTGGAGGAAGAGATTGTGGGAGTGGAGGGATCTTCCAGGTTGAGAAAACTTCTGGGGAATAGGGGAGAAAGGAACCCAGCATCAGGAGAAGAGTGAAAGTGTGGAAAATGTTTTTAATATTCTCTTGACCACGTAACAATAGCAGCCTACTTTGACTTTAGAAGGCATTTTACTTTGAAAAACCGTAAAATAGGAGAGTTGGAAGAGATCCAACTGTCCCTGCGGAGGAATACTGTCTGTCACATCTACAAATACTAATCCAGTTTTCACTTGAAGGTTTCTTTTGATTGGACAGCCATTACTGCTTAAGGCTGGTCATTCCTCTTTTGCACAATTCTAATTGTTGCAAAGTTTTGTTGCTGAAAATTTTTAAGTTGAAAATTTTAACTTGAAATATTCTACAACTTCCAGTGATTGTTCCTAGATTTACCCACCGGAGCCAAATATAAATCTTTTTTTTTCGGTGTTGTTGTCTCCTCATTTGACTTGAAGTCTTTTCCTGGGTCTATACCCTCCCACTCTTCTGAGTATCACTTTTCCTCAGAAGCTATGATTCCTTTTCCCCTGAAGCAGGATAAGTGTTTTCCCTTGCAGATAATATCCATTATAACATCTCCATCTCTCTGTATAAAATATCTCTCTTCCATCATGAACATTCATTACTGGTACCCCTTCTCAGCACTTAATTACATTTCCCTTTTTCTTTCCTCCTTTGTCAGTCCCCCATCAGTAATTTGATCTGGCAAAAAATATTGATTCAACTGTAGATAGCGTGTAGTTCATGATGTTTCTGGCCACCATGACTCTATTTGATGTCTCTGTAATGTCCCCTATTTACTCAATGTCCATTTGGAAAGAAATACCTTAACGGTTGCCCTGTTGTTACATTGTTGTTATCCTTAGTTGCTCTGTATTTTTGTTGTTTGAGTTATGTAATTTTCTTTCTAGGAATGTTTTGAATGCCTCTTTTTACTGAAAGTTCATCTATTTTCATTTATGGTTTGGCTCAGATTTTCAGGTCATTTAGGGCTACATCTTGAGCTCCTTTGCTCTTCAGAAGATATTATTCCTTCTCTTCTGTGTTTTTTGATGGGTATAGAATAGTCATGTGTTATTTCCTTTATATTTGAAGATCTTTCTCCTAATTATTTATAGGATTTATTTTTTGTCATTGGAGTTACTTCCTTTTAATTCCCCCTTTCATGATCTACTCTCCTACCATGGCATTTGTTTGCTTTAAGAGTAATGCCTTACCGATCCTATCCTTCTTTCTTAAATGCCTGCCTTTCCTGTGCTTGTCCTTTCCTGTTTCCCTGTTGAGTTTAACATATTTCTATGCCAAACCCTGCATGTGTTTATCTATTTATGATAAAAGTGAGGTTCATGTAGTGGCTCTTCTCCCCACCCCTTCATCTTTGTTTATATATTCTTTATCTCATACACTTTGATTTGTGAGAATAGTACATTTCTTTCTTTCATTCTCCTAGCTATCTGTTTTGTTTTCCTCTTCTTCTCAAGACCATAAAATAGTACAACACTTTCCTCTCCTTCTCACAGATACTCATTTGTCTAACTTTGATTTCTTATATGAGCTCTGATTACTCTAGGTTTATGAAGGGGCACATGTTTATTTTTCCCTGTCAGAGTGTAAGCACTTCATCATACAGCCCCTTCCAAATACTCAAATGTATTTTCCTTCCTAATTTTTTCTTTAATTCCTGTGTTTGCATTTCTACTCAGTTCTCCTCTTTTAACAGGAATGCTTTAAAGTTCACTGTTTGAATTTTTTTACCTGTAGGATTTTATTGTTTTTCAGGGTAAGTTATCTTTAGGTGTAAGTCTTTATTCATGTTTTGCACTTTAGAGTATCATATTCCAAGCTCTCTTATTATTTAAAGTGGTAACTACCAAATCTTGTGTGTTTTGACTGTGGTTCTTTTGTACTTGAATTTTTTTCTCTCTGTCTTCTTGCAGTATTTTTTCTTTGACCTGGAAGCTCTGGATTTTGGCTATGACATTCCTGGGAGTTTTCATTTGGGGGTTTCAGAAGGTAACAGGTGTTGATGCTCTTTCTCTGAAGATGTATGTGTGTGTGTGTGTGTGTGTGTGTGTGTATATGTATGTATACACACACAGATACACACATGTATATACACAGACATGTACATACATATACATGTGCATGAATATGTACATACACACATGCATATACACATCCATATACATACACATATGCATATATATGTATGTAATATATATGAATAAATGTCAGGTAGGAGTATGTGTGTGTGTGTGTGTGTGTGTGTGTGTGTGTGTGTGTGTGTGTGTATGTGTACATACACATACACAGCTTACATTTTCTTTGTTTTTTTGTATTTTGATTTTTATTTTAATATTTTTTATTATCTCATTGGGTCATTGTTTTCTCTTTGGTCCATTCTAGCGTTTCTAATTCAGTCTGCTCTTTGCAAATTATATTGGTGTGGCATTTAATATGTACATTAACTTAGGTAGTATTGCCTTTTTTATTACATTGGGACAGCCTCACCATAAGTGTTTATTCTCTCTCCAATTATTTAAGTTTCTGTTTCTGTGGAGTGTTTTTAAAAATTATATTCATATAGCTCTATGCATGATTTGATAAGTGGATTGCCAGATATTTTACACACTGAATGTAATTTCTTTTTCAGTTTCTTTCTGTTGGGTTTTGTTGGAAATATGTAGAGAGGCTAAAGCATAAAGAGTAATAATTGTTTTCTTTTGGTCTTTATTCCCTCAAAATTGTTTTCTTTTGGTCTTTATTCCCTCAAGTTCTTCTTCTTGTCTTATTATAGATAGCATTTTTAGACTGTTAGATAATGATGGTGACAATGTGCATCTTTGCTTTTATCCTTGGTCATATTAGAAACATTCCCAGTGTTTCTCTATTACAGTTAATGTTAGCTTTTGAATAGGAACTGTTTACCTTAATAAGGAACAGTTCATTTGTTACTGTTTTCTTTAATATTTTAAACATATAAGCATGTTATATTTCTCTTAAGATTTTCTATATCTGTTGATATAATCATGTAATTTTAAAATTTGTTAATTATTTATTCTATTTTATTTATAATTTCCTAATGTGGAAATAAATCCTTCCTGGTATAAGTCCTACCAGGATATAGTGTACAATATATAAATTCTTTGCTAACATTAGATTCATTTTTGTTGTTGCAAAGTTTTCTTTCTCTGCTTTATCTCTTCCTGGTTTAGGTATCAGAAGTATATTTTTCTCATGGACAGAGTTTAATAGTATGCTACCTTTCTCTTTTTTTTGCAAGCAATTTATGTAAAATTAGAGTTAATTGTATTCCCTGGGAGGTTTCTGAGTGAAGAAGCAACATGTGGGTTGCCTGTGTGGGGGGCTAATTCAGAGCTTCCTGTGAAATATGTAGAGCTAAGGGCCTCATTCTAGAGGTCTGGGTTTGACATTGGGCTCCATGGGAAATCTCAGGGGGTCAAAGATAGAGACTGCAGCAGGGTAGTCTGGTCTAAGCCTTAAGCAGAGTCTCTCAGGGAAGTTTTAAGGGTGAAGGTAGAAGTGGCAAGCAGGCATTCTGGATCTGAGACTGATGCAGGGCTTCATGATGTTAGGTCCCACCATCTGTCCCAATTCCTGGCTTCCATCTTCTTCTCCTAGTAGACTGTTATGGGTTGTGGTTACACTGAACTCTATTTAAAATTTTTTTTAAAAAATGTAACTTTTTTAAACTTTTTTTTCAGTTAACTAACATTTGTTTTCTTTCCCTCATACTTCCCCTTAGTAAAAAAAAAAAGAAAAAGTAAAAAAGAAAACCAAAAGCCTTGCGAGGATATTTGTACTTAAGCAGAACAAATTGTAACATTTCCCATGTTTGAAAATGCCCTATTCTTCACTTAAACCTCACCACCTCACTTTAAAATTCATTATCTTTCCTCTGCAATTGTGACTGTTATTGAATTAATGAAAGTCCTGAAGTCTTTCTAATTTGTCTTTATAGTGTTGCTGTTGTTATATGAATTGTTGTCTGTAAGATTCTCTGAAAACTGCCTTTCATCATTTCTCATAACGTAACAGTATCCTCTTATGTTCATATGCCGTAATGTGTTTAACTATTCCCCTGCAAGTGGTCACCTCACCCTGTAGTTAGTTCTTTGCCCCCACAAAAAGAGCCAAGTATAAATATTTTTGTAGAGATGGGTCCTTTTGTTGTTTAATTTCTTTGGGACACAACGTTAGTTAGTGATGTCAATGAGCCATGGTATTCGTAACTTGGTGGCATTTGGGGTGTAGTTGTAGATTGCTTTCTAGAGTGGCTAGACTAAGTAAAGCTTCAGCAGTGCGTTAACGCGCTTGGGTTCCCATAGTCTCTCCAGTGTTGGCCATTCTCCTCTTTGTCCTCTTTGCCAGTCTGATGATGATGGTGATAATCGCAGTCATTTGTTTGGTGCTTTAAGGCTTGCAAAGCTCTTTACAAATATCTCATTTGATTCTCACAGTGACTCTGGGAGGCAGTTGGAATTATTTATCCCCATTTGACAGATGAAAAACTGAGGCAGAAGCTAAGAGATGTGTCCAAAGTCACTAGGAAAGTTGGAAACTATATTTTAACTAAACTTTTCTTGACTCTAGGTTTAGTGCTCCACCCAGCATGCTGTTTGGCTACCTTTGGTGGGTGTCCTGTGGAAACTGAAAGGTGCTTTAACTTGCATTTCTCTAATTTTTAGTGATTTGGAGCATTTTTTCGCAAGGCTTATATATCTTGAATGAGACCTTTATAAGAGAAATTTTTTGCAAAGATGTGTTTTTCAGTTAATTGTTTCCCTTCTAATTTTAACTGCATTCGTTTTCTTTGTGCAAAATCTTCTTAATTTTATATAATCAATTAGAATTTTCCATTTTATCTTCTCTGGTCCTCTCCTTTGTTTATGAACTCTTTTCCAATCCATGGAAATTTCTTCCTTGTTCCTCTGATTTGTTTAGGATGTAACCTTTTGTCTCTAAGTCACATATTTATTTGGAGCTTAACCTGCTATGTGTGTGAGGTATTGGTTCAGACCTAATTTCTGCCCATCTACTTTCCAGTTTGCCTAGCAGTTTTTGCCTTTACC
Organism: Potorous gilbertii; assembly: GCA_028658325.1. NCBI lineage: Eukaryota > Metazoa > Chordata > Mammalia > Diprotodontia > Potoroidae > Potorous > Potorous gilbertii. The sequence continues at coordinate 5,811,861 of CM053771.1, read as the reverse complement.
TTTCCCTACTTCCCAGCACCAAATCATTGTTATGATTGTTTCTTTGTAGCTTGCTGGTTTCTGTGTTCATTTCCTTGTGTGAACTCTCATTTGGGAGTTTATTTTGTCTCCACTTCCTTTAGCCTCCATGGACCCCGGGGCAGCAGTGTCATCAAGGTGCTAAATTAGTCCTGTGGTACACATTGTCCTAAGAAGTGTACCTGACTACCTCCCAATGCTGTGATATATAGGGGCTTGTTCTGTCTCTGCCTGTCCTCTGACAGGGCAGGGTCAGATCTGGCTTCAAGTTCCTGAAGGAATCAAGCTTTTCACCTTTCTGCTCAGAATGATGGCTGACTAGCTTCAGGGTCATTTGTGGGAACTTGAATTCTTTTCCCCAGCACAGTCCTTTCCTCTAGCTCTGCTGGCATCTGGTCTTTTTGTCTTACTCCTTTCCTTGGCAAGGTTCTTCTCCTCACCTCCATCATCTTCCAAGTTTACCTATGCCCATGCTGACTTCCCTGATGACCCCCTTCTTCACTGCTTTGCCAATGTCTGACTATTTTTTTTTACAGTTCTGCACTGCATGAAGTAATTTAATTCTCTCTTCCCCTCTCTTTCTCTTTGTCTCTGTTTTTGTCTCTATCACTCTGTTTTCTTTGTCATTTATCTTTTGGGGTTTGTGATCAGTTTGGATAAGTGGAAGCACGAGACTTTTCTATGCTCTTTCATATTGCCTTCTTAACTTAGAAGTCCAATATTTTGTTTTGTCATTGCTTATAAAAATACATTTGATAAGATTGTAGATTTTTGCCAAAGATTGACATTAGGGTTACTTATCTTTAATTTCCGGAATCAAACTTCTCTTTTTTAAAAAAAATGTAATCATTGCCTTAGCCTTGTTACATAAAGATGATTACTGCTGTTTCCATGGTATCTGCAGGGACTTTAGTGCCTGGAATGTAATTACATTTAGCACTAGATCCTTAATCTCATTTTGAGAAGCAAGGTGAAGTTTTTATTATCTCCTGCGTACGTTGGATAACACATTGCGCTGTTAATAGTACTTAGTCCACCTTTGCAAAATTGTTCATCTATTTCCTTGGAAGAGAATATAGAATAAAAAAAGTTAGTGTAAAGCACTTTCCTTTTTCCCAAGACAGAGAACAGTAGAGATTGATATTTTTTTCTTTCTTTCAGAATTCCTTAGTCAGGAGACCAGCTGTGAAATAATGGAGTCAATTCCAAAGCAGGGCATTTCTCTGGACAAATCATCCAAGGAAAGAGCTGAGAGAGATGATCCTTGGGATTACAGTTTGGGAGAAACTTGGGTATATGATGTCAGAGTAGAGCAAAAGAAGTACAAAGGAAAGACGATCCAGGCAAGAGACAGTCATGGACAGGAAAACTTCTCCTAAGTTTAGTGCCCATGAATGTAATGTGTTTGGAAGAAGTTTCAGTTTGAGGTCAACCCTTTTTCTACAACAGGGTGTTCACATGGGAAAAAATCTACAGGAATGTGGTTCAGATGAAAAGAACTTAGATTTTTTTTCCAGGAGGAGGATTTGTAAATGTAATATAAGCAGGAAGTCAGTTACTCTTCAAATGACCTTATTCAGTCTCATAGAATAAACACTAAAATAAAACCATATGACTGTAATAAATGTAGTAAACTCTTCACAGATAAAAATGCTCATAAAAGTCACCATAGAATTCATATTGGAGAGAAATCTCTTGATAGGTATCAATCTGGAAAGTGTATTAGCAGGAGGAAATCCCTTACTCAATATAAAATAATAGATACAAGAGAAAATCCTTTTGAATGTAATGAATGTGACAAAGTCCTCAGTCAAAGTTTTAATCTTACTATACATCAGAGAATACATACATGAGAAAAACATTTTAGTGATTAGGGGAAAGCCTGCAGACAAAGTTCTTACTGTATTATTCATCAGAAAATTTATACTGGAGAGAACTCTTTTAAATGTAATGAATGTGGGAAAACCTTCAGACAAAATTCTTACCTTACTGCACATCAGAGAATTCATACTGGAGAGAAATCCTTTCAGTGTAATTGATGTGGAAATCTTTCATCCAGAAAGGAAACCTTACTGAACATAAGATAACTCATACTGCATAGAAATCCTTTGAATTTAATGAACATGGGAACTCATTTACTCAAAGTAAACGTTATTGAACATGAGAGTTCATATGGGAACAAAGAATTCCTTTGCAAGTAATTGGTATGGGAAAGCTTTTAGTGTAAGTTTGTACCTTACTGTACATCAGAGAATTGATACAGAAGATAAACTCTTTGAATATAATCACTATGGGATATCTTCACCCAAAAAAGGAATCCTTACTGAATGTAAGAGAATTGATACAGGAGAGAAATCTTATGCTTGTAAGGAATGTGGAAAGTCCTTTAACTTGTGCAACTCACTTATTGTATATACTGGAGAGAAAGCCTTTGACTGTAATGAATGTGGGGAATCCTTTGCCTAGCATTCACAGCTTACTAAATAAAAGAGAATTCATCTTGGAGCAAAGAAATTCTTTCAATGTAATGAATGGGGAAAATTCCTTTGGCTAGAGAAGCTCTCTTACTATACGTTAGAGAATTCATACTGGAAAGAAACCTTTTGAAGGTAATGAATATGAGAAATCCTTTACCTGGCATATGCAGCTTACTACTTACTGAACATAAGAGAATTCACTCTAGAGCAAAGAAACTCTTTAATGGTAATGAATGTGAGAAAACCTTTGGCTTGAGAAACTCCTTTATTATGCATCAGAGAATTCATACTGGAATGAAACCATTTGTGTGTAATGAATGTGGAGAATTCTTTACCTGGTATACCTAGCTTACTGAGCATAAGAGAATACATAGTAGAGAGAATTCACTCTGGAAAGAAACCTTGCAATGGAATGAATGTAGGAAGTACTTTCACAGGGACAAATGTCATATTAAATGTAAGAGTTCATAATGGAGAGAAACCCTTTGAATGCCATGCCTGTGGAGAAGCCTTCAGCTTTAGTGAGGATCTTATTATACATGAGAGAAATCATCCTGCAGAGAAACCTTTTGAATGTAATCATTGTGGGAAATCCTTCCCCAAAGTTCTAACTTTATTCAACTGAGTATATACATCTTTCTGAGCATAAGAGTGAACAAGAGCAATTTTTAAATGTAATTAGAGGATTAGAGAATTTGAGAGTTGGAAGGGTTGTGTAGAATACCCCAGTCCTAGGCCTTGAGGCCCCACCCCTGCTTTAGTCTGACTATTTCACAGAAGGAATCCCCATTATAATTTACCTGAGTGGTCAACCTTCCTCTGCTTGAAGATTGTCAAGAAGGATGAATCTGTCACCTCTTGAGGCAGCCCTTTCGATATGGAGGATGATGCCAAGGGTTAGGAAGCTTTTCCTCACATCAAGACTGAATTAGCCTCTTTGCAGCTTCCACTCATTGCGCATAATTTTGCCTTCTGAGGCCAAACAAAACAAGCCTATTCCTCATCTTCATAACAGCCCTTCAGACATTTAGAACTGGCTGTCATGTGCCCATGAATTTTCTCTTATCCAGGACGGATGTGCTCATTTATTTTAATTGATTCACATGTAAAATGAACTCAAGGCCCCTTTGCCATCCTCATTGCCCTCCTCAGGGTACGCCCATTTATCGAGTTTCTTAAATTGTTGTATCCAGAACTGAACACATTTTTTTCCCTATGAAATCTGATGTTCACAGAGTACAGCCTCATTCCTAGAAGCCAAATCTCTTTAAATGTAGCCCAAGATTGCATTAGTACTTTTGACTGCCATAGCACACTGCTAATTTGAATTAAAGCGACAGTCTCCCAAAATGTCTAAAGCTTTCTTGTGACTATTACTTTTTAACTTTTGTTCCTCATCTTGTACTTGTGCAATTGTGGGTGGTTTTGTACCCAAGTATAAGGCTTTCATTTATGCCCACTATTTTTTTCTAAGAAGCTTTAGTCCAGTGCTCTAGCATGACACCATTTTCAATCATGACTGTGATCCAGTGAATTAGCACTCATTCCCCAGCTTTGTCTCACCTGTACATTCGAAGAGCATATCACCTATGCCTTTAAGTCTTTAATAAAAACAAACAGCACAGGGCAAAACATAGATCTCTGGGGTACTCCACAGGACATGTCTTACCATGTTGCCATTGAAACTACTCTTGGGTCCAAGCATATAACCAGTTCCGAATACATTCACTTATTTTATAATCGAATACATAATTTCACCATCTCCACAAGAAAAAGAATGAGATAGTTTATGAAAAGTTTCATTAAAATCTAGGTAAAATACATCCACAATATCCCCATTATGTTAACTAGTTTTGTAATCTTGTGATTAATGATAACAGCTACCTTTCATATAATACTTCAAGGTTTGCAATGAACTTTTTGTATGTTAACTCATCTGATTTGATCCTCACAATAGCCCTTTATGGTAGGAAATAAGATTAGTTTAGAATGACCTGTTATTGATCAAGTCATGTCAACTTGTTTTGATTGTTTTTCATACACCAACCAATACTTTACTAATTCTTTCTAGGATGTTACTGGGAACTGAAGTCAAACTCTCTGATTTATGGGTTGCATGCTCTTGTGTTTTTTGAAAATTGGAATAACATTTACCATTCTTTAATTCTGTGTACCCTTCCTGTTTTACTAGCTCTTTCTAATATTACTGACATTGTCTTCCCAAAAACATCAGTTAATACTTTCATTGTCCATAGATATATTTGTATGGACCAAGTGGCTTAAATTCATGAAGGGCAAGTAGGTCTTCTTGTTCCTCTCTTCTTATTTAGTTTTATCTATTCACTTCTTGTTAGTAATCCCCCTTCTCCCCAATTTCTAATCATTCTCCTTGACCGAAAACAACATAATGAATGTAGCAAAGCTTGAGGAGAGTGCAAACATGGTCGTGAGACACCTTGAGCTCATGAGGATTGCTGAAGAATCTTAGGATTTCCATCCTGGAGAACTTCTAGGGGAAGACTTAAGTTGGACATGATAGGTGTTTGATCTCAGAGGTTTTCTGGTGGATGGACTCTGACAATATCAGTATAACAAAATATTACTCCAGAAAAGCAGTGCAGTCTAAGGTTAGATGAAACCTGTGTGGTGTCCAGGAGCAGAGCTGATAGTTCCACTTTATTCTCTTGATTATTCTCTTGAGTATTATGTTCTGGGCTTCTTTTAAGAAGAAAAGCGTTATTGAAGTGAAGACATTCCAGAGAAAGGCAACCAGGCTGTAAAAGTGCCTCATGATCATGTATAAAAATTAGTGAAAGAATTATAACTTTCTTCCTGGTGAACTTCAAAGGGACCATAATAGCTGTGGTGTTTCACAAGGAGGGAGTAGACATGTTCAGTTTGACCAGAGAGAAAAGCTAGAAACAAGGTGGGGACAGATCCAAATTTAGACTTCATATAAGGGAAGATTTCCTAATAATTAGCATTACCCAAAACTGTAGCAGTCTTCCTTATGTGGGGGTTGGGTTCCTAGATGAATAGTGGTCTGTAATAGAGAAGATTCTTCTTTAGATATATATTAACTATATGACCTTCCAGTCTGGAGATTGCTATACTTTGTGATGATTATTTCTAAAGTCATTTAAGTTCTTTATTTCTTTAAAAAATTTAGAATTGTATTATTTTATCCTAAATTAAAACAAAAAAAAATTCCATTCACAGAGCAGCACACAAAAGTGGATTCTATGTGAAATTGTAAATCTCCATTTTATACTATTTGCTTTAAAAAATGTATATAATAAATTATATGTATTACTTTCAAAACTGTCCTACTTGTGCTTCCTTCTGTTCTGTTATGTGCATAAAAAAAGTTATAACGGCTCTCTCTGGTATCACTATTGCTATGCCTTCCTCTTTCTCGCCTTTTCTCCTCCAAGTTAAAAACCTAGAGAAAGACAAAACAAGAACAAAAAAGCAAAACCAATGAATCCATACAGTTGTTTGTGTGTTGTTTTTCCTGTTAGATTGTGAGCTCCTCAAAGGAAGGGATTGTCTCTTGCCCTTCTTTGTCTTTCCAGTTTCTGGCAAATGCCCGGCACATGAATATTTAATAAATGTTTGTTGGCCACCTCCAGAGGTGGGTAACATGCTTCCTCATAGGTGACCTGATTGGTCATCACATTGCTGGCTCAGAATTCTTTAGTATTTCAAAGTTATTTTTCTTTCCATTGTTGCTGTCCTAGCATAAATTGTTCTGGTTGTGCTTACTTTTCTCTGTATCAGTTCATATCATTTATCCAGCCTTCTCTGAAGTGGATCATTTTGTTCTTTCTTGTGTTACAATACATATGCTCCATCCACATACCATAGTTTGTTCAGTCATTCCACCATTGTAACAAGTGATTGAAAGTACTGTCTTCAATTCTGGTCTTTTGGGAGTGGGCTATTTACCACCTTTAGGATCAGAAAGTTGGTTTTGCTTATGACCATTCCCTCCATCTTATTGTCCTTCTTCTTAATTCGACCTCTATCTTCTCTTACTTACCTGTTGAATTTGATGGATTTCCATACCATATTCTGTGTGTATGTTCTATCTCCCTTTTCCATTTTAGTGAGGTTCATACCTCACTCTCTCCACCCCTTCCTCCACATTTGTGTACTCTTCTCATACACCCTAATGATGAGAAATAGCAAATTTCAAGGAAGAAAATCATTAATACCATATTCTGCTTACACAATTCTGCCAGTAACAATTTTGGTTGATTTAATGTGATTCTAAATTCAAGCATATTGAGCTTAGAGAAATGCAAAACTGCCATCGTACCATTTTAAAGAATTTTGAACAAAGAAGAGGTCATAATCTATTAAAATATAGTTTGGGGGTTACCATTCTTCTCTACCTAATAGAACATTAGTCACTTAAAAACTACCCAGCTCCTTTGATGTATCTAAGTGGCATAGTAGATAGAGTACTAGGCTTGGATTTTTAAAATACTCCTGGGAGTCCCAGGATAGAATCTGATGGGTCTGTTAGGGGACCCTTCTGATACAGAATGGCCAGTCCTAGAGTTTCACAATCTGGGTACTGCCTACTGTGTTATCATTCCTGTTTTCAAGGTCCTTCACCTTGGGCTTTCTTTCCTCCCTGACCCTCTGTGGAACCTCCTCTCATGCTTCTGCTCTTAGTGTAGTTTCTAATTGGATATCTTGTTCATTATTCAGTTTAATGTGAATTTCAGGATTTTGCTAAATTGATGTGTGGTAGTATATAGGGTCTATCCTCAGGCAGCCATTACAGCTAGCAGTCTCTTGTTTATTGTATTCGTATAAGTATTAAATGTACTGTGGTAGATTGACTCCTAGATACTTTATTCATTTTGTAGCTATTTTGAATGGGATTTTACTTTCTGGTTTTGTTTCCTGTATTTTGTTATTGCTGTATGAAAATTTTGTTGATTTTTGTGGGTTAATTTTCACAACCTGCAGGTTTACTAAAGTTATTTCTCTGATTCTCTGGGACTTTTTAAATTAAACTATCATGTCATAAGGAAATTGGGATAATTTTGTTTATCTTTATTATGCTTTTAATGCCATTCTTTTGTCTTACTAGTCTTATTAACATTTCTAGATCTATGACAAATAATATTGGGGAAAGGGAATATTCATGCTTTTTTCCTCTATTGGGAAAGCTTCCAGTATTTTCCCATTGCATACATTGATGGTTTTTGGTTTTAGAAAGATACTTTTCATCATATTCTTGAGAGGTGCTTGTGCTTGCGAGCAGTTCATAGTCCCTTCTGAAGATTCAGATGGCAGTACAGTCTCAGCTCTGACCTCTTTGGTGTTTGTGTTTTGGTCCTTATCCCCATAGAAAGATTCTATGGTTCTTTCGGCCCTCTGCTT
>CM053771.1:5784270-5803466 GCA_028658325.1 Potorous gilbertii | reverse complement strand
GGCGTTGGGGCAGGAGGGGGCGCTGGGGGGATGATGGGGTGGAGGGGGCGCTGGGGGGGCGGTGGGGCAGGAGGGGGCGCTGGGGGGATGATGGGGTGGAGGGGGCGCTGGGGGGGGCGGTGGGGCAAGAGGGGGCGCTGGGGGGGCGTTGGGGAGCAGGGGGCACGGGGGAGGGGTGTGCAGCTCCCAGCCTCTCCCACCAGGAGAGATCGTTGCCCCATTTCCTCACCCCGCTGGGTGAAGGCTGTTGGGGGGCCGGCCCCGTGAGGGAAGGCCCCCAGGAGACAGGGCGGGTCTGCACTCACCAAGCCTGGAGGGCTTCATGGTGGCGGGCCGGCTGCGGGAGTAGGAAGTCTTCCTGGGCCTGGAAGGAAAGACGCAGGAAGTTGTCACACCTGGGTCCAGGTACCTGAGTCCCCGCCATCCCACCCCAGGCAGGGGGCTCATCCCTGCTTCCACTGGATGAGACCTCTGACCCACAGCCCCACGCTGGTGATAATGTCTTTAAATGCTTAACACAGAGTGCCCGGGATTACTAAGGACACCGGTCACCCTGAAATGGTTCCCAAATATCCTTTGTAAGTTTACAGACTCCGTGCCCAAGTGAGCGAAGCCCAGGAGAAGCCCGCTCCCCTCCATTTTCTTCCATTTCCTTAAATGTCCAAAGGAAAGGCTGCTCCAGGACCACCTGTCTAGGTCAGCATTCAGCCCGAGTCTCCGTGCATCTCTTGCAGGTGGCCAGTTAGGGATCTTCCCCTGGCCTCCCCCTGTCTTCCTGCTAAGTCACATCTGATGATGAGGTGAAGGTGCCTGGGCCAGGGCAAACACAACTACCTCTATCAGCCCTTAATATGGCCCAAACCTTCAGACATCCATCTTCATGGCTGGGGGCATTTCTCCGAAAAGAAATTGGAGGTATTAAACTCTAAAGTATTAGGTGTTAAAGTAGGGTTTAAATCACTGCCACTTAGTGTTAAAATTGTTGTCAACTCCAGCACATTCGGGGTTCTCTTCGAACCAGACAAAAGGTCTTTTCTATTGTGCCTGGAAGCAGCAATTTCCTTTTCTCTTTTCAGACAGTTCAACATCCAAAAGGATGCCAGAATTTCAAGGGAATCTTTCAATTACTTGGGGCTCCTTTCAGCTAAAGTCTGGGAGGTCTGTGCATTTAAAGTCCCTGCTGAAGTTTTGCTTTACGGAATTAAGCAGACTTGATACTCCAAGAAACACTGTTTTTACAAGGCTGGAGATATAATCAAGACAGCTGGGCCCCAACAGTAGAGGAAAAGACTTGAGCTGTGAACGACTGAACTCGGCACACATGCCATCTCTGCCCGGCTGCAGTTATACCATCTACCCAGATGCTGCCTGAAATCACTTTGCATTTCCTGATCCAGGCACTGTGGCTTCAGGAAGAAAAATTTAAACACACCTAGGGCACAAACTATTTCTTTTTTTCATTCAACAATCTTTATTAAACACCTTTTCTTTTGTGGAAGGCCTAGTACTATCTGCTGGGCATACAAAGACTGTCATTCTGTCAGGAAATTTATATTAAGCACCTACTATATGACAAATGCTGAGGGGGAGCTCAATATCTAAGTGGGGAAGCAACATGCAAAGAACTCTGTACAAACCATCTACTTTCAGGATCCATTAAACATAATCCATAGAGGGAAGGCCCTAGAATTCAGGAGGCTGAGAAAGGCTTTCGGTAGAGGTGGGATTTTGGCTGGGACTTGAAGGAAGCCAGAATAGCCAGGAGGCAGAGATGAAGAAGCAGAGTATTCCAGGCCATGAAAGGAAGTCAGGAATCCTGGTTCACAGAGCAAGCTGTAAGCAGAAGGGAGCAAAGGGGGAAGGTCTAAGAAGCCTGGAAAAGTAGTGGGGAGGGTCAGGTTAGGAATAGCTTTAAATAGCAAATAGAGAATTTTGTATTTGCTCCTGGAGGCAACAGGGATGGTAGGAACATGTAAGTGATACGATGAAAAGCTTTAATGCCAAAGAAAGGAGCTATGGGAGCTTACTGAGTTGGAGATAGTACATCAGACCTCAGCTTTAGGAAAAGCAATCTGGCTGCTGTGTGGAAGATGAACTGGGGAAGGCAGAAGCTTAAGCAAGGAGCTGAATGAGTCAGCTATTGTGACAGTCCAGGCCACAAAATGATGAAGGCCTGAACGAGACCGATATTGTTATCTGAGTAAAGAGCAGTGGATGGATACAAGTAGGGGTGTCTGGGTAAATATTTAACAACTGGCTTGGGGGAGAGGGAGCAGGATACATTTCAGATTTTATCTTCATTATTAACACTTTCTCCATCAGTTTCTTACATCTAGACAGCCAACAAGACAATAAATCAAGCCAATTTCAGGGGGGTGAATGCTGCAATTTTAACAGTCGGTTCTCCCAAGCCAGTATGAGTCAGCTCCTGCACACCTCTGCATGACTGAAGAAATGACAGCATGTGACCACTGACCACACAGGTGGGCTGAGAGAAAAGTCAAGGATAATTCTCAAGTTGTGAACCCAGGTGATCAGAAGAATGATGACGACCTGGATAGAAAGAAATTTGGAAGAGAGGACAGGGAAAAGGTAGTGAATTGTCTTTTGGACATGTTGAGTTTGAAATGTCTACAGGACATTGCATTTGGAATGGCCACAAAAGGCAGTTAGTGGTGCATAAGGACCAGTCAGGAGACCAAAGCCAAATCCAAAGACCCAGGAATCATCTCATCTGTGTGGACATGACAACTGAAGCCATGAAAGCTGTGCCTGGCACTGGGTCAAGAGCCTAGATACAAAGAAAGGCAAAAGTACAGTGTCTGCCCTCAAGGAGGTTATACTCTGAAAGGGGAGACAGAACACAAAGAACTATGTACAGTGTGAACAGGAGGTCATCTCAGAGGAAAGGTGCTAGCAGTGTGAGAGCATATGTGTGTGTGTGTGTATGTGTGAATGTGTGTGTATGTATGCATGTAGGAGAGAGGAAAGGTCTCTTGCAAAAGGTAGACTGTGAAAAAAAGTCAGGGAAGCCTGGAGGCAGAAGTGAGGAAGGAAAGCCCAGGAAGAGTGGGAGACAGACTAAGAAAAAGCACAAAGTTGGCCCACACAATGCTTAGCCCAGTGTCTGGAAGCCAAGCACTCACTGGATGCTTTCTGCCTGACTGACTGGGAGATATACTGTTATGGATGAGAAGCAGCAAGAAGACCAGTGTCGCTGCATCATGGAAAGGAAACACAGCATAAGAAGAATGTGAAGATAGAAGGGGCCAGATTGGGAAAGGCTTTAAAGCCACACAGAAGATTTTTATATTTGATCTTGGTGGTGAGGGGGAGCCATTGGAATTCACTAAGGAGCCACATGGGCAGACTTTCAATTCAGAAGATCACTTTGGCATCTGAGCAGAGGATGGGCTCAGGGGAGGGCTTGAAGCAGGGAGACCAATCAGAAGGCTATAGAAAAAGTCCAGGCTTGAGGAGATGAAGGCCAGCATCAAAGTGGAAATTACGTGATTATAGAGGACAGAGAGAAAAGATGTTGAGAAGACAGAAATGACAAGGCTGGATAGCAAACTGGAGTGGGAGGGAAGCCCTGAGGATGACACCCAGGTTGCAATCTTGGGTGACTTGGAGGAGAGAGGTCCCCTCAGAAATAATGGGGAAAGGGAGGTAGAAGAGGAGAAGGTGTGTGGGACACCCATGGTTGGTGGAAATTACCTGGATGAAGATATAGAAAAGAAACAGAGAGGGAACAGACAGGTACAGACAGGTAGAAGGAGAACCAGAAGAGAGGGGTGTCTCAGAAGCCTAGTGATGACAAAGTATCCAGAAGAAAAGGGTGACCAGCAGTGCCAAAGGCTGTAGAGAGGCCAAGAAAGGTAAAGATGAAGAAGACAACATTCGATTCAGCAAGTAAAAGATCACTGGTAACTTGGGAGAGAACAGTCAGTTGAATAACAAAGTAGGAAGAAAGAGAGAAGGGATGATTGTGGGGGCATGTACCAGAGAAGATGGGAGAGGATGGGATCAAGAGAACTTGGGAAAGCCCTTGCTCAGACAGTCAACAAGTCAACTTATTATCTACTATGTGCTAGGCATGATGCCAAGCACTAGAGATACAAAAAAGGGCAAAAACTGGTTCCAGGACTCAAGCTTACAGAAGACAGCAGGCAAACCACTAAAGACAAACAAGATACACAAGATAAATTGGAGATGATCAAAAGAGGGAAGGCACTGGCATTAGGGAAAATGAGGGGACTTCCTAGGAAGTGGGTTTTGAGCTGGGACATGGAGGCCAGGGAAGCCTGGAGGCAGAGATGATAGGGGAGGGAATTCCAGGCATGGAAAAAGAACAGTGAGAGACAGGGTCCTATTCAAGGGACAGCAAGGACACCAGGCATCACTAGATGGTAGAGTCATTAGCAGGCAGAGAAGAATAACACTTACTGAGACTGGAAGGTCAGCTAAGGGAAAGCTTTACAAGGCAAACAGAAGGTTTTTATTTTGGATTCTAGAGGTGACACAGATGACAAGGTCAGACCTGAACCTTAGGAAGATCAGTTTGACAGTCAAGTGAAGGATGGTACTGGTCTTGTTCAGCTCCTGCCTCTAACTAGTGACCTGGGACAAGTCACTTAACTTCCCTGAATCTTAGTTTCCTTATCTGTAAAGCGACGGGGTAAGGTAGACTAGACGGTCTCTGAGGTTCCTGTCAGTTCCATGCTTATGGACTTATAATGTCCACCAGGGACTGAAGTAAAGAAGGAAATAGCAGGGGATGAAGTCAAAGTACTGTCAGATACCCAGAAAGGGAGAATGGACAGCTCATACTGAATGACCAGATTTTCCCTATTAAATATGAGAAGGTGGGGAAGAGGTGTTGTGGGAAGCTTGACAAGTTTTGGAACTGAGGCTTTGGGGGATATAACAATCAATGAGGGAGGAAGGGGTAAAAGGGCTTAGTTGAAAATACATCACAAATAGCAAAGAACTAGAAACCAACTTGATGCCTGTCAATTGGGGAATGGTTAACAAATATATGAATATAATGGAATATGACTGCTCTAATGAGTACAGAGAAGCTTAGAAAGATCTATATGAACTAATACTGAGTTCTGGGTTAAGTAGAGCCAAGAAAAAATATACATAGTGACTATAACAATGTAAATGGAAAAAATAAACACCATCCCGGGGAGGGGGAATCCAAAATGAATAAAATAAAATTATGAAGACCAAGCATGCCTGGACTGAAGAGATATGGGAAGATACCCTCAGCGCACTCCTTTGTCTTCATGGAGGATCCGCAGGTGTTACATATTGCACATTTTGGGACTTTTTAATAAACTGATCAGTTGTGCTGATTTTTTTTCCTCTTTAAAAAGTAGCAATTGTTAAATAAGAAGACTTTCAGGAAGTGAAAGAGTGTTGGGGATAACTATGATAAGGTGTAAGAAACAGAAGACCAATAAAACCTTACGTTAAAAATGGTCTTGGATCCAGTTAGGATGGTTTCATGACTTCTTCCAGCTCCACTCAGCGTCAGATGAGAAGGAGCAGAGGAGGTCAGTGGTGGGAGTAATGTAGGGTTGGGGATTGACTAGACAGGAATAGGAAGGAGAGCTTGCTTAACTCAAGAGTTGCAATTGGGAAGGGAGGAGAGTGTAGCCAGAACAGGGTCATGGCCTAGAAAAATACCGACAGGATACTGGAGGTCACAGTGAGAATAAAGCAGGTTTAGAAGGCCTCGGCAGAACAGGAATGATAGGAGATTAGAACGTGATAAAAGGCTTTCTGGATTCCCAACCATGAAAGCAGAACCCTTATGGGCAATGGCAAAGACAAAGATCTGCCCATCCACACGTGGCTGAGATGGGATGAATGAGCAGTTCCTGGGAGTTGAGTTGAGGGAGGAATTGTGGCTGCTGTACAACATCCACATGCACATGCATTTTTCCTGAGTCTTAAGACAAGTCAAACTGAGTCTAATTCACATAGCAACTCTGCAAAGATCTGAGTCTCGTCTTCTTCAGTCTAACCATCTCTTATTCCTTCAAGTGATCCTCATGTGAAATAGACTCAGTCCTTTCACCATCCTGTTCTCTTTGAGACAGAGGACCAACAATCAACTCTGCACTGAAAACTCTCTATTAATGTGGGTCTTAAGTGTGGTGTTCAGAACTGTACACAGCATGTCAGATATGGTCTGACTGGGGCAGAGTACAAAAGGATTGTCAGCTTCTTCCTTTTGAAATCTATTCTTCTTAATGCCATCTGAGATTCCACTCACTTTTCTATTACATCACATTACTGACTCATATGGAGCTTGAATATCACTAAAATTCCCCAGAGTTTTTTTCTTTTAGAAAAACTACCATCTACCCATGTGTCCTCCATCCTGTACTCATGGAGCTGATTTTTTCTGAACCCAAGTGTAAGAATTTGCATGACATCCTATTGAAATTTACTGCATTAGGTTCAGCCCAATGCTGTGGTATATTGGTATTTTTTGGTCCTAATTCTGTCATCCAGAGTGTTACCCATGTCTTCCAGCTTGGGGTCACTCATACGCAAACTGGATTAGTATGCTAACTCAGCCTCTGTCCAAGCCAACCACAAATCTCTAAGGCATTCCACTGGAGACTTCCTGACTAATGGATATGGAACTACTGTGGACTGTTCTGTGACCTCAAGGCTTTTACATTCTTCTGAGGAAATAGAACCTAGACGTAAGAACAAGGTCTATCCAACATGATCTCAAGAAGGGAAGAGTTTGCTTGTTTATTATGGCCATTGGAGTAATCAGCACATAGTAGGCATCTCAGTTTAATTTAAGCTTTTACTAATGTCTACTAGGTACTATGCTAGGTGCTAGGAACATAAAGACAAAAATTAAATAGTCCCTGCCCTCAAAAACCTTCCATTTTATTTGGGAGATAGGGAGAAATGATAGGAACAACATGTATGTGGATAAATAAATGCTCAAAAGAAATACAAATGATTGTAGTGGGAGAGAGGGATAGAAATCAAGAAAGTCTTCTTATAAGAGAGGCTACTTGAGTTGAGCCTTGAAGAAAGCTAGGGGTTGTGAGGCAAAGAGGGAATACATTCCTGCTTGTGCAAGGGGCCCTGCTAAATTAAGTTTGGGGGAGAACAGGAGATAGGGAGATCCCAGATAATGCTGAACACAGTGCAAGGTAAGCTCCTGGGACTCGCTTCCTTCGCTTAATCAATTCCTTCAGTTTTGGAGGGCCCCCATTGCCCACCTGAGTATCTTAATGACTCCTGTTTACTGAATCACCCACAAATGCACCTCTTTGGAGCAAGGCCCAGAACAGGTTGCCATACTGGAAAATCTAAAGCTGACCACCTCTCAGTCCCTCCCACTGGACCCTTCTGCTCCTGGAAGCCCATGGTTTTGGAGGCCACTGTCCATAAAGGTCAGGTTGAGTGCAGAACTTGGCAGGGCCCAGGATGGCCAGATCAAATATGACAGAGGAGCACAAGATCATGGTCAGTTTAAAAAAACCTCTGAATTTAATACCAAATAAAATGAGCATTTCCATATACAAAGCAGAACTGAAAAACAGGGTAATAAACTGCAAATCTCCATTAGGTACAGCTTTCTTTTCCTTTCTATCATAGGGATTTGAGAACTTACTGGCACTTTGAGATGTGTAGTTCATAGGGGCAAGCATCCCTACTTGGGACCACCAAAATATTTGAGCCAGAAGGTGGAACTGACTCATATCCCTGAGTTCTGAAAGAAAAACGCACAGTGTGGGAGATAAAACCTGCGAGGAAGGGATAAGAACCCCAAGAGCAGCAGCACAGACAATGAGGCGAGAATCTCAAACTCAATGAGCTTGGTTCAGGGGCAACAGGAATAAAAGAGAGAGAAAAATTATGACTGAGCTGCAGAGAAGCAGAGACCAAGGGGTCCATCAGCTAGCCATCCATCAGCTAGCCCCACAGGCATCTCCGAGTGGGAGATCAGGTGGAAGACAGAAGGAAAGTGCTTTCCGGTGCCATCCATTAAGAGACAGAGAGTCCGTTCACTTCCTTACCCAACCTCAATTCTATCTGTCGTACAGGTAACAGGATAGAGAGGGAGAAACATCCCTTTAAATTAAGAGAGAAGGGCCAGACTTCAGCCCAAATGTTAAGAATCATCCCAACCTCAGCAGAGGTTTGACTCCCTGCCTTAATTTAAATTAACATTTAGCCCTAGACCATTTACCAACCAGATCCTGAAGATGGTGTCTCTGACCCTGTTAGGGGGAAGCCAGTTCAGCCTGTCTAAAACAGACGCTGACTGCTCCTGCCACAATCTGTTCATCCTGTTCTCTGAGAATACTTATCAGTCCTTTTAGTTCTTTCTGACAAGGAAATGCCCACTATTTTTATAACTCCCTTATGATGATGGATTCTATTTCATTAACACTGTACAGGCTTTTGTCTGGAAACTTTCTAGGATTGTTGTCTGTTTTACTGTGCCAAATATACACATTTGGATGGACATTCAAACTGCCATCATGTAGGTGTTATTTGCTGTGAACACATTCTTCCCCTTAAGTTTTTAGTTCAAGATGACAATAAGTTCCATACTATACACAGCTAGTTTTCTTGATAACTACCATCACATAACTAATTAATCCCTTAATCTCTGCCTAAAGGATCAGTTCTAAAGGGAGCATAAAGTAAAAAACAAAAAGTAAATCCTATACTGTTAGCAGCATGAAATACAAGAATCTTAAGTGTGGTTTTGTTAAGGTGTTAAATGACAAAAATATATTGTGTGTGTGTTTAAATTTGCCTAATGCTAAATACAAATGTAATGGTCTCCCCAAGTTTTGAAAAAGGTTTAATGAAAATCTTTCAAATCAGAATAGTTGTATACAGGAATATATGTGATGTAGACAAATATTTAACATTGACTAAAAATGAAAACTCATCACAAATTTATCATGCTAGAACAGGCTGAAGAAAACTGAAAGTGAAAGTATCAGTTATAACACGAATATTGGATAAAGTCAAATTTAAACAGAATGAAAACAAACATACTCTGGTAAATCAATCTGATAAATAAGGCATCCTTATGAGTTCTGGAACTTGTGTCTTCATGTCAGAGTAATATTCACCCTCTAAAGGGAAGGATAAAACATGCAAGATTATTTGAGACATACATGAGAGAAAAGCAATGGATTAAGGAGAAGAAAGACTATGTTCAGACTTGCTACTTCTGACCGATTTGACTCAAAGATTTCCAGGCAGTGATTAGAATTTAAGTAACTTAACTCAATTTCATCTATAAAATTAAAGGGATACAATAAAGGACTTTTTTTAATTGTTTGGTTTTATTTTAAGTATTGAAAAATGGGGAAAAAAAGGAAATATTAAGAAAAATAGCTAAGCATGAATTAAAGATATAAGGGTAAATGACTTATATGAACCATCATTTCTATTCATTTCAACATGCATTCTCCACTTGTTCTGCAGATATCATATGATATAAAAGGAATCAGTAACATTTTTAAAAATTACGCCAAAGGGTAAATATTAAAACACACTTCTCTCCCAGGGGTAGTGGTAGGAGACAAGAGATATGAAATATTCCACATATGCTGAGACATAATCACTACGTAATGTTGGTTTTGCAAAATCTTTTTTCTTTGGTCCAAAGAATCATAAATGTGGGGAGAGATGAGCAGTCAAGGACTTTTGCAAAAAAAACCCTACAAATCAAAAACACAGAGGAAGAAGAGCCAAGGTGATAGAATAAAGGCAGAGACTTGCCTGAGCTCTCCCAAATTCTCCTCCAAACAACTCAAGCAGCAGAACAAAAGGTTATGGTGAAACAATTTTCCAACCCAGGGCAACTGAGGAGATTGTCAGACAAGATCTGTCTTAGTGGAATGGTGGTCAGACAAGGAACCCAGTGTAGGACTCACAACACAGGCCATAATGGAGAGAAAGCATCAACCTTTGGAGGCAATTCATTAGTGGAGGCAGCGGCAGCTTTGGGAACTACCAACCCACAGATGGTAGGGGTCAGACAATGGGTTAGGAGATTACAGAAGGCCCTTTGCTAGCACTGGGTATAGGACTATATCACACTGCCCACAAGCAGTTCCAGGTCACAGTCCCAAAGCTCACAGCAATACTAGCACACTAGCACTTGCAGGTGCAGGGGTATATGGGCCACAGTCACAGTTCCAGGGTAGAAAAGAAGGCTTGTGGTCATTTACAGACCAAAGTATATGGCAGAAGGGCAATGACCACACTTCTTTTTAGACCATACCACATGGGAAACACCAAAAACCACACCCTCAAAACTTGCTCTGAAAACTGCAGCAGGAAAGGTCTGAAACTTGGGATGGTTTCCCACTCCACCCCAGGAACAGAGTCCAACTTTAACATAAAGAATACACTGGAAAAATGAGCAACCAACAAAATCAGAACCTGAACATAGAAATTTACTATGGCAGGGAAGATCAAAACACAAACTCAGAAGAAGAAAATGAAATCAAAATAGCTACATGCAAAAGTTCAAAGCTTGGTAAAGGAGACAAAAAATACTGAAGAAAATAATACCTTAAAAAACAAAACACGTCAAATTTACTCAAGAGAACTTCAGCTGACCAATTGGGTGGGAGGGGGGGGAGTACAAAAATCCATTGAAGAAAAGAACTCCTTAAAAATTAGAATTGGTCAAATGAAAATGAAGGTAAAATAGTTCACTGAAGAAAATAATTCCATAAAAATTTGAATTGGGCAAGTGGAAGTTAATGACTCCACGAAATATTAAGAAATGATTAAATAAAATCAAATGAATAAAAAAGTAGAAAAAACTGTGAACTATCTCATTGGAAAAAAATAATTGTCCAGGAAAATAGATCAAGAGGTAATTTAAGAATTATTAGACTACCTGAAAGCCATGATCAAAAAAAGAAGAGCCTATACATCAACTGTCAAGAAATTATCAGGAAAACTGCCCTGATATCCTAGAATCAGATAGAATCCAACAAACACTACCTGAAAGAGATCCCAAAAGGAAAACTCCAAGGAATATTAAAGCCAAATTCCAGAGCTTCTAGGATAAGGAGAAAATATTGCAAGAAGACAGAAACTATTCAAATATCATGAAGCCACAGTCAGGATCACACAAAATTTAGAAGTATCTATGTTAAAGGAAAATGGGGTTTGGAATATGATATTCCAGAAAGCAAAAGGGCTACAATTGTAATCAAGTTACCTATCCAGCAAGACTGAAAAAAATCTCTTTCCTTAAGGGGGAAAATGGCTATTTAATGAAATAGAAGACTTTTGAGTACCCCTTATGAAAAGACCAGAGCTGAAAAGAGAAAATTACATTCAAACACAAAAGAAGAATAAGAATGTAAACATGAAAGAGAAACCACAAGGGACTCAATAAAGTTTGACTGTTTACATTCCTACGTGGAAAGATGATACATCTAATTTCTAAAAGCATTATCATCATTAGGAGAGTTAGAAGGAATACATATAGAGGGCACAGGTATAAGCTGACTATGATGGGATGATTTCAAAAAAATTAAATTAAGGGTGAGAAAGCAGGATACATTGAAAGAGGGGAAAAGGGAGAGGCAGAATGGGGCAAATTATCTCACATAAAAGTGGAATGAAAGCAAGAGCTTTTACACTGCAAAAGAAGATGGAGGGGGGAGGTGGTAGGTGATGCTTCAACCTTACTCTCATTGGAACTGGTTTAGAGGGAGTAATATATACATACATACATATATACATATATATATATATATACATATACACACACACACACACACACACACTCAGTTGGTTATAGAAATCTATCATGCCCCACAGGAAAATAGGAAGGGAGGAGAATAAGAAAAGGGGGGATGGTGTGTGAACACACAAGGAATGACAGATGGGGAAAGGTGGTAGTCAGAAGTGAAACAGACTTTTAAGGAAAGACAGGGTAAAAAGAGAGAGAGATGGAGAGAGAAGAATAGAAGGCAGGAGAAGGGGGGAATAATAAGATGGAGGAAAATATACAGTAATCATAACTGTAAGTGTGAATGGGATAAACTCACTCATAAAATGGAAGCAAAAAGCAGAGTAGATTAAATATCAGAATCCAACAATATGCAGTTTACAAAAAACACATTTGAAGCAGATACACACACACACACACACACACACACACACACACACACACACACACACATATACACAAAGTAAAGGTAAGGGGCTGGAGCAGAATCTATTGTGCTTCAGCTGATGGAAACTACATTTTGCTAAAAGGTACCATAAACAATGAAGCAAGATCAATACTAAATATATATGCACTAAATGGCAGAGCATTCAAATTCTTAAAGGAAAAGTTACATGAGTTCCAGGAGAAAACAAACAGTAAAGCTATAATAGTAGGGAACCTCAACTTTCCCCTCTCAGAATTAGATAAATCTAACTAAAAAATAAACAAGGAAGAAGCTAAAGGGATGAATAGAATTTTAGAAAAATTATATATGATAAACCTCTGGAGAAAACTGAATGGGAACAGAAATTAATACACCTTTTTTCTCAGCAGTACATGGTACCTACACACATGTACTAGAGCATAAAAACTTAACAAATGCAGAAAAGTAGAAATATTAAATGCATCTTTTTCAGATCATAATGCAATGAAAATTATATTCAACAGAGGACCATGGAAACAGATAAAAAATTAATTGGAAACTAATTTGATCCTAAAGAATGAGTAGGTCAACTGCTGCTGAGTGAAGTGAGAAGAACCAGGAGAACATTGTACATAATAACAGCCACATTGTGCAATGACTAACTTTGAGACACTTAGCTCTTCTCAGCAATGCAAGGATCTAAAACAACTCCAAAGGATTCATGATGGAAAATGCTATTCACATCCAGAGAAAGAATTATGGAGTCTGACTGCAGATCAAAGCATATTATTTACTCTTTCTTTTTGTTTGTTTCTTCTTTCTCATAGTTTCTCCCATTGCTTCAAATTCTTCTTTACAACATGACTAATGTGAAAATAGGTTTAATATGACTGCATATACATTGCATGCTGTGTTGGGGTGGGGAGAGGAGAGATGAGGAGAAAATGTGGAACTCAAAATCTTATGGAAGTGAATGTTGAAAACTAAAAATAAATATATAAATGTTTTAAAAAGAATGAGTAGGTCAAAGAACAAATCATAGAAACAATCATTTAATTTTTAAAGAGAATAACAATGAGACAACATACTAAAAGTTATGGGATGTAGCCAAAGTAATACTTGGAGGAAATTTTATGTCTCTAAATGCTTACATAAATAAAATAAAGAAAGAGCAGATCAATGAACCCTAAAACAATTAGTAAAAGGACAAATTAAAAATCCCTAATTAAACACCAAATTGGAAATCCTAAATACCAAAGTGAAGATTAAAAAACTGAAAGTAAGAAAACCACTCAACTAATAAATAAAACTAGGAGCTGATTTTATGAAAAAGATAAAATGTATAAAACCATTGGTTAACTTGACTTAAAAAAAAGGAGGGGCAGAGTCAAGATGGAGGAGTAACAGCATGCACTTTCTAGAACCCTCCTGCCAAGCCCAGCAAAATACCTGTAAAAAATGGCTCTACACAAATTCTGGAGCTGCAGAACCCACAGAATGATAGAGTGAAGCAAATCTCCAGCCCAATATACCTTGGAAGATTGCAGGGAAGTGTCAATCACCCCAAGGTGGGGGCAGGGCATAGTCCAGCATAGGTCCTGCCCAGCATAGGCCCCGCTGGAACAGATGAGACTTGAATAGGCTTCAGGGGCCTGAATCTAGGGCACCTGTGGTGGTTTCCAGACTTCATGACCCCAAAATGCCAAGAACAAATTGGAAGGTCAGTGAAAAAAGTCTATGGGACCAGTATGGGAGAGTAGAGTGGTCCAGATCCAGCCCCAGGGTGGCAGAGAGGGAAAGAGGTAGAGGAACCTGCAGCAGCCACAGCAATAGCAGGGGGAAAGATAGCAACTGTTTCTGGAGTTCGAGGCCCACAGATTGTGGGGGAATCAAGCGGCTGACGGTAAATGCCCCACCCTCACTAGAAGCAGAGATCTACCTTGACAAGGAGCTCAAAAGTCAAATAAACAGCTGGGGAAATGAGCAAAAACCTGAAAAAGAATCAGACTACAGAGTCTTACTTTGGTGACAAGGAAGACCAAAGCATGCAAACGGAGACAACAAAGTCAAAGCTCCCCCATCCAAAGTCTCCAAGAAAAATATGAATTGGTCTCAAACCATGGAAGAGCTCAAAAAGGATTTTGAAAAATCAAGTAAAAGAAGTAGAGCAAAAATTGGGAAGAAAAATGAGAGTGATGTAAGAAAATCATGAAAAATGAGCCAACTGATTGCTAAAGGAGACCCAAAAAAATGCTGAAGAAAATAACACTGTAAAAAATAGACTAATCCAAATGGCAAAAGAGATATAAAAAGCTAATGAAGAGAAGAATGCCCTAAAAAGAACTGGCCAGATGGAAAAGGAGATCCAAAAGCTCACTGAAGAAAATAATTCCTTAAAGACTAGAATGGAGCAGATGGAAGCTAATGACTTTATGAAAAATCCAGAAATTATAAAACAAAACCAAAGGAATAAAAAAATAGCAAAGTGAAATATCTCATTGGAAAAATACTGACCTGGAAAATAGATCCAGGAGAGACAATTTAAAAATTATGGGACTACCTGAAAGCCATGATCAAAAAAAGAGCCTACACATCATCTTTCAAGAAATTATCAAGGAAAACTGCCCTGATATTTTAGAACCAGAGGGTAAAATAAAACCAATCACTTCCTGAAAGAGATCCCCAAAGGAAAACTAGAAATATTGTAGTCAAATTATAGAGCTCCCAGGTCAAGGAGAAAATATTGCAAGCAGTCAGGAAAAAAAACAGTTTGAGTATTGTGGAAATACAATCAGGATAACACAAGATCTAATAGCTTCTACATTAAGGGATCAAAGGGCTTGGAATATGATATTCCAGAAGTCAAAGGGATTAAAACCAAGAATCACCTACCCAGCAAAACTGAGTATAATACTTCAGGGGGAAAAATGATCATTCAATGAAATAGAGGACTTTCAAGTATTCTTGATGAAAAGACCAGAGCTGAATAGAAAATCTGATTTTCAAACATAAGAATTAAGAGAAGCATGGAAAGGTAAACAGGAAAGAGAAATCATAAGGGATTTACTAAAGTTGAACTGTTTATATTTCTACATGGAAAG
This sequence comes from Potorous gilbertii, assembly GCA_028658325.1. Taxonomy (NCBI): domain Eukaryota; kingdom Metazoa; phylum Chordata; class Mammalia; order Diprotodontia; family Potoroidae; genus Potorous; species Potorous gilbertii. The sequence goes on along the minus strand of CM053771.1, from coordinate 5,788,189 downwards.
ATAATATTTATAACTCTTGAGACTTTTCTCAGTACTAGAGTAGTTGGAGGGATTATATACATATAGACAGAGGGCACCTGGCGAGTTGAATAGGAAGGGATGATATTTAAAAAAAAAAAATTAAGGGGTAAGAGAGGAATATATTGGGAGGAGAAAAGGAAAATAGAATGGGGCAAATTATGTCACATAAAAGAGGCAAGAAAAAGCTTTTTCAATGGAAAGGAAGAAAGGGGAGGTGAGAGAGGAAAAAGTGATACCTATCTAAAACCATTATTCAATGTTTTATGAATGCAGAGTCAAGCTTTGACAAAAGTTCACTTATCTGACAAAAATTACTGGGAAAATTGGAAAACAATTTCACAGAAACTAGGTATTGACCAATATCCTACACCCTATACCAAGATAAAGTCAAAATGGGTACGTGATTTAGAGATAAACAGATATAAACAAATTAGGGGAGCATAGAATATCTTACCAGTCAGATCTACAGATAAGAGAAGAATTTACGACAAAAAAAGCACATTCTGGGAAGTAAAATGGATAATTTTGAAGACATTAAATTTAAAAGGTTGCGCATGAACAAAAATCGAATGCAGTCAAGATTAGAAGGAAAATAGAAAGGAGAAAAAAATTATAGGAAGTTTCTCTGATAAAGCTTCATTTCTCAAATATATAGAAAACTTAGTCAAATCTATAAAAAAATTCAAGTCATTCCTCAATTGATAAATGATTAAAGCATATGAACAGTCAGTTTTCAGAAGAAAAAAATGTTATCTATAGACATATGAAAAAATGCTCCACACTACTACTGCTTAGAGAAATGTACATTAAAACAGCTCTGAGGTATCACCCCACAATTATCAGATTGGCTAATGTGACAGAAAATTAAAATGACAAATATCAGAGGGGATGTGGGAAAATTGGGACACTAATGCACCATTAATGAAGTTGTGGACTGATTCAACCATTCTGGAGAGCAACTTGGAACTAGGCTCCAAGGGCTATAAAAACGCAAATGCTTTAACCCAGAAATATCAATACTAGGTACAGATTTTAAAAAGATTCTTAGAAAAAGAAAGTGACTGATATGTACAAAAATATTTGTAGCACCTCTTTTTGTGGTGGCAAAGAATGGTAAATTTTGAGGGACTGCCTATCAATCTGGGAATGGCTGAACAAGTTGAGGTATGATTGTGATAAGAAATGATAAGCAGGATGTTTTCTGAAAAACCTGAAAAGACTTACATGAACTGATGCAAAATAAAGTGACCAGAACTAGGAGAACATTGTACACAGGATCAGCAACAGCGTACAATGACTGTGAATGACTTAGCTGTTCTCAGCAATACAATGATCCCAAACAATTCTGAAGGACTTATGATGAAAAATGCTTTCCATCTCCAGAGAAAGAACTGATGGAGTCTAAGTACAGAATGAAACATACTTTTTTAAAAGCTTTATTTTTTGGGGGTTACTTTTGGAGGGTGGAGGTGGGCTGTGTTTTCTTTCACAGAGCTAATACAGAAATGTTTTGCATGATTACACAAATATTATCTATATCAAATCCCTTGCTTTATCAATGAGGGGGGAGGGGAGACAGGGAAAGAGAATTTAGAACTCAAAATTTTTCAAAGTGAATGTTAAGTGTTTACATGATAAATGCTTGAGATGTGGGAAAATTGGAACACTAATGCATTGTTGGTGGGGTTGTGAATTGATCCAACCATTTTGGAGAGCAATTTGAAACTATGCCCAAAGGGTTATAAAAATGGCATACCCTTTGACCTAGAAATATCACTTCTAGGTCTGTACACCAAAAAGATCAAAGAAAAGGTAAAAGGAAATATTTGTACAAAATATTTATAGCAGCTCTCTTTGCGGTGGCAAAGAGCTAGAAATGGAGGCGATGTCCATCAGTGGTTGAACAAGTTATGATATATGAATGTAATAGAATACAATTGTGCTCTAAGAAATAAAGAACAGAATAAAGAATGGAAAAAGCTGGAAAGATTTGAACAAAGTGATGCTGAATTAAGTGAGAAGAACAAGGAGAACTTTGTACACAGGAACAACCCATTATATGGTGACTGTGACAGACTTATGTCTTCTTAGCAATGCAAGCATCTAAGACAACTCCAAAGAATTCATGATGGAAAATGCTATATAAACCAGAAAAAGAACTATGAAGAAAAAAAAGAACTAAATACAGACTGAAGCATATTATTTTCTCCCTTTTTTCTTTTTCTTCTTTCTTCTTTCTCATAGTTTCTCCTATTGTTTCTAATTCTTCTTTACAACATGAGTAATGTGAAATTAGGTTCAATATGAATGTATATATAGAGCCTATATAAAATTATATGCCATCTTGGAGTGGAGAGCAGAGAGAGATGGGTAGAAAATTTAGAACTCAAAATCTTATGGAAGTGAATGATGAAAACTAAAATATATATATATAAATGTCTACATAAATGGTTTAAATATTTAAATGTTTAAATATATATTTTTAATGTTTACATGTAATTATTTTAAATGTTTAAATATATGTTTTAAATGTTTAAACATATATATATATTTTTTAAATGTTTACATGTAATTGGAAAAAAGGAAACATTTTTTAAAAAACTCCTCATTCACTCCACATAAACAATCCACTGTCCAATCTTGTCATTTCTACCTTGATAACATCTCTCCTATACAACGTCTTCACTCACAAACTGAACAGTACATTTGAGCTCATCCTCAGTTTCTTTCTTCCAGACTATTCCAGTAGTCCCCTACATGATATCTCTGCCTCAAGTCTCCTTCTGTAATCTATATTCTATTTGGCGGCCAAAGTGATTTCAGAAAGTATTAACTCTGACCATGCTACCCTTCTACTCAAACTACAGTGGCTCCCCCATTACCTTCAAGATCAAATCTAGCAGGGGGAGGAGCCAAGATGGCAGAGTAGAAAGATTCACATATGCTAGCTCCGAACCCACAGCCCATGGATTTCCTGTAAAAAGAACTCCCAACAAATTCTGGAACAGTGGAAGCCGCGCAGCAACGGAGTGAAGAAGATTTCCATTCCAGAGAACCCTGAAAAAATGACTCCAAAGGTCCGTTGCGCACCCGATGGGAGCAGAGCCCAGCCCTACCCTGGCCACGTGGCCCCAAGAGGAGCAGATCAGTGTAGGCTTCAGGGATGGATTCTCTGGCAGCCGCAAAGGTCCCTCCACCCACAAACGGACAGGTCAGTGAGAGAGACTTCTGGGCTGGCCGAGAGGGGAGTGGGGTGTCTCCATAACTCAGGGCCCCTCAGGAGGCAGTGGCAGAGACAGCAGGTGGCCAGAGGCTCCCGGAGCAAGCAGGACCTTGGGTCCATTACTGAAGGTCTCCACATAAACCCCCTGAGGGAACTGAGCCTGAGAGGTGGCCCTGCCACCACCTGAGCACCAGAACTCAAGTTCATATTGAATAGCAGCCAGGTCTGCCACCAAAAACCCTGAGGCTGGGGAGCAGCATTTGAATCTCAGACCCCAAGCACTAGCAGGGAGGATCTGGGCGGGGGTGTTGAGGAATCTCAGAAGTCAAGTAACTGGCTGGGAAAATGCCCAGAAAAGGGAAAAAAAAAAATAAGACCATAGAAGGTTACTTTCTTGGTGACCAGATGTTTCCGCCTTTCCTTTCTGATGAGGAAGAACAATGCCTACCATCAGGTAAAGACATAGGAGTCAAGGCCTCTATATCCCAAACATCTGAAATAGATATCCAATGGGCTCAGACCATGGAAGAGCTCAAAAAGGATTTTGAAAATCAAGTTAGACAGGTGGAGGAAAAACTGGGAAAAGAAATGAGAGAGATGCAAGAAAAGCATGAAAAATGGGACAATGACCTTGATAAAGGAGACCCAAAAAAATGCTGAAGAAAGTAACACCTT
>CM053771.1:5763264-5783770 GCA_028658325.1 Potorous gilbertii | reverse complement strand
GAATTTTGGATGCATTGAGTTTGGTTGTGCAAAAACTTTTCAGTTTAATGTAATCAAAATTATCCATCTTGCATTTCAAAATGCTTTCTATCGTTTCTTTAGAAAAAAATTCTTCCCCTCTCCATAAATCTGATAAATACACTATTCTTTGCTTCTCCAGTTTATTCATGGTATCAATCTTTATACCTAAATTATGTACCCATCTGGAACTTTATTCTTGTGTACGGTGTCAGGCATGGATCTATGCCTAATTTCCGCCACACATTTAACCAGTTTTCCCAGCAATTTTTGTTGAACAGTGAGTTCTTATCCCAGAAGCTGGGGTCTTTGGGTTTATCAAACAGGAGGTTGCTATATTCCTTGCCTACTGTGTCTTGGGTGCCAAGTCTATTCCATTTGTCTACCCCTCTGTTTCTTAGCCAATACCAAGTGGTTTTGATAATTGCTGCTTTATAATACAATTTGAGGTCTGGTAGTGTTAGGCCACCTTCCCAAGCATTTCTTTTCATTAATCTCTTTGATATTCTGGACCTTTTGTTTTTCCAAATGAATTTTGATATTATTTTATCCAGCTCTATAAAATAATTATCTGTTAGTTTAATTGGTATGGCACTAAATAGGTAAATTAATTTAGGTAGAATTGTCATTTTTATTATATTAGTTAATTCTGATTCTTAACAAATTGTTTTCTTCAGTTTGCTTTTCTTTCTCCTTTTTCATTTGTTCAATTTTTCCAGTTAATTTTTGTACCTCCTTATCCTTTTGGCCAATTTTACTTTGAAAAGGAGCTATTCTCTTCAGTCAATTCTTTTTTTATTTTGTCAATTATATTTTTAAAATCATTGAACAATTTTCTACCTCTCTAATTTGACTTTTAAAATCCTTCTTGAGCTCTTCCAGGAATACTCTTTGGACTTGAGATTAATTCATATTTCCTTTTGAGATTTCAGGTGCAAGTATAGTGTCAATGCTGTCCTCTTTTGCATTGGCATTTTGGTCTTCTCTGTCCCCTAGTAAGATTCTATGGTTTTAGCTTCTCTGATTTGCTTCTTGCTCATGGTCATTGCCTTTTTCCTGGCTTTTAAAAAGGATCTCTGCTTCTGGGGCATAGGGGACTCTGTCACACATTTCTTGTACTGGGAATTTGGGGCATGGTTTCTGGCTTTGTGTGTTGTAGCCTTTGGTTCTTTCAGCTAACAGCTATATAATTCTGCACCTTACCTAGTGCTGAGATGGCTGAGGTGTGCCAAGACTGAGGCCAGGTGAAGTCTTTCTGAATTTCCCTGGGATTACACCGAAGTTCCTGACATGAGCTATGAGGGAAGGGTGGTCTGGCTGTGGGAGGTCTCTTCTTCCCCTTGGTCAGCAGTAGATCACAGGCAGGCTCAGTGGCTGGTGAACTCTGTCTTTTCAATTCCACTGGTTATGCTAACGCACCCCTGGGGTCCTGGTGTTGGTGCTTACCATCTCCACCCCCCTGGGACTCAGGCTCTTTTGGTCCACTTAGGTGGTTCTTGCTGGGATGCTTCTAGTCCTGCAGTGGTTTTCTTCAACTGCAGCAAGAGGGACCCTTCCCAGTGTTCTCCTAGCCTCCTGAGCTGTAAGACAGTTTACCCCTTCTGCTGGCTCCACTACTCCAAGATTTTTCCTGGGGCAATATTCTCTGGACTTTTTTTGGGGTCAACAAGGGGAGGGTGAGAGCACTTATAGTTTACTCCACCATATTGGCTCCTGGAAGTTCAAGTAGGTGACTTTCAAACATTTAGTCTATGGGCTGAATGTCCAAGGAGTGGCTGCTTCTGTTACCACCAGACCTGTGCTTCTCTCTTACTCAGTTCCACTAAACTTCTGTCCTGCACTGAGAGGCTTGGGAAACCACACTGCTTGTGATTCAGACTGCCCAGGCTGGTCCTGCTCCACTATGGCTGCTTCCCAACTCCGTGCAACAAATTCATCCTGTTGATTTTCCAGGCTGTCCTGGGCTGGAAATCTGCCATACTTTGTTGCCTAGTGGATTCTGTCACTCTAAAATTTGTTCAGATTCACTTTTTAGAGGTATCTGAAGGAGTTTGTGGAAGAGCTCAGGTGAGTCTTTGCTTTCACTCCACCATCTTGGCTCCATCCCTCATAATACTATTATTAACATTTCCGCAAAGTGATTCCTTTTTTTTCCTCTAGTGCACATTCAGGGTATATTCAATATATCCTTCCCTCTTCCACCTATTAGCCTTTTCAATATTTGAAGATAGTTTTCATGCAGTACCTAATTCTTCTCTCTTTTGGGTAGTAAATCCATAACTACTTGAGTTAAGTTTCATATACCATAATCATCTAGCACCCTCCTGGTCATCCAATTCTGAACATATTGTCAGTGCCTTTCTTCAGATGTGGCTCCCTACCCACATATAGACTAGGGCCGAGAAAGAAGGACTGCCAAGTTTCCTTTCTTCAGGATAGCATGTTGTGTAGTAGGATAGTGTTATCTTTCAGTTGTCATGTTACATTCCACTCATTTTGGGTTTTTAGGCCCCTGAACCATTCTCCCGCCCCCTCTCCCCCCATTGTGTGTTCTAGCTAGCTTTCCTTCATTCTACACTTGTGAAGAACATCTGGCCCATCAGAATTGGGATTTTTGGATCTAAGTTTGTTGCACAATTTCAAGGCCTCTAGGTGTGAAGGTAATTGCAGCATTAACCATAGGAGACTGTCTCAAGAGTTACAGAATTACACTTGAAGACCCCTGGCTGTGGTGAACTATACTTGAGTACTGGCATAACTTGCAGGTAGGTGTAATTGTTGGAATAGTAAGAGGTATCTGTGGTAGAACTGAGTAGTGGTGGAAATTTCATGATGACGTCTGGCTACACGAATAGCCATGTCTCTTGCCACATCATAATTTAGTTTTAGGTTGGATAATTCTCGTTTTATGTGACCATCTGGTCTTTTTACATCTGGACCTAAACTTCTTGATAGCACAAGCTATTGGTTTTTATAAATTTTATGGATTTTCTTTTCTCCTAGGGTTGTTTACAAATGGAATTTTAGGCAGGAAAGGTTTATCTCTGGATTCACTCCTTCCCATTTGCCCAGACTGGCATTCTTTTCAAGCCTAGGCAGAGTTCTTGGGTTTCTATAAAGCATATTTGCTCTTATCAGTATAACACCTTTTTGTGGAGTTCTCCAGATTGAAGCAAGCTGAGCTTCAACAGTTCTTTCAACCTGTCTTACTGATTCTTTGTATCTAGGTGATGGTTTGTTTTTGTCACTGTATCTACTATAAGAACACAATGATTTCTTGTAAATATGTGTCTTTACCTCACTTCCAAATTTCTTGAACTGGAATATCTCATGTTCAGATTTTTTATCCAGTTATTGAGTCTCCCTTTAGTTTCTGTTTTACATTTCTTTAGTATTCTGTGAATTCCAAAATTTTTCAGTAAAACTCTGCCATTCTGTTTTCATTTTTGATAGAAAGTTGTCATTGATTTCCTGATACTGATTTCCTTGGCATCCATCTCTTTCAAACCAAATGGTAATTTTTGAGTATACCTGGTGTATATGGCAATCTGACCCATAATGGTAACAGCAAAACAATCCTGCTTCTCTGATTTGGTCTTGATGAAGGAGTTCTTGTATCACATTGATGGCATGAGACAAATATGTAGCTGAAAAGTCTAAAGGATGTTGTTAGAGAAATAAGTCACTGGAAAAAGAGAGGGGCTTCAGTGAGACTAAAGATAATTAACAGATGTATCACATATTCATTTGGTACTACCATAACATCAGGGGAATGTGAAGATGACCTCTGCCATATTGAATGGATCTGTTGTGGGGAATATAGGTAAGCGCCTGAATGAGAATCCTTCAGGGAGGGCAGGTCTGAATAGGTTAAAGAAAAATCACCAAATGTGAGTTAGATGGGACCTTAGTGGCCATCTAGTCCCATCCATATACAAAATAATAATATCTAATATTTATGTAGTACTTATTATGTGCCAGGCACTGTGGTACTTTACAATTGTCATCTTATTTGATCCCCACAAGAACCCTGTGAAGTAGGTACTATTACTACCCCTGTTTTACAGATAAGGAAACTGAGGCAAACAGGTAAAGCGATTTACCCAGGGTCACACAGATGTAAGTGTCTTTGGCTAGAAATCAACTGAATTAACTGGAGAAGAGAAGATTCAGGAGGAACACAAAAGCTGTCTTCAAGTTCTTAAAACCTGTCATGTGGGAGAAAAGATTAGAATTATTGTATCTAGAAAGCAAAACTAGGAAAGACCGAATAAGAAGTCAGTCCTTAGCCCGGCACTCCGTCTCCTGTGCCATCCTGGCTGTGCCAGAAGGAAGATCCTGCTGGAGCGTATGCAGTACATGGTTGTCCAGTTTTTGCGTGAAGACCTTCAAGGAAGAGTGAACCCACCACTTTTGCAGGTAGCCTGTTGAGGGCCAGGGTGGAGTGCGGTTGACAAGATCAGGATAGACCTTTGGGGAAACTGTTCTATGAGACTGTGCTCATTATCATCCAGAATGGCTCTCCTTGCCCCTCAGAGGTTGCTGTCTAGAAAACAAGGGGTGTGTAAAATAGATGCCCTCTAGGCTCACAGTCTGATTAAATAAGACTGATTTAATCACTAGGGCAGGAGACAAGCAGAATGTCACATAGGCTTGCAGTTTCTGTCTATAAATACCCAGACCCTCAGATCAATAGAGTGCAGTTGGTCTTTTTTCTCCCATCTCCTGTGTCTTTCTTCTTCACCACATCACTAAGCCGTGTAGGCACGCAGGCTGTCCACTACAGTAGCCCATTCCATTTCTGGACAGTCCTCGTTAGGAATTTTTCCTGCCATCCAATCCAAATCTCTTTATAATGCCACGTCTTATTTCTAGTTCTGCCCTCTGGGGCTCAATAAGCAAATCTAATCCCTTCTCCACATAGCACTCCTTTGGATACTTGAAAACAGTTATTATGTTACCACTGAGTCTTATCTTCTCCAAGATAAACCTGTCCACTTCTTTTAACCAACCCTCATATGTCATGGACTCCAGGTTCTTCCCAATCCCGGTTCATCTCCTCTTATTAATCACTTTCTAGCTTATTCATCTTTGGAATAAATGCTTTCATTGATGAGATGGAAGAACTATTAAAGTATCCTTCCTTGAATAGATGTGAGGTGAAACCCTAGAGTTGTTTTTATTTGAATTTCTCTTCTTAGTGACTTCTAGCATTTTTTCCCCATATAGTTCATTTGTGTTTCTGTTTCTGAAATGTGTTTTTACACATCTTTTGACATTGGGGAAGAACTCTTCAACTAATACTTATGTTAATTCTTTGTTAATCTTTGCTCTGAAAATTTTATAGGGGATATCTCATAGAGAGATTTTTTTTCCTACTCATCATTTCCTTCCTTAGTCTGGATGTGTTGTTGTTCACAGAAAAAGCTGTTTAATATAATCACAGTTGTCTTTTTTGCCTTTGGTCATCTTTTCTCTTTCTTTTGGTTAGTAATTCTCCCCAAACTCTGAATCTGAGAGGTATCTCCTTTGCTGTTTTTTTATGTACTCTTTTGCCTCTAGTTCACTTTTCTACTTTGAGATTATTGTGGTGTATGGGATTGTGAGCATGGCCCAGATCTCCTTGTGGTCTTACATCCTGTACCACAATAACATCCAAAAAAGAAGAAATTTGATAGATTTAAAGGTAAAGACTTATGTTTACACTTAAAAAAAAATTCAGCCTAATAAGCACAAAGGAAGATAGAAAGTATAGAAAGGATATGGAAGCTTGAGTGAAATTTGTAGAAATCCATTTGACAATAGTGCAAAATGGCTGCAAAGAAAGTTAAAGAGTTTCACGCTGTAATAATCAAGATTGGTGTTCAGCAATGGGGTAGGTAGGTGGCACAGTGAAAAGAGTGCCAGACCTGGAGTCAAAGAGACTCATGTTTGTAGGTTCATTTTTGGCCTTAGACACTTACTAGCTCCATGATCCTGAAAAAGTCATGTAACCCATTTTTGTCTAAGTTTCCTCATCTGTTAAATGAACTAGAGAAGGAAAAGTCAAACCACTCTAATGTCTTTGACAAGAGAATCTAAAATTGGGGTCATGAATAGTTGACTCGACAACTGCAGGGTCCGTGAACAGTAGGGGTGTTTTGGTCTTTCAGTCCCCATCCTTCTTGACCTCTTGTTGATCATCTCTTCTTCCTGGATACTCTCTCCTCTCTGGATTTTCATGACCTCATGCATTCTTGGTTCTTCTCCTTCCCATTTGGCCACTCCTGAGTCTCTTTTCCTGTTTCTTCATCCATGTCACATCTACTCACCATGAGCATACCAGGTCTGTCTTGGAGCCTCTTTGCTCTATATACTCTCTCACTGGTAGATCTCATTAGTTATAATGGACTCACATGACCCTTTCTATGCAGATGAATTTCATATCTGTTAATCCAGCCCTGCTCATTCTCCTGAACTTCTGTTCCATATCAGCAACTTCTTGGGCATTTTGATTCCCTTAGGCATCTCAAACTCAACATATTTAAAACAACTCATTGTATTTCCCTACACTCCTTCCCTCTTCTGAGCAGTGTGCATTCATCCTCCCAGTCACCCAGGTTTTCAGCTTTGATGTCATTCTCCCCACCACACACCCTAAATATCCAGTCTGTTGTGAAATCTGTCACTTCTATCCAGTTTCACGATATCTTTCCTCTGTGTCCTCTTTTTTTTCCACTCACAGTCACCATTCTAGTTCAAGCCTTCATGAAACACTTGAGGACACTATTGTATTGAGCTTTTAATTGACTTCTTTGCCTCCTGTGTCTCCCATTACAATCACACAACTGCCAAAGTGATCTTCCTAAAGCATAGGTCTGATTGTGTCACCTCCCTTTCCTAACTCCCAATGAGTAAACTCCAGTGGCTCCCTGTAACTTTTAGGCTCAAGTATAAAGTCCTTTGGCATTTAAAACTCTTTCCAACCTGACCTCTTCTCATCTTTTCAGTCTCCTGAAAAGATGCTCTGCTCCCCTCTCTGTATTATAAAATCAAGTCATCCTGCCCTCTTTGCTTTTCCTTGAACATGGCACTCCTTCTCCCATGTCCATACCTTTGCACTGGCTATCCCTCATACCTGGAGGGCTCTCCCTCTCTCTCTCCTCTTTGTCCTGACTTCACTGGCTTCCTTCAAGTCTCAGCTCATGTTTCATGTTCTGTAAGAGGCTTTTCTCATTCCCTCCCTTCCTCCCCTCACCCAGCCTCCCAGCTGTTAGAGTTTTGCTTCCTAAGGTAACCTTCAAGTCTTAGATTTACCTGTTTGTTGTTATCTTCCCCATGAGAACATAAGACTCTTGTGCTTGGGGCATATTTTTACCATACTTTGATTCCCCAGTACTTCATGATGTCTGGAATTAAGTAAGCACTTGATAAATGTTTACTGGCTGACTGACTGGTATAATTCCTCTGAATAGACTGTAATTTATGAATGTTCCTTTTTAATGTGGTTCTTAAACCTGGATCCCAAAATCCAAATGTGGTTTGACTAGTAGAGCTTACGGTGACACATTTATTTTTTGGGAGCTAAACAATAGATCTGCTGCTAAGGTATTAGTATCTCCAGTGTATGGTTACTTTATGGAGGTGATTTAGGGGAAGCACAAGTTAGGCCTGTCCCAGATTGATCCCTTCAAGACTTAGGGGTAGTTGCCCTTGCTTCTCGCTGGCCTCTGCAAGAAGGGTGATTAGGGAATGCTGTTGGAGTTTGTGCTTTCATTATCAGCAATCCTCTCCTGAGAAAACTGGACTAGACTAAAGTAAAATTATAAACCCCTTCTTAGTGTCTTTCCTGTCTAACCAAATCAAGCGTGAGCCTGTGCTAGGAGTCTTCCTGTGTGCTATGTTTATCTGACTTACAGATATCTTGGTAGACTTTAACCTGTTGTGGGTTAGGAATCCAGACACATTCTCAGCTCAAACTTATGCACTCAGAACTTCTGGCTTTCTTAACTTTTCCATACAAGCTTTTAGGGACTAAGAATTTTCTGTTAGAGATATCATATCTCTTCATAATTCCAATCACTACAGATCACAGATGATTCCCTTGGGAATAAGTTTGTAGTTTCCAGAATTAAAATTTTGTAAATTTAGTAATTTTCATTCAGACCTGTTAATAAAGTTTCTCTGAAAACTAGAGGTACTTTGACTTTCCTAGAATGTAATTCACTTAGCCCTAGTTACTTACACATATTTAAAATGAGAAAATGCTTGATTTTTGTTTTTTATCTTAACATGTTTTGGGTAATATTGAATTGCACCTTAAAATATTTTTTCTGTTCTTTCCAAATTGTTGATCATTTTCTTTAGGAGAGGAAACAAGATCTTTACATTGTAAAGCAGGTTCCTCTCATCCAGCACAGAGTACATTGGAAATTCTTGCTTTTTTTCTTTCTTTCAGAGTTCCTTAGTCAGACACCATGTACGAAAGAGCAGAGTCAACTGTAAATCCATCTATTTCTCCAGAAGAGTCATCTCAGGAAAGAGTTAAGATTGATGGTTACTGGAAATACAAAATGGAAAAAGCCTGGGAACATGATGTAAGAGTAGACCAAAAGAATTGCAGTCAGGGTAGACAAGCCAGTCAAGAGACAATTATCCACAGAGAAGTGGATACTAAGTCTGTGATTGAAAGTTTTTCAGTCTGGGGTCAGTCCTTTTTCCACAAGAGGGAGTTCACCCTAGAAAAAATCTTCAGGAGTGTGGTACACATAGAAAGAATTTACAACAGTATTCAGAACTAGGTGAACATAATAGAGTCTTTTGCAAGAATAATCTTTGTCATTGCAATATATGCAGCAAGTCATTCAGTTACCCTTCAGACCTTATTCATTCTAATAAAGAACACAGTGAAGAAAAAGCATATAAATGTAATGAGTGTAGGAAATTCTTCACCAATAGAAAATCCCATAGAAGTCATAAGAGAATTCATACAGGAAAGAAACCCTTTGAATGTAATCAATGTGGGAAAAGCCTTCAGGCAAAGTTCTTATATAACTGTACATCAGGTAATTCATAGTGGAGAGAAATCCTTTGAATGTCACCAGTGTGGGAAATTCTTTAGCCCTAGTTTATTGAACACAAGAGAAGTCATGCTGGAGAGAAACCCTTTGAATGTAATCAGTGTGGAAAAGCCTTCAGCCAAATTTCTCAATTTACTTGACATGAGAAAATTCATTCTGGAAATAAACCCTTTGAATGCCATGAATGTGGGAAATGCTTCATCCGTAGCAAGCAGCTTAATTCTCATAAAAGAATTCATAATGGAGAGAAACCCTTTGAATGTCATGAATGTGGGAAATACTTCAGCCAGAGAGGGCAACTTAATACACGTAAAAGAATTCATACTAGTAAGAAACCCTTCGAATGTAGTCAGTGTGGAAAAGCATTTAGCCAAAGTTCTTACCTTACTGAATGTCAGAGAATTCATACTGGATCAAAGCCCTTTAAATGCCACGAATGTTGGAAATGTTTCATCAGTAGTGAACAACTGACTGAACATAAGAGAATTCATATTGGAAAGAAATATTTTGAATGTAATCAGTGTAGAAAAACTTTCAACTGAAGTTCTCACCTTACTGTACATCAAAGAATTCATAATGGAGAGAAACCCTTTAGATGTCACCAATATGGGAAATCTTTCAGTGATAGATAAAAAATTCATACTGGAGAGAAACCCTTTGAAGGTAGTCAATGTGGGAAAGCATTTAGCCGAAATTCTAACCTTAGTGTACATCAGAGAATTCACGCTGGAGAGAAACCCTTTGAATGTCATAAATGTCACAAATTCTTTACTCAGAGCAGGTCCCTTACTGAGCATCAGAGAATTCATACTGGAGAGAAACCCTTTGAATGTAAAGAATGTGGAAAAACCTTCTGTCATAGTGGGTAACTTACTCTGCATAAGAGAGTTCATACTGGAGAAAAACCCTTTGTATGGCTAGAATGTGGAAAATCCTTCAGCCATAGTTGGATGCTTAGTGCACATAAGAAAATGCATGCTGGAGAAAAACCCTTTAAATGTCTTGAATGTGGGAAATCCTTTAGCTGGAGTGGATCCCTTACTGAACATAAGAGAGTACATACAGGAGAGAAACCTTTCAAATGTCATGACTGTGGCAAAGTCTTTAGCTGCAGTTTTTACCTCCCTGTACATCAGAAAATTCATACTGGTGAGAAACTCTTTGTATGTAATTATTGTGGGAATTCATTTAGCTGGAACAAATCCCTTACTCTACATAAGAGAATCCACACTGGAGAGAAACCTTTTGAATGTAATGAATATGAGGAATCCTTTACCTGGAAGGGACAGCTTACTGAATACAAGAGAATTCATACTGGAGCAAAGATACCTTTTGAATGTAATCAGTGTGGAAAAGCCTTCAGACAAAATTCCCACCTTCTTGTACATCAGATAATTCATACTAGAGAGGAACCCTTTGAATGTCATCAATGTGGGAAATCCTTCAGGCCAAGTTCTCAACTTACTTGACATAAGAAAATCCATATTGGATAGAAATCTTTTGAATGTGACAAATATAGGAAATCTTTTCTAACACAAACAGGTTTCTGAACTTGGATGTTTATATTACAGCAAAGAAACCTTCAGTGTATATAATTGGTGGAAAAACCTTCAAAGTTATAAATTTTAATTCTACAGGAGAAACTCAATAGACTGAATATTTTTAAATAAGCTTTCAGAGTGGAAAACAGTGAGGACAAGAGAGCTCATACCAGAGAGAAATTTCAAATGTTATAATGATAGCATTTCCCTTCACAAAGTAGATATCTTATTGAGCATGAAGAAAATTAATTGATACTTGGGTAAAGAAATACTTTTAAGGCAATGAGTGAGGGAAAGCTTTCACCTACAGTTTTTGTGATAGAATTTTTTTGTGAGAATTTATACTGGACAAATACCTTTTGAACAATGGATGTAGAGAATCCTTTACTTGGCTTAAACAACTTACTAAACTTACTAGGTCTCCCAATGCATCCTGGGTCATCTCCAGTCATCCTGAGGCATAGCAAGTCACTGGATTACAGATGACTCTGGAGGAAAAGTGAGGTTGGTGACCTTGCACAGCCCTCCCTCATTCAAAACAAAGTCAAGTGCAAGTCATGTCATCATTTCTCTGATGGCATGGTCTTCTTTGGCAACGAAGGGCAAACACACAAAAAAAGGTCTCAATTTTTGTTGTTCATTCATTTCAGTTATGTCCTACTCTTCAAGACTCGATTTGTGGTTTTCTTGAAAAGGATACTAGAGTGATTTACCAGTTTATTTTCCAGCTCATTTTACAGATGAGGAAACTGAGGCAAACAGGGTTAAATGACTTGTCTGGGGTCACACAGTCAATAAGTGTCTGAGGCAGGTTTGAACTCAGGTCTTTCTCATTCTCAGTGTGCCACCTTAGCTGCCAAAGGGCTCCCTCCACTATGCCCACTCCAATGAACTTTGCCTGCTTAGGAAATTTTTCCCAGTGACCTTTGTAATAGAGAGAAGCCAAGAGCAGCTGCCAAATGCAGTCATTTTGTTTTCCCAGGGAACAGTCAACCTTTATTAAGCACCAACTATGTGCCAGGCTCTATGATAAATACTAGAGATGTAATGGCAACCGAAGGGGTGGGTTTAGCCATAGGAAATACTAATAGAATCCTCAACATTGGTGTGCTTTAAGGTGCCCAGTTGAAAAAGTAGACCCTGTATGGAGCAGACGTCAGAGAAAGAGGCATTTTCAGCTTGATCACCTGCTGATGAGATCTCTTATAGGGTATATTTTACAAACAAGATGAAAATAGATGATCATTCCTTGATGATCTCTTGTTTCTCAGTCTGTTATTGCAGATAAAAACTAGATAAGAGCAAGGAGTGTGCAAAAAGAGATAATTCAGTAAACATTTATTAAGCATATATGTGCCTCCCAGTCTCTCTATAAGTTTTAGGTCCTAGAGCTGTGGATAGATGCACATACAAATCCAAATGCTGCCCCTATCAAAGAGTTTACATTTTTCTAGGGGGAAAAACATGTACACACATAATACATACAAAATTAGTGTGTGTGTTTGTCCTTCAGAGCCATCGGAATCCAATGACCTGATATGCCTCAGGATGACTGAAGATGACCCAGGGACCTGGGAGAGTTAATAAGTTTAGTAAGTTCATAATAAAACTTAATTTTTACCTCCTAATCATACCTGTTGTCTTTTAGAAATGATATTTTGTTTGTTTCTGTTGATTTTTATCTGAAGCCTTTCCATTTAAGCTCTGACAGCTATTAAAGCAAGGTATTAAAATAAACGGAACTTTGAACTGGACCTTTAAGTCACTGTATCACAAAATGTTAAATCAAGTTCTTGAAATATAATGAAGTATATTCAATCATATTTTTCTCACAAACATAGGCTTGAGGGCAAAAGGTGTTTTTGCACTATTAGTAAGTTATTTAAAATAATCTATTTCATATTTATCTCATTCTTTTAAAATGTATTTTATTTATATTATTTATCATTTCTGCTTTGTTATGTATATAATTATTATTACAATATTATTTATTTTATAAATTTACATATGTTGGGAGGTATTTACTCAAAATTCTTTTTTGATAAAACTGTATAGTTAAAAAATTTTGGAAACTACTTTTCGAGAAACTGAGAAGCGATTCTCTTTGGATGGATTTTAAAATCATTGCTCCAAAATATATTTATCAAATATTTATTGTTCAGAGAACTTTGCTAGGCATTGGAGGAGATACAAATTTTATGTGACAATTCCTACTCTTAAGTTATGGTGTACAAATAACTCTATTTAGTGACATCTGATTTAATCAACGTAGATACCACTTTTTGTGACAGAAATTCTTCCATCACCTTTCCAGAGTTTCTCTATTTGTTTTTTAAAAATCCATTCTCCTATAGTCATTCTTACCTAATCAGGTCTATGGACTTAACTGTTCCTCATCATAAACCTCCATATATTTCTGTGATTCTTGGAGAGTCTCTGATTATGCCCTATTCTGGCTTCACAGGTATTCCCCAATACACAATATTCCATTTCTCCCCTTTGTGTTTGTATGAGCTGCTTTCCTGTGTACTTTGAAGGTAGCGTTTGGGAGCCACTTCCAACACAAGGCTTTTGCTCATCCTTCACTGGTATAGCTTTCTACCTCTTTAAATTACTCAGTGCTACTTTTTGTATATTTTATATTTCCTTGCTTATGTACATGTAGTCCTCCAATAGACTCTAGCCCCTTGAGGACAGAGATAGTTTTATTTGTTAAACTGACTTATGTCTTGGTGGTTTAATGTTGTAAATAATGAGAAATCCCAGTTCAACTGCTAGAAAAGTGGCCATTCATGTCATTGCCAAAATGGGGGTAGGGTAGCATCTTATGTTATATGCTACTCTGAGATTCTACTATTCTTTGTGACTAAATCCTCTCTAGAATGGGGCAGTTGGCGGCACATTGCATAAAGTGCTGGACCTGTGGTTAGGAAGACCTATTTTTATAATTTCATATTTAACCTCAGACACTGACTAGCTGGGTGACTCTTGGCAACTAACTTAATCCTATTTGTGTCAGTTTCCTCGTCTGTAAAATTAACTGGAGAAGGAAATGGTAAACCATTTGAGTATGTTTGCCAAGAAAACCCAAAATGAGGTCAAGAACAGTTGTATATGAGTGAACAACAAAACTCTCTAGAATCACTTCAAGTTCTAACTTTTATGAAAGCTATTTCTAGGCCTTTCTTTTTTAAAATTTAAATTTTTGTTTTTATTTTCAGTTCTAAAGTCTCTTCTTTCCTACATCCCTTTTCCCACTGTAATGTTAATGATGTTAATGAGAGTTAAACATCTTCCCCATCCATTCATGGGCAATCTCATGATGACATGTTTGTCTGGGTTGTGGATAGTGGACAATTCTCTCATGCCTTCCCAGTCACCAAAAGAGTGAAACAGGGCTGTGTGCTTACTCTCATGCTTTTTAGCATGATGTTTTCACCCATGTCAAATGCTTTCAATGAGGATGAACATGGCATCAAGGTCAGCAACCGTACTGATGGTAAATTCTTCAATTTGAAAAGGCTACAAGCCTCCAAAGTGGAGGAAGTGTTGATGCATGATTTTCTGTTTGCAGATGATTGTGCACTCAGTGCAGACTCTGAAGCTGAGATGCAATAAAGTATGGATCAATTCTCTGCTGCTTGTGCTCATTTTGGCCTAATAATTAGCGCCAAGAAAACAAAAAATACAGGTGCTCCATCAGCCACCACCACACCATCCATACATGAAACCATCAGTTACAACAAATGGAGAAGTTTTGAATGCTGTGGATAAATTCACTTACCTTGGTAGTGTATTTTCCAGGGAGGTACACATTGACAATGAGGTTGATGCATGCATTGCCAAGGCTAGTTTAGTGTTTGGGAGGCTCCAAATAAAAGTATGAGTAAGAAGAGGTATTAGAGTTACTACCAAACTGAAGGTTTACAAAGCAGTTGTGCTGATCTCATTGTTGTATATCTGTGAAACATTGTCAGTCTACCAGCACCATGCCAGCAAACTGAATTGCTTCCATTTGAACTGTCTTAGGAAGATTCTGAAGGTCACCTGGCAGGAAAAGGTACCAGAAACTGAGGTCCATGCTTGACTCAAACTGCCAAGCATTCAAACTGTGCTTCCGAGAGTGTAACTCTGATGAACTGCCCACATTGTTCAATTGCAAAATGTATGCTTGCCAAAAAGACTATTTTATGGAGAATTCACATGGGTCAGACAATCACATGGTAGTCAGAAGAAATGATACAAGGACGCTCTCATTGTGTCTCTTAAGAACTTTGGATTTGATTTTGTGACATGGGAGACACTGGCACAGGACCTCTCAGCATGGCATACCTGCATGAGAAAGGGTGCTGTGCTCTATAAGTAAAGCAGAATTGAAACAGCACAAAGAAAATATAGGATGCCCACATTTGGAATATCCACCCCAAATGTTCACAGGGACATTCAGTGCCCAATTTGTGGCAGAGCATTCCAAGCTCATATTGGACACGTTGAAACTTGTCTTTATCGTGGTGATGTCATTTTGGTTCTCTTCAAGGATGAAGGACAACAACCTACTAATCAACTAATGAGCCTGCCGATTAAAGGAAGCTTGATTTGGGGAGATTTGTAGGAAGGTCCACACCTTTTGTTAATTTCTAATGAGGCACTTGCTCTCAAAGGTTGTGATGCCCTCTGGCTCTGAAAAGTATATAAATACTCTAAGGTGAAGTTTTATTTTGGAGCTTACTCATTGGAAGTATTTGTTTGACCAGATAAGATTCTGGGTAGCTGCTAAGGAGCCCCTGGCTTTGAAAATCCAGATGTTGGTTCTTCTTGTGGAAAAACTTTCAAGTGAAGTTCTCTCTGGTATGTATGTAATGGTCAGACAGTTGGATCTGATCTGTTGATCTGTGATATATATTGCTTATGGTCAGACAATTGGAAGCCCCATCTGTTGTTCTTTATTTCTCTGTTTGTATTTTCTCTGAAGTTCAGGGTGCTGACTTTTCCCCTGAACTAAGTGAATGATATATGTACTTGATTAAAGTAGATTGTTGACCCCTCAAAAGTTACTTTCCTTTTAAAAAGGCAAATCAAAGAACCTGTGATAGCAGGCCATCCTGAATGTGTCAGGGTGCTTGCTTTTACACCCACCTGTTGAGAAAGCAAGAAATATGATGCCCTTTTTACATATGAAGCCAGACCCACTCTCAATTAAGCATAAACTTTACTTGTCAGTATGATAGCAAACTAAGGGTAGCAGCAAGAAAGTAATCTGTGGGACCCTCCAATTGGCTCCCAAGGGCATAAGTGGAATTGAAAGAAATTTATCCACCCAGCCAAAATATTAGGTGATATCTCATTGATGATGAGTCTCTCCATACTTAACTAAACTCTTTTCAGACAACAGGGATTGTCAGTTTGCCCACTCATACTCCAAACCATTTCTAGCTTTTTAGGACTTGCCAAAGTGTATATTCCATGGGGCTAGCCTTGGGGAATCTTCAGTCTCTTTCATGCCATTATGACTGGATTCAAGGTGAATCATGTTCACATGCTTCTCCCCAACCCATCAAGGAAAACCCAGAAAGATATATAAGCCATAGGTTCTACCAGGTGAAAGGAGAAGAAACAAGAGTGTGTCTTCTAAACTCATTTATAGATTAAGACATATTTTGGAGGAAATAGGGCATGTCCAATGTGGGACACACACATATTTATAAGAGGAATTTTTTTCTTGCTTTCTCAGTTGGGGGAGGTAGGAGAGAAGAGAATGCGGATCTGAAAATCAAGTAAAATTTAATAAATTGTAGAGCATCAGAACCCACAAAATGACAGAGTGAAACAAATTTCCAGCTCAAGACAACCTGGAAGGTCGACAGGAAAAGGTAGGAGAGGAGTGCAGTTGAGCGTGGGCTATGCTGGCACAAACATGCTAGAACAGGGCTTAGGGGACTGAATCACTGGCATTGAGGGTAGTTTCTGGACTTCTTAACCTTAAAACACCAAAAACTTTGACAGTCAGTAGGAAAAGTCTGTTGGATCTGTGTGATAGAGGAGCATGGTCCAACCTCAGCCCTGGTTTGGTGGTGACAGTGGTGGCAGCCTTTGTGGCTGCTTCTGGAACTCTTGGCTCACAGATGGAGGGGGGATCAAGCATCTGATCAGAGGGGGATTGCAGAGATATCTTTGCTGGGTGCTGAGGCTAGATTCTCTTGCTTTGCCAGTGCTTTGATCTATGTTGTAGTCCTGGGTGGTGATCTTAGAGTGAGGAGGAGTGCTGGCTTGGCAGATCCTGTGGCAGTAGTGCAGAGGGAATTCTTCTCATAGTTCCTAGGCAGAAAAGAATGCTTCTGGTCAGTCATAGACCAGAGCACAGGTCAAGAGAGGAGTAAATACCTCTCCTTTGATCATACCACCTTGGAAGAGCTAAAAATTTATGGGACCCTAGAAGTAACTCTGAAAACAGCTGAGCAAAACCCCTGAAGCTTAGGACAGCACACCCCTCCCCGCACTGGAAGTAGAGACCTGCCTTGACAAAGAGCTAAAAAGTAAAATAATTGCCTGGGAAAGTGAGCAAACAGTGGGGAAAAAAATCTGACTATAGAATCTCACTTTGGTGACAGGGAAGATCAAAACATGCAACCAGAAGAAGACAACAAAGTCAAAGCTGCTACATCCAAAGCTTCCAAGGAACATATGACTTGGCTGCAGTCCATGGAAGAGCTCAAAAAGGATTTGAAGGATCAAGTAAAAGAAGTAGAGGAAAAATTGGGAAAAGAAATGAGGGCGATACAAGAAAATCATGAAAAATGAGTCAACAGCTTGCTACAGGAGACCCCCCCCAAAATGCTGAAGAAAATAACAACTTAAAAATAGACTAACCCAAATGGTAGAAGAGGTCCAAAAAGCCAATGAGGAGAAGAAAGACTTAAAAAGCAAAATGGCCAAATGGAAAAGGAGGTCCAAAAGCTCACGGAAGAAAATAATTCCTTCAAAATTAGAGTGGAGCAAATGGAAGCTAATGAGTTTATGAGAAATGAAGAAATTATAAAACAAAGTCAAAAGAATGAAAAAATAGAAGACAATATTGAATATCTCATTGGGAAAACAACTCATATGGAAAATAGATATAGGAGAGAGAATTAAAAAATTCTTGGACTACCTGAAAGCCATGAGCACAAAAAGAATCTGGACATCATCTTTCAAGAAACTTTCAAGGAAAACTTCCCTGATGATCTAGAACCAGAGGGAAAATAGAAAGTGAAAGAGATTCCCAAAAGAATACTCCTAGGAATATTGTAATCAAATTCCAGAGCTCCCAGATCAAGGAGAAAATATTGCAGGCAGTCTGAAAGAAACAATTCAAGTATTGTGGAAACAATCACAATAACACAAGATGTAGCAGCTTTTACATTAAGGGACTGAAGGGCTTGGGATATGATATTCCGGAGGTCAGAGGAGCTGATTAAAACCAAGAATCACCTACCCAAAAAAACTGAGTATAATATTCAGGGGAAAAATGAGCATTCAATGAAATAGAGTACTTTCAGGCTTTCTTGTTGAAAAAACCAAAGCTGAATAGAAAATTTGACTTTCAAATACAAGAGTCAAGAGAAGCATGAAAAGGTAAACAGGAAATAGAAATCATAAGGGATTTATTAAAGTCAACTGTTTACATTCCTACATGGAAAGATGATATTTGTAATTCATGAGACCTTTCTCAGTATTAGGGTAGTTGTATACATATACACACACACACACACACACATATATACGCACACACACAAATACCTATATATGGAGAGAGAAGGAAAAAGGGCAAGAATAGGCAAGGTAGAATGTGGTAAATTATTTCACATGAAAGAGACAAGTAAAAGCTTTTACAATGAAGGGTTACAGGGGAGTGGTGAGAGGGAATGAATGAACCTTACTCTCTTTGGATTTGGCTTAAGGAGGTGCAACAGAAAGCAAAGTAGGATCTTTGCTGTTTTTCTGGATTGAATTTTAACTAATCAGATATGTGCACATGGGCTCTAGCCAATCAGATACTGAGTAGAACTGTATATTAAGAGAGAGCTGGTGTGGAGAAAGTAGACCTGATGAGAGTCAGCCTTGAAGGGGTGAGTAAGCATTGAGAAGAGGAGAGCTGGGAGAAGCCCTAAGCCTGGGAGGTCTTGAGCCTTAGAAGAGACCTCCAGGCTGAGAGAGGAGACCTCTGATGGCAGAGGCATGGTGAAGGAGCCTCTGAAATTGGAAAGCAAATAGAGCTGCAGGGCAGTAACACACTCATGAAGGTAAGCCTCTTGTGAGAACTGTTAAAGTGAAGTGAGCTGTTAACACAGAGCTCTGGACTTTGGAGGTGAATTGAGATGATGGTGCTGGTGGTGTGTGTCAGTATTTTTGTCCTGTTGGGCTTGTCCCAGAGGCAGAAGCTGCAGGGTGGAGCAGTTCCCCTGTGCTATCAAAAGCTAAAAAGGGTTTGGAATATGAGGGGGCAAAGTAACAATGCCTGTTTTCTGAAGAAGAGCTTAGTTAAGTATGGAGAGACTTGGTAGAATCCAGAATCCAGGACCCTACTCCTGGACTTAAACAGGCCTCCTAAAAGGTTTTTGTAATGACTAAAATGAAAAACAAATCATCTTCATGGATTTTTAAAAGGATTTGTCCCACAAACTACATCTGAAACTGGTAATAGGCGGTTCTGATTTCTCCTTTTGGAAGAATGAGAGAAGTTTGGAGCTCTTTGATTTTGTAAATAAGGTCCGAACTGTAGCTAACCAAGTAAGGGGTTTTGATTGCCCTAAGTAAAAAAAAAAGCACCCAGATTGAAATTGACTTGATGGGAGGGAAGGTTTAACATCTGTATATGCAGCTGAAATGGAAAAGAAAGTTGGGTAGTCTGTAATGGGTTTGAAAAATTTGGAAAGAGAAATAAATGCTGGAGGGCAAACATGAGAGTTAGCTAAGTCTTGGGGATCAAGGGGAGGCACACCCTGCACAAAATGGGCAATGGCAAACCCTGTCCCAGTGCCTGTGTGCCACCTGCAGATGGGCAAGTTTGACTTCTGTGTAAGTGGATAGATTGAGAATGAAAAATTTTGTAGTTTGATTTGAAAATCAGTAGAGATAGTTATATTGGCTTAGGAGAAATTGATAAATAATGTTTTCCTATGTGTAATAATTGGCGTAGAATACTGTCACTTATAAACCTTTATTAGTGGATTAGATGGAAATAGTGAATCTCACGATATGAAATGCTTCGAATAAATAGTCCTTATGTAAAATGTATAAAATAATTGAAGTTACAAATTAAGGTTCTATATGATACCATTTCAGGTGTAATTGAATGTATCCTGCACCGGACTACTTTTCCCAGAAGTCACTGCTCGGAACTGCCTGCTTTCTAGTCCCTGGACCGCTCTTGGTTAGTTGCCATGGAAACCGTCACCAACGAGGAATGGAAGCGAAGGGGCTAAACCTGTCAGAGCTGGGGCCCGGGACCCCGAAGGGGGACTTCCGATTCCTGCCGTCCTGTTTTCCCCACCCGGTGAGAGGCCACCTCAGCCCCGTGTCCCTGCCCCTCCCCGGGGTTGCCCTGTCCCGGCTCCCCCTTCCTTGCCCTTCCCGCCGAGCAGCTCAGTCCTATTCTGCTCATCCCCTTCCCACTTTTCCTCTTCATTCCCCCTTCCCTTCCTTCATCTTTTCTCCCCATTCCTCTCTTCTCCTCCTCCCCTCTTCCCCTTGTCCCCTTCACTCTCCTTCCCTCTTCCCGTCTTTCCTTCTTTCCCCCTTCTTTCCCCCACCCCACCCCACCCCTCTTCCACTCTTTCCCCCCCTTGCCTCCCCTCTTTCCTCCATTTTTTCCTTCTTTCCTCCTCCCCTCCCTTTCATTCTCTCTCTCTC
>CM053771.1:5732353-5762764 GCA_028658325.1 Potorous gilbertii | reverse complement strand
TGCCAGAACTTATTAAACTGGGTCCATTGTGGTGGGTGCAGTCCTCACTCCTTGAGGAATGCTTCCTAGGAATTGCTGGTCAAGTCAATAAGCATTAATTTAGTGCTTATTGTGGAAGGCATTGGGCTAAGCACAGGGCATACACAAAAGGGCAAACTCAATTCCCTGCCCTCACCCAGTTCACTCTAATGGGGGAGATAACATGGAAACAACTGAGGCAGCAAGGTGGTGTAGTGGGTGGAAAGCTGGACCTGGTGTCAGGAAGACCTGAGTTCACATCCAGCCTCAGACACTTCCTAGCTATGGGACCTTGAGCAGAAGCTTTCACCTGCCTCTGTTGCTCATCTGTAAAATGGGGATCCTTCCAGGGTGTTGTGAAGATCAAGTGAGATAATCTTTTTTAAAGCACTTTGCAAACCTGGAGGCAACCTGTAAGTAAGATGTATACAGGATAGATCGGGCATAATAATAAATATAAATAAGATGTATACAGGACAGATTGGAGATAATCTCAGGAGGAAGGCACTGGTATCCCTTTCTTCTGACCCTAGTTAATTAAATTACCCTTATATGCTACATGCTGTATGCTCAGTACTGAGCTTGGTGCTGTGAATTCAACTTGATAGTCCAACTTCTGGAGATTTCAGTTTCCTTGAGGCAAGACCAACTATTTTATATATATTAATGATAAATTTTCTAGCATTGTTTTTACTTTTTACATTTATTTAGTATTTTATTTCCCCCCCATTACATATAAAACAATTTTTAATATTCCTCTTAAAACATTGAGTTCCAAATTTTCTTCCTTCCTTCCTTCCCAACTCCATCCCCCCTACCCCATCGAGAAGGCAAGCAATTTGATGTAGGTTATATGTATGTCATTAGGCAAAATATTTCCATAATAGTCATGCAGTGAAAGAAAACAGACCAAAAAGAAAAACCTCAAGAAAAATAAAGTTAAAAACAGTATGATTTAATTTAGTTAGACACCATCAGTTCTTTCTTTGGGGATGGATAGCATTTTTCATCCTAAGTCCTTCAGAGTTATCTTGGGTCACTGTATTGCTGAGAATAGTGAAGTCATTCACAGCTGATCATCTTACAATACTGCTATTACTTTGTATGTTGTACAGTTCACTTTGCATCAGCCTAGCATTGTTTTTAAGAGGATCAAAATGAGAAGGTGCAGGCATTCAAGACTTTAGAAATATGGGGAGAAAGATGTTGATATGAGTTCAGATGAGAAATGAAGGATTCCTGAAGAAAATACATTTTGATTTGATATAGGTGGCATGTGGTTAGTTGGCTAAGAAAGGATTTGACCTGTTACTTGTGGAAACTGGTAAATCATCCCTAGCTGTACTCTCCTGTGGAAGGAAGGTCATGTTAGGGGAACATCATGAGATGATTTGGGATGGTACCCATTGTAGTAAGCCAGGAGCACCATTCTCAAATGACTGATTTCTGCCTTAATAGTGAACAGATCTTTCACCTGAGCAGGGAAGACAAATGCTGCATGTGGAGAGAAGTGTGAAAGGCTAAATTTTAGGTGTTTAGAAGGTTGAGATGAAAGTATATGTGACCTTTCACTGAAGATAAACTCAAGGAGTTCTCTATAGGACTGTGCATCCACCTATCGATCCATCTATCCCACTGTTGCCAGATTCAGCTTCCTTATGCAGACACCTGATTATATTATTTGTTTTTCGAGGAGTCTTCAGTGAATCCCTATTCACTTGTGCATTACAGTTCACATTGGTTTCTTTTGTCAGGAGTTCTTTTTACAGGAAATCCATGGGCTGTGGGTTCGGAGCTAGTAAATGTGAGTCTTTCTACTCCGCCATCTTGGCTCTGCCCCCCTCACATTGGTTTCTTGAGCATTCAAGACCCTTAGCAATTTGATATCATCCCTGCCCCTCCTTTTCTACTCTTATCTGAAAGAATCTTCCTCCTTGTGGCCATGGCTCGAACAGTGTGTCAAATTTATAGTTATGGGGATTGCTAACTCTATGTATGATCCCCATGGGCACATATTGACTTAGTTTTAAATGTAATTATCTGTCTTGTATTTTAATTTATTTTGCTAAGTATTTACTAATTCCATTTTAATCTGGTTCTGGCACATACAGGAGTGTTGGAGGCTACATGTGGCCCATGATTGATATTTGTGGCCTAGAATCATGAATTGGACAACTGCCTCCTTCATGAATATCTCCTCCTGCTGTTTTCCCTGGTAATAAAATGACTTCTGTCCCCTGTGAAATTCTGTAAGGCACATCTGAACCGCCCAAGAAACCTGTCCTTACAACTCAAATGAGATAATATTTGTAAGAGCACTTAGCACAATGCCTGGCACATGGTAACCCCAATATAAGTGCTTCTTTCTTTCCCTTCCCCTAATCATATCCTACAACCGGTGATGAGATTTCTCTTCTTGCTTCTCACATCACATTTGGTCTCTGCCTCTTTTATGCACTCACCCTATATCCTTTGACATAGTTTTTCACTCCATGGAAGCTCCATGAACGAAAGGGACCGTGCCTTCTTTAATTTTTTATCTTCCCCATTGCTTAATTCAGTACTCTGCATATAGTAGACTTTTTGAAAGACTAGCTCTCCCTGTCTCTTCTCAGGCTGAAAGTCCAGAGACCACTCAAAGGCCTGATCCTCCTCTGATTGGTCCAGAAGCTTTGACCTCTGCAGTCTCTGGTGTGGGCTGGTTTTCCTGTCGTTAGGCTACTTGGTGGCCTATCTGTCTGCTCTCATGTACTCACATATTAAAGTTGAATTTAATTTGGACACGATCTATTCATTGGCTTATCTCACTGATGCTCAGAACTCTGCAGCCTGAGAGATTCAGCAACCTCCTAATTCCCTGGTAGCAGGGATTACAAGTGTCTGGCACCATGCCTGGCCTGTAGGAGATATTTAATAAGTACATTCTGAGGTGCTTGGGGGATATATTCCCAAATTGTGTATTATGAAGAATTGGGGGGTGGTGGTAAAGGAGAGAGAGACAGAGACACAGAGTGAACGAGAAAGAGAAATGAAGTGAGCCCTGGAAGCAGTTCAACTAGGACCACAGACTGGGGAATGCTGGAGGAGAGAAAAGATAGAGGGGAGGGGAGAGAAAGGACAGGTCAAACTCAAAAGAGAAAACACTATCACTTATCTGAAATTGCCCTTTCCAAGGTACCAGTGATCTTTTCCTTACTAAATGCAGTGTCTCTTTCTCAGTGATCATCCTAATCTCTCTGTAGTGTTTCACAGTGTTGACCATCTCTTCCTAAATATTCTTTCCTACCTTGACTTCCTTTTGTATTCCCTCCCCCCTCCCATTTCTATAATACAGCTATCTTTTCCACATCTCAGGGGTTAGGATCCCACCTGATCTGGAAAATCTGCCTAAATTTTTTTGACCCTCCCTTTGTACCAGAGCATTTGGAATTATTATAGTATTAAAAGATAAAAATATGTTGTTATTATATAATACAATAAAGAGATTTTATGCATTTCTGAGTTTCTAAACTATTTTTGTGTTAACTGCTGACCTTCACATGTCATCTAGAGCTTCTTCAAACTCTCCCCAAATTCCCTTTTAATTTCTTATGCTGCCCCATGATATTTCAAAACCCCAATGGGGAAAGTTATTCTGTGGAAGTGATAACTGTGCTACTTTCTTCTGCTTCTCTTGCTTGTTCCAGGCTCTGCCCTAGAATAATCTCATCATTTACATTATCATCTGTTGACAGTGACTCCCAGTACTAAATATGCAGCCCTAACATCCTCTTAACTCCAGGCACACATTTCCAGCTACCTCCTGGACATCTTCCCTTAGATGTAACATTTTATCTCAAATTCAATATGGCCTAAATTTAACTTGTTTTCTCCCTCTATAACTGACCCTTTTCCAAATTTTCTGACACCTAGTTGGTGTAGGTGGTGCAGTAGGTAAAGTGCTGTCCCTGTACTTGAGAGCTGTGTTCAAATCCAGTCACAGACATTTACTAACTGGGTTATTCTGGGAAAATCACATAAGCACTAACTGCCTCAGTTTCCCCAACTATAAAATGGATATCCTAATAACACCTATCTCCCAGGGTTGTTGTGAAGAGCTGAATGCCAATATGATGCCCACAGCATCTGCTATGGATATGCATGCATATCTCCAGGGTAAATTCGTAAAACATAAACTTTCTTCCTCAAAGATGAAACCAAAATATTTATTCAGATACCAGAAAGCCAGTTCCATCATGGTAACAAAGAAGTTTATACATATGTAGTGCCAATGCAATATTCACAGCACACATGACAGCCATGAATATCACAGCGCAATTTAGAATCATAAAATACCACAGACTCCCCACATGGAAGGCAGAACCAAGACATTTATTTTTACTCAAGTACATCACAGAAAAAAAATCTATTTACAGTAACAATGTAAAGGACAGCATCATCCTCAAACCTTCCCCTTGCTATACTTCCCACAAACCAGGTCCATTACACTCATTTCAAGCATGCTGTCTTAAAAAAATTCACAATCACAAAATCACTCACATTACCCAGGAACCTGCCCCATTCCTAGCTCTGACTGCTCTCAAGACTAACTTCCTCTCAACTCTGCTGTAGCTCCATTCAGTGTACTCCTCCCACCACAGACTCCATATGACTTAATGGGCCTATTAATGAATAGGAAAGATTTTCCAGTTAAAATTACCATTACACTTGGCCCCAAGATCTTTCATATTCATTACATAGGTTTGTGGGGCAACTGGTGTCAACAGAACTTTACAACAATATAACAAGGAACACACAAAATGAGCACATTAAAACAGTATCTTAGGGTGGGGTTTGAGCACAAACACCCCATCATTCCCCCCTTGAACAAATGGGGCCCAGAATCTTGGGGTAAGGGGCAAAGGTTTCTTCTATAGCTACTTCCTGCTGAAATTAGACATAGAGCTGTCCTGCCCCAACAGGCACCATTTGAGAGATCAGTTCTTTAGCTGGCATCCAGAGTTTGGTCAACTTTAGGTCCAGACATGACACAGAACAGTCATGGGTGGGGGGTGACATCTGACTTAAGTGATCAGGCATCCTCAGGTAGAGGGTATTAAACCTTCAGAAAACAAATCTGACAAACAAGGTTAAGAGACAAAAAGCCAAAAAGAAATAAGGAGACAATCACCAGAAGCAGGGTAGATATAGGGTCAACCATGCTTCTGGAGTCCATGAACCAAGTATCATAGTCTCATTCACTATTGTTTACTTTTTTCCAATTTGCAGTTTTGAGGTCATCATTCTGGCTAGATATAACCCTCTTTAATCTGAGCTGGGGCCTGGCCAACCCCCCCCAATTCATCCTGCTGGTGTGATGAATCTGGATGTAATGTTTCAGAATGATCTGCAGGGGCAGCTCCTACCTCCCTGCTCAGTCCAATATCAAGTCCCTTTTCTCAATACATTTTGTATAGGTCCATTAGTTGGAATGCCATCTCTTTGTCCAAAATTTACCCCTACTCTCAACAGAACCGCAAACAACTCTTTTCTTGACAATCCACTGGCTGTTCATTCTTCTTTCTTAATAAAACCTATCTTTTTTCATTAATTTTCACCATCCAAGGTACCAGTGATTCTCCCATCCTTTTGGTGAACCAACTCAAAACATCTGTGACTTCCTGCTGAGGAAAATCCTCAATTACCTCCCCAAACACTCTGGGACCCCCAATTGCCCTGCTTCCTTTGTAGTACTGGCTGAACCTTACCCTCCTCACTTGTTTCATTCTCCTCTCATACATCCTCCTGTCCTTTGTATGGGCACCAATCAAGCCCAACCTGTGTAAGGGATGCATTCACCTATTTATTGTTAGCTTTTTTCCTCTTGTGAGACAAACCAACAGCCCTGTCTTCTACCATCTGAAACTCTCCAGCTTCCTCTTCCAAAGGACAGCCTGAACACTGCAGAACAAAAAAACTCTCCTGCAAACCAGCCAATTCCCTTTCCATCTGAGCCTTCCCCTCCAGCAACCCATCTCCTCATTTACATATAATTTGAGGCAAAAATAGCCTTTTCTTTTCTGAGTCTCCCTAGCCCTTACTTCACCCTGGCTCACAAAGCTCCAGCCATCTTCTGGGGTGCGAATCCTTCTTCCATCCAGAGCTTAACAGGTCCAACATCTCCTATATAGCCCTGCCATTTCTTTCCCTGGTTCCATTGTTATTCCCTGAAAATACCTTTCTAAGTCTCTGGGTTTTCCCTTCTGTAGCCTCGGTTCCCAGTTTTCACAAAGCCCCATGCCTTTAGCCCATTATCTTTCTAGAGAGGAACAAAAATCCTTCCACCCTGGGATGTTAATTTCTTCTTCTGTCTCCTCTACCTTTCTTTTTCCAAATAGAGGTCTGATATTTTGCAATCCCATCCCTGTCGCTATTTGGAGCACCAATGCAATATTCACAGTGCCCACTGCAGCCATGATTATCATGGTGCAATTCAGAATTGCAAAATACCACAGACTTTCCACATGGAAGGCAGAACCAAAAACATTTATTCAGACCCAAATCCATCACAGAAAAGAAATCTATATATAATAGCAATGCAGAGGACAACACCATCCCCAGGTCTTCCCCTTGCTAGGCTTCCCACATACCAGGTCCATTACACTCATCACAAGCAGGCTGTCTTAAAATCACAATCACAAAATCACCCACATTACACAGGAGCCTGCCTCCTTCCTAGCTCTGACTGCTCTCAAGACTAACTTCCTTTCAGCTCTGCTGTAGCTTGGCCTCTTCCTGCTCTATCCACTCAACAAACTCCCCCACCACCTCCATGTGACTTAATGGGCCTATTAATGAATAGGAAAAATTTTCCAATTCAAATTACCATTACAGCCTATCACCAATCCAGGAAACAGCTGCCTCCAATCCTTCGCTCTGTCAGACCTCTCCACAAATAAGCTCCCTAAGGCAAAATTCCTCCCTCTCTCACTCATGCTAGCTGCTCTGCCTCAGTTCTGCCTCACTCTCCCCCAGCTTTGCCTCACTTTCTCTTTGCTCAACTTTCCAAAAGCTCCTCCCACCATTGGCTCCATGTGACTCAGGCCCATGTGACTGGGCTGGGTCAGAGTGCAAAGCAGGAAAGATATTCAAATTCTTCACTATTACATTCAGTCCTAAGACATTTCATGTCCATTAATAAGTTAATGGGAGTTTAGGGGTAACTAGTGTCAACATATCTTCACAACCATATAATAGAATAACACAAAATAAGCACATGAATATCTTAAGGTCAGGGCTTGAGAATAAGCACCCCATTATTCCCTTCCTCAAATGAGTGGGACCCAAAATCTCTTGGGGTAAGGGGCAAAGGTCTGTTCTTTTATAACTACTTCCTACTGAGATTGGATATAGAGCTATTCCCGACCCAAGAGGTCCCATTTGAGGGGTCAGTTCTTCAGCTTGTATGCAGAGCTTGGTCAGTGCCAGGTCCAGAGATGATGGGTCACAGTCTTGGACAAAGGGTGACACCCAGCTTAAGTGCTCAATCATTGACAGGTGGAGGGCACTAAGCCTGCAGGAGACAAATCTAGTCAACAGGTTAAACAAACAAACAAAAAGAGCAAGGAGACAATAGCCACAGGCCCCACAGATGCAAAGGTTGCATTCACTTTCCTGTTGCTAACTTTCCCCTTCTTTTTCTTCTGAGCCACTCTCCTAATTGTCTTTGCTATTATGACCTGATATTTCTGGCTTGCTCTTCTATAGGAAGGTTCAAATGCTGTTTTCACAAAGTCCTTTGCTTTTAGCCCATTCTCTTGCCAGGGAGGAATAAAGTAAATCATCCCATCCAGGGATACCCATTTCCCTCTCTAATGTCTTCCTGTCTCCAAGCTGGGGTTTTATGTTTCACGATCCCATCCTTGTTGCCATGTATTATGCTGTTGTGATACCCACAGCAGCTGTTATGAATGTGCATGTGTATTTCCACAGTAAATTTGTAAAATATAAACTTACTTCCTCAAAGAGGCAGCCAAAATATTTATTCAGATACCAAAAAGCCAATTCCACAATGGTAACAAAGGAGTTCATACACGTTACCAATGCAGGAAGCACCACCATCCCCAAGCTTTCCCTCTGTTAGGCCTTCCCATAAGCAAACTCCCCTTGACAAAGTTCTTCCCTCTCTCACTCTTGCTAGCTGTTCTGCCTCAGTTCTGCCCCTCTCTCCTAGCTCTCCCTTGCTTTCTCTCAGCTCTACCCTCCTTGCTCCACCCACTTGGCAAACTCCTTCCACTATTGACCCTATGTGACTCTAGTTGTGGGCTGGGTCAATGCTCAAAGCAGGTCACATGGGCCCATTAAGGGGCAGGGAAGATCTTCAAATTCCCTTACCATTATAGGAGCACATGAAATAATATTTGTGAGGTGGCACATAATAAATACTTCTTCCCTTTTCTCCCTCCCTCCCCATTTCTGTTGAGGGACCTGCTATTCTAAGGTTCACCAATATTCTCAACCTCAAAGTTGTCTATGTTTCTTCCCACTCCTTCACTCCCTGTATTGATCAGTTATTTGCCAGATCTTGTACAGAATTCCTGGTGTCAGACCCCCACCCCCATCACCTTTTATTTGAAGGAAGGCTTCAGCCTCCTCATTGTTCTTCCTTTTTTCCAGTCATCTCATGCCTCCCTAATCTATTTTAGCACATTGTTGTCCAAATATTCCAAATGTAAATGTCTGATGGGATCAGTCTCCTATTCAGAAAGTGTGAGTGACTCCCTGTTCCTTCCAAAATAAAATATAGCCTCCACTTGGCATTGAAGTCTGTCCATAAATGGACTCCTCCTTACCTTTATAATATTTCCACTCCATTTCTCTTCCCATTGGCTCTTCCTTCTTTCTAAAATGGAATTCCTCCTTATGCTTCCCTCTTCTTTCAAGGCACATTCAAGGCATTC
Organism: Potorous gilbertii; assembly: GCA_028658325.1. Classification (NCBI taxonomy): domain Eukaryota; kingdom Metazoa; phylum Chordata; class Mammalia; order Diprotodontia; family Potoroidae; genus Potorous; species Potorous gilbertii. The sequence continues at coordinate 5,753,807 of CM053771.1, read as the reverse complement.
TGTCTGTTTGGCAAGTCTTTCCTCTTTCCCTCTGTTGTTGACTGCTCTCTCTCCCCTCATATTACCTTGTGATGACTTATCTGCATTCCTACTACATCCCTTAATTGCATTCAAGTTCCTTGTATATCAAGACACTTATTTTTTTCTTTTAAACTCCAGCACCTAGCTTTTGAATTCTACCTTTGATTATTTTTAGGCAGATCCCTTAGGCTTCTGAGGCTTAGTTCCCTCATTGTGAAAATGGGAGAAGCCTGGAAAGTAAGAATGGAGACCAAGGAAGAGGAAAAGTTGGTGAAGCCAATCATCAGTTCTTTTAAAGGCAGTAGTGAGGTGTCAGGCACGTAGCATGGTCTTAAAATACATGTGATACTTGGGAGACTAGAGGCAGTAAAGCAGACAAAGGAAAAGAAAGGAAGAAGCCATTCAGTCCAACTAAAAAAAAAATAATGAAACAGGTGCCTGTGGGTGCACATAGCCTTAGACATGCACAGACAAAACCCAAATTGGGTCTGGCTTCAATGAGTTTTGTTAATCTTATGTTTTACTACATTTTTATTGATATATTTTGTTTTTTGCATTTTTGAAATCTAGCCTTCTCATATCTAGATTTCTGTTATAGCACATATTAAAGCAGAGGAAGAAAAAGCAGTTTAGTAAAACTAAGCAGGATAACTGAGTGGTTCAATGGACAGAGTGTCAATTCTGGAGCCAGGAAGACCTGACTTTAAATCTGGCCACAGACACTTACTAGCCGTGTGACCCTGAGCAAGTCATTTCATCCTGTTTGCTTCAATTTCTTCATCTGTTACATGATCTGGAGAAGGAAAGGACAAACTGCTCCATTCTTTGCCAGGATACCTTCTCTACCCTCCCCGCCCAAAAAAAGAAATTCACAAAGAGTTGTATGTGACTGAAAATGACTGAATAACAAAAAAATTAACCAACACATTAGTATCGCAAGAGCACGTGAAAGTCTCCATAGCCAGATTTCCCCCCTTTGCATTTAAGGGGGAGAACTATATTTTCTCACTTTTCTGGGACAAGGGAGGCATTCTAATTTGTGCAGCATTCTGTTTAGGTTGTTTTTTGTTCTTTCTATTCATTTTGTTGTCATTGTGCATATTGTTTTTCTGGTGGGCTTCTCTATGCTATGCTTCCTCCTTTTAAGATCCTCCATGGTAGGGCACATCTCCCTGGATTGAGTGGAGCCAAATGACTTTATTAGAGGTGAGTATCAAGACACAAGGCTAAGAGCACATGAGTACAAGAGGATATGACTTCTTTTAGGCCTGCTTCTTGAGTAGCCAGAATGTACTCTTGACATCAAACAAAGCAAAACTCCCTTTGATGTAAATCCAATCCAGTACAAATTGTGGCACATAGTAGGTGTGTTTGAGGTATTAGATTAGGAATAATGAGAGTCCTGAATGTTGTGAGAACCATTCCTTGTAAACCAGACTAGCTTTCTGTTTTCCCGAAGTGTGTCTTTATAAAAGATCATTTCTGCTATCTTAGATATTTGAGAAAACATTGACTTTCAAGGATGTAGCAGTGGATTTCAACCAGGATGAGTGGGGGCACCTGGACTTTGCTCAGAGGGACTTATACAAGGAAGTGATGCTGGACAATTATAGGAACCTGGTCTCCCTGGGTAAGGACAACTTTTCTCTGTAATTCAGAATTCTGCTCCCCTCACCTGACCCCTCGAGTTGGGGAGGGGAGGGGTATGTGCTCACAGGTGTCTTTACTGTCTCCACTTCTAGAGCCCCTGGGTGTTTCTGAAGTACTCTGCTAACTCTGATGTTCTGTGAAAGCTGAGAATCTATTTAATGTATTATGTAATCTAGATTCCTGAATCCTTGTAGGATTAAGAGAAGGGATGTTTCTGTTCTTTGTTTCCCAGTGAAAGACTTTTGCTTCATACTACTAGAAACTGGCAGCTTCATGGTCCTACCCCAGTCTTCACCTTCCCCACTCTTTTACCAGCTTCAAATATTTCCTCTCCAAATGACCAAGGCAGATAACTGAGAGTGTGAAAGATTCTCATCCCAAATGGGGATGATAAGAATGCCTATCCCCAGGGTTGTGAAGATCAAAGGAACCCATATTTGTAAAGAACTCAACCCTCAGTAGATCTGTAGAACGGCTTTACCTTTCCTCATTCCCCTTGCCCCATCATTCTATAAGATCAGGTCCTGTGAGGGACATTTTTTCTTTGGAGATCCTCTCTACTCTGTGACACATAATCAGTCAGGGAGCACTAATTACATGATGACCTTCAGATGGGTTTTGTCCCAGCTAAGGGCTGAGTTCAGAAAGACTAAAATAGTCCCTGCCCTCAGAGAGCTTCTCTTCTAAGAGGGTAGACAGCATGCAGATAAATAGATATGGACAAGATTCATAGAGTAGATGAAAGATAACCTCAGAGGGGAAGGCTTCTGTTGCCGTGGGCACGTAGATAGGCCTCCTAGCAAAGGCAGCATTTGAGTTAAACTAAAGGAAGCCAGGGACTCTAAGATGTAGGGCTGAGGAGAGGCATGGCCAATCCATCAGCAGACATTTATTAAGCACCTACTATGTTCCAGGCACTATGCTAAGTGCTGGAGATATAAGAGGGGGGCAGTCTCTACCCCCAAGAAGCTTACAGTCTAATTCGGGAGACAGCATTTAAACACATATGAACAGACAGGCCACACACAAGATAGAAGGGAAATAATTAACAGAGTGAAGGCACTAGAATTGAGAGGGGTTGGAATGTGGGTGGGAGAACAGAAAGTCAGTGCCTTGATACATAGCTAAAGGACACCCGTAATACTGCAAAGATCCCTTCTATGTGTGGCCTGCTGGATCTTTTTAGTACACCTTTTCCTTGACATGGAAAAGTAATAGTAGTGATGCCAATGGACACTTTGGTGACATTCTAGAGTTTGAAGTGTGTTCTGCGTGTTCATTATTCCATTTGATTCTCACAATTACCCTGTAAGCTAAGTTCTATAGCTACTTTTATCCTTCCTTTCCAAGTGAGGAAACTGAGTTCCAAAGAGATTAAGTGATTTGTATGCAATCATATATCCACCATTAGGTGGAATTTGAACCGAGGTCTCTCAGAAGTGGTTGGGCCTGAATTGTGACATAACTAACTGTCCAGTGGATTTTTCACACCTCACTCCATGAACAGGGCTAGCACTTGAGATGTCCGAACCAGATGTGATCTTCCAGTTGGAGAAAGGAGAATCACCATTGATGTTAGAGATAGATGATGCCAGTGATATCTCTCCAGGTGAGTGAGTGAAAAAAAACAGGAGGATGAGCATCACAGCTTAGCTATTCATTTTGGGAGGGGGGCAGTCCCTGTATAGTATTGCATCAATCAAGCATCTACTTTGTGACATGCTATGCTAAGCTCTAGGGATCCTAAAAGAGGCAAAAGATAATTTGCCCTCAAGGAGCTCACAAACTAATGGGGAAGACAACCTGCAAACACATGTATACAAACAAACTACATGTAGGATAAATAGGAAGTAATTAACAGAGGGATGTCCCTAAAATTAAGAGGAGTGGGGAAAGGCTTCTTGGTGAAGATAAGATTTTAGTTGGGTCTTAAAGAAAGTCAGGAAGCAGAGAGGAGGAGAGTGTTCTAGGTGTGTGAGAAAACAGAGAATGTTCTGAGCCTAGAGATGGCCTGTCCGTGGAGCCAAGATGGTGGAGAGAAGCCAGGAAATTGCTGGAGGTCTCCTCAGTTTCTCTCAGAAACAATGTTAAATCCATTCTCTTAATATATTGTGGAGTGCCAGAACCTACGAAAAGGTGGAGAACCATTAGAAGAGGTGTACCTAGACAGAGGAATTTAGGTATAAGTTGACTGATGTAATGATATAAAAAAAATTAAGGGGTAGAAAAAGGATTGTGCTAGGGTGTGCAGAACAGAGTAAATTACATCACATGAAGAGGCTGGAAGGTTTCCCAAATTACAGCACATGAAAGCTAGAAGCTTTTCTAGTAAGAAGACGGTGAAACAAGGATTTCCATTATCACCACTATTATTTAATATTGTATCAGAAATGTTACCTTTAGCAATAAGAGAATAAAAAGAAAGTGAATTAGGATAGGCAATAAGGAAACAAAGCTATCACTCTTTGCACATGATAGGATGGTATTCATAGAGAATCCTAGAGAATCAACCAAAAAGCTACTTGGACTAATTAACAACTTTAACAGAATTGCAGAGTATAAAATTAACCCACAAAAATAATCAGCATTTCTATATGTTAATAACAAAGTCCAGCAGCAAAAGGTAGAAAGGGAAATTCCATTTAAAATAACTGTAGACAATATAAAATATTTGGGAGCCTACCAGCCAAGACAAAACCAGAAACTATGTGAACACGATTAAAAAACACTTTTCACACAAATGGAGTCAGATCTAAATGACTGGAAAAATAACAGTTGCACATGGGTAGGCAAATGCTAATATGATAAAAATGGCAATTCTGCATAAATTAATTTATTTATCCAGTACTATGCCAATCAAACCACCAAAAAATTTTGTAGAGGTAGGAAAAAAAATTCTTCTGGAAGAACAAAACATCGAGAATATTAAGGGAATTAATAAAAAGAAAATGCAAAGGAAGTTGGTCTACCTATACCAGATCTAAAACTTTATTATAAAGCAGCAATCATCTACACTATTTGGTACTGGCTAAGAAATAGAGTGGTGGATCAGTGGGACAGGTTAGGTACAGAAGACACAGTAGTCAGTGACTATAATAGTCTATCTACTGTTTGATAAATTCAAAGACTCTAGCTTCTGGGATAAGAACCATTTGACAAAAACTGGGCAAACTGGAAATGAGTATGGCAGAAAGTAGGTACAGAGTGACTCTATAGTCACTCTATAGTCACTTTATGGTCTATGCTGTAGGCCAATATCTTACACCATATGCCAAGATAAGTTCAAAATGAGTACGTAATTTAGACTTAAAGGGTGGTGCTATAAGCAAACCAGGTGATCAAGGAACAGTTTACCTGTCATATTTGTGGAGAAGGCAAGAGTTTATGACCAAACAAGAGATAGAGAACTTAATGAAATACAAAGTGGATAATTTTGCTTACATTAAAATAAAAAGTTTTTGCATAAACAATGCCAGTGCAGCCAAGATTAGAAAGAAAGCAGAAATCTGGGAAACAATTTTTGTGTTTCTGATAAAGGCCTAATTTCTAAAATATATAGAGAACTGAGTCAAATCTATAAAAATACAAGTCATACCCCAGTTGATAAATTGTCAAAGAATATGAAAAGGAAGTTATCAGATGAAGAAAGTAAAGCTATGTATAGTCATATGAAAATATGTTCTAAGTCACTACTGATCAAAGAAATGAAAATTAAAACAACTCTGAGATATCACCTCAAACCTATCAGATTGACTAATATGACAAAAAAGGAAAATGATAAATGTTGGAGATGTGGGAAATTTGGAACACTAAGGCATTGTTGGTAGAGTTGTGAACTGATCCAACTATTCTGAAGAGCTATTTCAAACTGTCCGCAAAGAGCTATAAAACTGTGCATACCCTTTGATCCAGCAATACTACTACTAGCTTTGTATCCCAAAGAGATCATAAAAAAGGAGAAAAGTCCTACCTGTATAAAAATATTTTTAGGAGCTCTTTTTGTGGTGGCAAAAAATTGGAACCACATTCAGAGAAAGAACTATGAAGTCTGAATGCAGATCGAAGCAAACTCTTTCCTCTCTTTTTTATTTTTGTTTTTTCTTTGTTGAGTTTTTCCCGTTTTATTCTGATTCTTCCTTCACAACAAGACTAATGTGGGAAATATGTTTAATATGATTGTCCATGCACAGGTCATATCAAATTACTGGTTGTTTTGGGGAGGGAAGGGAGGGGAAAAATTGGAACTCAAAATTTTATGGAAGTGAATGTTGAAAACTATCTTTACATGTAATTGGAAAAAATAAAATGCTATAATGTAGGGGAAAAAACGAGATGCAATGTCTTGTTTGGAGGATCCAGTGTCACTGGATCAAAGAGTCATTCAAAGTCACTCTTCAGAGGTCTTCGTCAGAGTCTCCCTGGCCCAGGAGATGCCTTGTCTGCATCCCTCTATGATTTCCTTATATATACCCTTGTCAGCTTGGAAATTATGTACGATGGTTCATTGTTAGGTCTATACTGGGCCTTAGGTGTCATCCAGTCCTACTCTCATGTTTTTTATCCTTGAAGCCCAGGACCAGAGAGGTCATGTGAATCTCCCCCAAGGTCCCCAGGCTATTAAGTGGCAGAACTGTGATTTGGATCTCCTGCTCTTCTCATTTTTGTGGCCTAGACCTCACTCACCGACCTTGCTTTGTGTCTGAAGCAAAGCTGTGCCTCTGCTCTCTTACCTAAAGTCTTCTGTGTTTCCTCTGAACCCCCTTCTCTATTGCCTCCTTGAGTTTTCCTGTTTCTCTTGAACCCTGCTTGGCCTCTCTTCACATTTTCCTTTCATTATCCATTTGCCCCTCACAATCACCCTGTGGGGTAAGTTCTACAGAACTTTTTTTCCAAGTGAGGGAACTGAATCTCAAAGAGAGTAAGAGATTTGTATGAAATCATATATCCACTATTAGGTAGAATTCGAACTGAGATTTCTCAGAAGAGGTTGGGCCTGAATTCTGAGATAGCTAATTATCCAGTGGATTTTTTTCATATCTTACTCCATGAACAGGATTTGAACTGTCTGATCGAGATGTGATCTTCCAATTGGAGAGAGAAGAATCACCATGGATGTTGGAGACAGATGACTCCAGTGATATCTCTCCAGGTGAGTGAGTGAAAAAAATAGGAGGATGGGCATCATCTTGGGGGTACAGTCCTTGTGTAGTATTGCATCAATTAATCAACATTTATTAAGCACCTACTATGTACCATGCTATGCTAAGCTCTTAGGGATACTAAAAGAGGCAAAAGATAATTTGCTCTCAATCAGATGGGGAAGACAACCTGCAAATAAGCAGGTTGTGTACAAACAAGTTATCTATAGGATAAATAGGAAGTAATTAACAGAGGAATGGCCCTAAAATTAATAGGGATGGGGAAAGGCTTCCTGGTGAAGATCGGATTTTAGTTGGGAAGTCAGGAAGCAGAGAAGAGGAGAGTGTTTTAGGTGTGTGAGAAAGCAGAGAATGTTCTGAGCCAAGAGATAACGTGTCTAGGCAACCAAGATGCTGGAGAGAGGGCAGGAAGTTGCCATAGATCTCCTCAGTTTCCCTCAGAAACAATGTTAAATCCATCCTCTTAATAGATTGTGGAGTGCCAGAACCTACAAAAAGGTGGAGGGCCCTTAGAAGAGGTGTACCTAGACAGAGGGGATTTCGGTATAAGTTGACTCTGATGTGATGATATGAAAAAAGGATTGTGCTAGGGTGGGCAGAACGGGTAAATTACATCACATGAAGAGGCTGGAAGGTTTCCCAAATTACATCACATGAAAGCTAGAAGCTTTCCCAGTAAGATGACAGATGAAACAAGGATGTCCATTATCACCACTATTATTCAATATTGTACTAGAAATGTTAGCTTCAGCAATAAGAGAAGAAAAAGAAATTGAATTAGAGTAGGTAATGAGGAAACAAAGCTATCACTCTTTGCACATGACAGAGAATCCTAGAGAATCAACTCAAAAACTAAGGAACAACTTGTACCAAATTGCAGAATGCAGAATAAACCCACATAAATCATCAGCATTTCTATATATTACTCACAAAGCTCAGCAGCAAGAGATAGAAAAAGAAACCCCATTTAAAATAATTGTAGACATTATAAAATATTTGGGAGTCTACCTGCCAAGACAAAACCAGGAACTATATGAACATGATTAAAAAACACTTTTCACACCAAGTCAGTTGTACATGGGTGGCCCAAGCTGATATAACATACCTTGTTTGGTCTCTCTTCTCATTCTCCTTTCATCATCCCATTTGGTCTTCACAGCCACCTTGTGGAGTAAACTCTATAGGTGCTTTTGTCCTTATTTTCCAAGTGAAGAAACTGAGTCCCAAAGAGATTAAGTGATTTGCATAAAATCATATCATGAAAAAGTATTAGGTGGAATTTGAACTGAGGTCTCTCAGAAGAGGCTGGCCTTGAATTCTGAGATATATGTCCAGTGTCCTTTTGCACATCTCACTCCATGAACAGGGCTTGAGCTTTCCAAACCAGATGTGGTCTTCCAGTTGGAGAGAGGAGAATCACCATGGATGTTGGAGATAGATGATGCCAGTGATATCTCTCCAGGTGAGTGAGTGAAAAAAACAGGAGGATGGCTGTCATAGCTTAGCTGTTCTTTTTTGGAGGGACAGTCCCTGTGTATTATTGCGTCAATTAGTAAACATTTGTTAAGCATCTACTGTGTGCCAGATGCTCGATTTGTTGAACTGGATTTAGGTTCTCCTATTTCTCTCATCTTCTATGACTAGCCTGTGTCTGGGGCAATTAAACCTTGCCCTTACCTTAGGCGGTGGGCTAGTTGGGGCCACAATTTAGGTTATCAGGTTTTAACACTAGGTAGGCCTGCTTTGCCACATCACGTCATTTGTCAATTCAAACCAGGGATCTAGATCACAGCTGTCATAGGAAATGCAGTTACCCACAGCAAGAGCATTGTAGGAATGATATGAAGGGACACTGAGCCTGTCATAGGCAGGTAGGCACAGGGTGGTGACTCCTGAACCCATAGTTGATCATCAGCTAGTGAAGGTGTTCATAAAACTATGATTTTCTATCCAGGATCAGGGCAGTATGAAACTTTCTGATCCCCCAAAACTTAGGATATCCCTGAATGCCCACCCCCCTCAAATTGTTCCAAAACTCCTAGATCTTTGTAATCTCAACTTGAAGGGATCTTGGGATGAGTTCCTGTAGGGCAAGGACTGAGGTTCCCCCAGGCCCTAAACTATTGTAACTATATGGACATGAATGGACTGGTAGCCCTATGCCCAAGGGACTTTAATGGCACCAAATGTATAAAGAGTTGCTAGACACTGGAAGCCAGGTTACTGTTATACCAAAGGATCCCCAGAGGGTCCATAGGGTACCCCAATTTCCATTAACTAAAAGGTTTGGAGTAAAGATGATCAAAGGAAGGGACAGTCTTGTTTCTCCATATAGAGATAGGTGAAAGACTTCCTATCCAGGTCACAGCTGTGTTTATTTATAATCAAGCTAAGTTTATTATGACAATAGTGGATGGTGTAAGTCCTTGAACATCTCAGATGATTATGACTTCTGTGCTAGTTGGCTCAGGTGGAGCTGTATGGAAACCCTTGGAGTTGCTTGAGTCATGCCACGTAGCTCATGTTAAACAATATCAGATCCCAGAGTGGTGGAAAGGCATCTCCTTGTTGATAGAGATAAGGGAAACTGCAGTATTTAACTGTATGAATTGCCATTATAATAACCCTATTTGGCTAGGGAAGAAAGCAGTTGGTAGCTAGGGACGGAAGGATTATTAGGAGCTAAATAAAGTTACTGTGCCGATCCTGGTGGATGTTCTTGACCTTGCCAGTTTGGTAAATTAGTCTAGGCCCCAGGTGAGTGTTGTAGTTCCTGATCTCAGCAGAGCCTTTTTCTTTGTTTGATGGCTGAGAATGCTCTGGAGCATTCAATCTTGTTCATCATCTCTTCTTCCTGGATACTCTTTCCAAGCCGGATTTTCAGGACCTCACACACTCTTTGTTCTTCTTCTTCCCATCTAGCCACTCCTCAGTCTCATTTCCTGGCTCTTCACCCATGTCACATCTACTCACTATGAGCATGTGGGGCCATCTCAGCCACCCTTGCCACTGGGCCCAAATGGCTCCAAAGGAGAGTGAAACTGATGACTTTGCAAAGCCCTCCTTCACTTAAATCCAATTCACTTGCAAATCATAGCACCACCTCCAGATGTCATGGTCCTCTTTGAGAAGGAAGGATAAGCAACAGTAATTGTAACCATACCCCAGAGGTCTGTCTTGGACGCTCTTTGCCCTATATACTCTCTCACTTGGTGAGCTCATCAATTCTGGTGGGCTCACGTGATCATTTCTATGCAGATGAATTTCATATCTACTTATCCAGCCCTGGTCTTTCTCCTGAGTTTCAGTCCCATATCCCCAACTTCTTGGGCATTTTGATTGCCTTAGGCATCTCAAACTCCACATATTTAAAACAAAATTCATTCTATTTCCCCATACTCCTTCCCTCTTCTGTGCAGTGTGCATTCTTCCTCCCAGTCACCCAGGTTTTCAGCCTTGATGTCATTCTCTACTCCACATACTCACCCTAAATATCCAGTCTGTTGTGAAATCCTCCACTCACAGCCACAACTGCACTTGAAGAGACTATTGTAATGACCTTTTTTTTTTTAAAAAAAATTAATTTGTTTATCTTAATTTTCAACATTCACTTCCATAGCATTTGGAGTTCCACATTTTCTCCCCATCTCTCCCCTCCTCCCATGCCAAGACAGCATGTAAATTGATATAGGTTCAACATGTACTTTCATATTAACCCTATTTTCACGTTAGTCATCACAAGACAGATAAACACAGCATGCTTGAGGGGTGCTAGCACAGGTTCAATCTTGATTTGGTTAGACAGGAAGACACTAAGAGGGGTTTATATTCTTACTTAGTTTTCTCAGAAGAGTATTGCGGATAATGGGAGCATAACTCCTACAGCATTCTCTAATCACCCTTCTCACAGAGGCCCACGAGAAGGGAGATGGCTACTCCTAGTCTGAATGGGGACAATCGGGACTGAAACTCAGGAGAAAGACCAGGGCTGGATAAGTAGATATGAAATTCATCTGCATAGAAGACAGGCACAGCGCAAGCCTCAATGGGTGTCAGTTGAGGCACACACAGCATTTGTGCATCCAACCCTAATGACTCCCTATGCACTGTCTAGTGACCACCTGTTTATAGGCCAACAGACAAAGAAGGCATACTGCCAACAATAACCTCACAAGTTGACATCATTTCATCCTTGTATCTCACTGTGTAGCCACAGTGGACGTTTATATTATTTACCATTATGTAACTCTGTGTAAGCATAGTGGAGATGTTTTGAACCATAACTGTGGAACTCATATGTAGTATCTGTGAACGGAAGATTGTTATGGTTATGGATCCTGAGAAACTGAACTCTTAGAAATAATAACAAAAATTCACTTTACACTCACTAAAATCCACCTTACTTACACTAAAATTCCCCTTATGTTGTATAGAAGAATTAGAACCAATAGGAGAAACCATGAGAAAGAAGAAACATAAAAAAGAGACAAAGAGCAAGTAATATGCTTCAATCTGCATTCAGATTCCATAGTTCTTTTTTTGGGTGTGGACAGCATTTTCCATCATGAGTCTTTTGGAGTTGTCTTAGATCTGTTAGAAGTGAGCCTGTTTAACAAGCCCCCAACAGAGAAACATGCTCAGCTTAAATAAAGAACAATACCTGTCATGAAATCAGGAAAGCTTTTATTAATCTTTATGTCCATTTTCCCCTTGAAAGATGGTAGCCTCCCCAGTAAGATTACAGGAAGACTACAACACGTGCAGGAAGATGGGGCTTCTTATACTGTTTTCTGAACTTTGGATCTCCTGCGACACCATCCCCTGGCCATGTGACTCCATGTTCTCCTCTCTGATAGGCCCTTCCTCACACAGCTACTTGGGCTTCCACATTAGTTTCTGGCCTCTAACCTGTCCATGTTAGGTCATGACCTTATCACCTAGGAATGCAGACAACAGAATTTTTTTACTTCCCTGCAATCCTTGCATTGCTAAGAAGAGATAAGTCTATCAGTTAGTTAGCATGTAATGTGACTGTTACTCTATATAATGTTCTCCTGGTTCTGTTCCTTTCACTCAGCATCAGTTCATGTAAGTCCTTCCAGGTTTTTCTGAAGTCAGCCTGCTCATCATTTCTTAGAGCACAATAGTGTTCTGTTAACTTGTTGAACCCAGTTGATAGGCATCCCCTCAATTTGCAGTTCTTTGCTACCACAATAAGAGCTGCTATAAATATGGAAAATCCTTTTAAGGCTTCCCTGCCTTACAATCACACAACTTCACACAATTGCCAAAGTGATCTTCCTAAAACACAGATCTGATTGTGTTAACTCTTCCTTCACACTTGCAATGAGTAAACTCCAGTGGCTCCCTGTTACTTCTAGGCTCAAATATAAAGTCCTTTGGCATTTAGAACTCTTTCCCACCTGACCTCTTCTCATCTTTTCAGTCTCCTTATGCTCTGCTCCCCTCTCTGTACTCTAAAATCAAGTCATGCTGCCCTCTTTGTTTTTCCTTGAACATGGCACTCCTCCCATGTCCATACCTTTGCACTGGCTTTCCCTCATACTTGGAGGGCTCTCCCTCTCTCTCCTCTTTGTCCTGACTTCACATGCTTCCTTCGGGTCTCAGCTCATGTTTCGCGTTCTGTAAGAGGCTTTTCTCACTCCCTCCCTCCTTCCCCTCCCCCCCATCCTCCCCGCTGTTAAGAGTTTTGCTTCCTAAGGTAACCTGCAAGCCTTCCATCTACCTATTTCTTTGCTGCCTTTGCCATGAGAATGTGAGGCTCTTGGGCTTGGGGAATATTTTCACCTAACTTTGATTCCCCAGTTCTTCATGGAGTCTGGAATTAAGCACTCCATTCTATTTGATTGATTTCCTGATTCACTAGCTGGTATAATTCTTCTGAATATACTGCCGTTTACCAATGGCTCTTTTTAATGTGGTGACTTAAACCTGGGTTCAAAACTCCAAATGTGGTTTGACTAGTAGAGCTTGTAACGTGACACAGTTACTCTCTGGAGATAAGCAATAGACCTGCTGCTAAGATTTTAGTGTCCCTAATGTATGATTACCTTATGTTGCGATGGTAATCAGTGTGTCACAGAGGTTGTTAAAACGTTGAAAAGGCCAAATACAGAGACCTGAGGTACGACACAAGAAACCTCCAATCATGTTGACATTAGAGAAGACTGGATGAGGTCGTAGCCCATTTCTCACTGATATTTCTCCATCGTGTCTAAAAGGATATTTTAGAAGACTTTAACCTGTTGTTGTGTGTTAGGAGTTCCAGATAGACTCTGAGCTCAAACTCTTGTACCCTGAAGTTTTGGCTTTCTTAAATTTTCCTTACAAGTTTTCAGGGACTAAGAATATCTTTTCATGATTCCACTCATTACAGATCACAGATGATTCCCTTAGGAATTAGTTAATATCAAATTATGCCTTAAAATATTTATTCTGTCCTTTCCAATTGTTGACCATTTTCTTTAGGAGAGGGAACAGCATCTAGAATTTACATTGTAAAGCTGATTCCTCTCACCCAGCACAGAATCCATTGGAGATTGACACTTTTTTCCTTTCTTTCAGAGTTCCTTAGTGAGATGGACAGGTATGAAAAACAAGAGTCAACTATATATCCATGCGTTTCTCCAGAAGAGTCATTTGAGGAAATAGATAAGAGAGATGATTCCTGGGAATATGAAATGGGAGAAATGTGTGGACATGATGTCAGAGTAGACCAAAAGAATTGCAGTCAGAATAGACAAACCAGTGAAGAGACAACTATCCACAGTGAAATTTCTACTGAATCTGTGTTTGAAAGTTGTTTCAGTCTGGATTCAATCCTTGATCCACAAGAGGGAGTTGACACTAGAAAAAATGTTCAGGAGTGTGATATATATGAAAAGAACTTAACACAGTATTCAGAACTAGGTGAACACGATACAGTCTTTTGTGAGAACAACCTTGGTAACTGTAATATACGCAGCAAGTCATACAGTTACCCTTCAGACCTTATTCACTTCAATAAAGAGCATAGTGAAGAACCTGTATATAAATGTAATAAATGTGAGAAATGCTTCACCAATAGAAAATCCTATAGCAATCATCAGAGAATTCATAAAAGAGAGAAATCCTTTGAATGTAATCCATGTGGGAAAGCCTTCAGGAAAAGTTCTGACCTAACTATACATCAGGTAACTCATAGTGGAGAGAAACCCTTTGAATGTCACCAGTGTGGGATATTCTTTAGCCTTAGTGAGCAACTTACTGAACATGAGAAAATTCATGCTGGAAGGAAGTCCTTTAGATGTAATCAGTGTGGGAAAGCCTTCAGTCAAACTTCTCAACTTACTCAGCATGAGAAAATTCATTCTGAAAAGAAACCCTTTGAATGTCATGATTGTAAGAAGTGTTTCAGCCAGAAAGAGCAGCTTACTGCACATAAAAAAATTCATAGAACTAAAAGACCCTTTGAATGTAGTCAGTGTGGAAAAGCATTTAGGCAAAGTTCTTACCTTACCATACATCAGAGAATTCATACCGGAGCAAAACCCTATGAATGCCAGGAGTGTCAAAAATGCTTCATCAGTAGTGAGAAACTTACTAAACATAAGAAAACTCACACTGAAAAGAAAAATTTCGAATGTAATGTATGTGGAAAAACTTTCAACAGAAGTTCTCACCTTACTGTACATCAAAGAATTCATACTGGAGAGAAACCCTTTAAATGTCATCAATGTGATAAATCTTTCAGCCAGAAAGGGCAGCTTAGTACACACACAAAAACTCATACTGGAGAAAAACCATTTGAATGTAATCAATGTGGGAAAACATTTAGTCGAAGTTCTAACCTTAGTGTACATCAGAGAATTCATACTGGAGAGAAACCCTTTGAATGTCATAACTGTCACAAATTCTTTACTCAGAGTAGGTCCCTTACTGAGCACCAGAGAACTCATACTGGAGAGAAACCCTTTGAATGTAATGAATGTGGAAAAGCCTTCTGCCGTAGTGGGCAGCTTACTCTGCATAAGAGAATTCATACTGGAGAAAAACCCTTTGTTTGTCCTGAATGTGGAAAATCCTTCAGCCATAGTTGGATTCTCAGTGGACATAAGAATATACATGCTGGAGAAAAGCCCTTTAAATGTACTGAATGTGGGAAATCCTTTAGCTGGAGTGGATCCCTTGCTAAACATAAGAGAGTGCATACAGGAGAGAAACTCTTTGAATGTCAAGACTGTGGGAAAGCCTTTAGTCGTAGTGGTCAGCTTACCACACATAAGAGAATTCATACTGGAGAAAAACCTTTTGAATGTCAAGACTGTGGCAAAGCCTTTAGCTGCTGTTTTTACCTTACTGTACACCAGAAAAGTCATAGTGGAGAAAGACCCTATGTATGCAATGATTGTGGGAAATCATTTACCTGGAACCAATCCCTTAATTTACATAAGAGAGTTCATACTGGAGAGAAACCTTTTGAATGTGATGAATGTGGGGAATCTTTTACCTGGAAGGGACAGCTTACTGAACACAAGAGAATTCATACTGGAGAGAAACCATTTAAATGTCATCAATGTGGGAAATTCTTCAGGCAGAGTTCTCAACTTACTCAACATGAGAAAATCCATATTGGATAGAAACCTTTTGAATGTGACATATAGAAAAGCTTTTACCTAGCATAGACAGCTTTCTTAACATCAGTACCTATATTACAGCAAAGAAATCTTTAAATGTATATAGTCAATGAAAAAACCTCCAACTTAATTCTACATGAGCAACTCAGTACACTGAATCCTTTTAAATATACTTAATGTGACATACCCTTCTCTCAGAGTGGAAAGCTTAGCCCAAGAGAGCTCATTCTGGAGAGAGAAATTTCAAAACTCAAAAAAGTGACATTTCCTATCCTGGAGTAGACATCTTCCTGAACATAAAGAAAATTAATTGACACTGAAGCAAAGAAACCCTTTGAAGGCATAGTGAGTGAGTGAAAAAAAAGCCTTCAGTTATACTTCTTGTAATATGATCCATCAGGGAATTCATTCTGGAGAAATACCTTTTGAATAATGCATATAGAAAATCCTTTACCTACTTTAAACAACTTACTCTAAGACAACTCATACTAGATCAAAGCAACCATATGAATTTCACAACTGTGTAAATCCTTTATATAATCAGTATTTTGAAAGTTTGGAGTTACTTCAGTTGCTATCTAGTTCAGACCACATAGAAAATAATTCCAATATGACATACCTAACAAAGTAATTACCTATTCTCTGACTAGAACTCTTCCAAGGAGGAGGAATCTGCCACTTTTTTAGGCATTTCATTCTACTTTTAGATAGTTCTAATTGTTAAGAAGTTCCCCCTCCCAACCAATTTTAAGCTTAAATTTGTCTTGGCGCAGCTTCCGCCTGTTGCCCCTACCTTTGCCCTGGGACCAAAGAGAATGAATCTAATCTAATTCCTCTTGTACCAGACAGACCATCAAAGACTAAAAGACATTAATTGACCACTTCCTGTATCTTCTTTAGACTAAACATGCTCAAACATGCTCAGTTCCAGCAATTGACATGGACCCAGGGCCTTTCATATCCTGCTTATCCTTCTTTGGATATTCTTCAATGATCAGGGTCTTTAAACCATGATGCCTAGACTAGTCTTTCACAGGAGTCTTATAATGGCGGAGTACAGTGGAATGATCATTTTCCTATTACTCTTAATGTAACCCAAGATTCATTAGCTTTTTTGTTTTAACTGCTACATCATACTGGTGACTCATATGGGACTTGTGGTTCACCTGGAACTCCAGATCTTCTTCAGAACAACTAATTTAACCGTTGTTGATTGCAGCTGGCTACAAATGGACCTGCCTGGGAGCAATCAAATCCAGTTTTTTAAATACCTGGAGAAAAAAGAAATTGACTACACCTTATAGTTCTGGCTTCCTCAGCCTCTGGCTATTTTGTGAAAACCCTTAAACCTCACTGTTGCTGCCCCTCCCAAACCTCTTTTGTCATCTTTATGGACTTTCTGTTGTTATATAAAACCACTTAAGAGACTGCTTTCTGAGGTTGTGCTTTCCTTGTGACTCCCCTGCTGAATTATATTTAAACCTTGTCTCCCTGTCCCTGCTACTCCACCCCAGTGCTGCTTGGTGGTGCCATTTTTGTAATTCTCTCACCTCTATTAAAGAGCCTTGGTTGTGTTGCAACTTTGGTAGTTCTTATTAATTCTGATGTCAAGTGGTATTCCAATACTTTCAGATGCTCAATACCAGAAGAGATCCCTTGTGTTCCAGTCTGAATGTGACTCTATAGGTTGGCCTGGCATAGTGTCTTGAATTTTCCGAACTTCTTTTTTAGGTTCAGTTCCTGGCTCTCTCATCAAGTGTTTAATAAAAACAACAACAACAACAACAACAAAACAAAACAAAAAACTCCCCCAAAACATCCTATAATGGTAATTTAAATGGTAAGATTTTCCCCATTCATTAATAGGCCTATGTGACCTGCCTGGGTCACATGGAAGTTTGAGTCACATGAAACCTGTAGTGGGAAGAGTTTGCTGAAGGAGTGGAGCAGAACTGAGAGAAAATTGGTCAGAAACCAGTTAGAACTGAGAGAGAGAGAGAGAGAGAGAGAGAGAGAGAGAGAGAGAAGAAAGTACGCAGCTGGCTAGCATGCGTAAGAGAGCTTGTTTGTGAGTTTGTTTAAGGAAACTTGTTTGTGGGAAGCCTAACAGAGGGAAGTCTTGGAGATGGTGTTGCCCTCTGCATTATTATTGTGTATATATTTCTTTGTTACTATGATAGATTTGGTTTTCTGGTGTTGGGATATGACTTTCTGGTGTCTGAAAAAATGTTTTGGTTCTGTCTTCCATGTGGAGAGTCTGTTGTATTTCATGATTCAGAGTTACACTGATGTATTTATGGCCATTATATGTGCTGTCAATATCATGTTGGACCTACAAATGGCTACGAGGATGGGATCGTGAAATGTCAGACCTCTATTTGCAGACAGAAAGATTTTAGTGGAAAAAATGAATATCCCAGGATGGGAGGATTTACCTTATTCTTCCCTGGCAAGAGAATGGACTAAAAGCACAGGTTCTGTGAAAACTGGAAACTGAGGCTACAGAAGGGAGAGCTCAGAGGTTTAGAAAGATGTTTGCAAGGAATACCAATTGAACAGGGGAAATAACTGGCAGGGATATGCAGGGGAGGCTGGGCCTTGCTAACGAGTTATCACTTTATGTGTAAAAGCAGAAAGAAGGTGCTATAAGAGAAACCTCAGATAGAAAGGGAGTTGGCTAGTTTGCATGAGAAGCTTTTTATGCTGCACCGTTTAAATTCTCCTTTAGAAGGGCAAGATGGTAGAAGAAAAAGCTGTTAGTTTGACTCACAAAAGGAAGCAAAAGGTGAATGCAACCCTTGCACAGGCTGGGCTTGATTGGGGCCTAAACACCTGCCAGAAGGATGCATGGGAGTAGAATGAAACAAAGTTAAATGAAGAGGCTGAAATTTTCCCAATACAGCAGAAGAATCAAGGGAACCACACAGTGTTTGGGGAAGTAATTGAGGATTTACCTCTGCAGGAGGTCGCAGATATTTTGAATTGGTTCACCCAAAGGATGGAAGAATCATTGGTATCTTGGATGGTGAGAATTAGTGAAAAAGATAAATTTCCTTGATAGAGAAGAGTAAATAGCCAGTAGATTCAAAGTCAGAATAGATTGACAAGAAAAGAATTGTTTACTGTTCTATTGAGAAAAGGGACTTGATATTAGACTGAGCAGAGAAATAAGAACTGCCTCCTACAGATCCTCCTGAAACATTTGTCCAAGTTCATCACACCTGCAGGGAGAATGGGAAATTAGCCAGGTGCCAGCTCAGATTAAAGAAATATAGCTCTAACCAGAATGATGACCCCAAAACTTCATATTAGAAAACAGTAAACAACAGTGAATGAGGCTATGATATTAGGTTCATGGACTCCAGAACGATGGCAGACCCTATATGTACCCTGTTTCTAGTTATTGTCTCCTTGTTTCTTTTTGGCTTTTTGTCTGGTAAACTTGTTTGCTAGATTTGTTTTCTGTAGGCTTAGTATCCTCCACCTGCAAATGCCTGATCACATAAGCTGAATGTCAACCCTTGTCCATGACTGTGATGTGTCACCCCTGGACCTGGTGTCAACCAAGCTTTATATGCCAGCTACAGAACTGATCCCTCGAATGGGATCTCTTGGGGCAGGGGCAGCTCTACGTCCAATCTAAGCAGGAAGTAACTATGGAAGAAGAGACCTTCACCCCTTATCCCAAGATTTTGGGCACCATTTGTTCAATGGAGGGAATAATGAGGTGTTCGTGCTCAAGTCCCCCAAGATAATTGTTTTATGTGCCTATTTTGTGTGATCCTTGTTATATTGTTGTAAAGTTCTGTTTATACCAGTTACCTAAGATATTGTTTTATATGCTTATTTTATGTTATCTGTGTTACAATTCTGTTTGATACCAATTGTCCCACCAACCTGTGTAATGAATACAAAAGATCTTGGGGCTGTATATAATGCTAATTTAAATGGGAAGATCTTTTCCATTCTTTAATAGGCCCATATGACCTGTCTGGGTCAAATGTTAAGTCTGAGTCACATGGAACCTGTGGTGGGAGGAGTTTGCTAAAGGCATGAAGCAGGAAGGGTGAAGCGGAACTGAGAGAAAATTGGTCAGAAATCAGAACTGAGGGAGAGAGAGAAAAGCAGGCAGCTGGATAGTGTGAGTGAGAGAGCGTATTTGTGATTTTGTTTAAGGGTGCTGGTTTGTGGGAAGCATAACAGAGGGAAGTCTTGGGAATGGTGTTGCCTCTGCATTGTTATTGTGTATATATTTCTTTGTTGCTATGATGGATTTGGTTTTCTGGTATTGGGATTTGACTTTTTGGTATCTGAATAAATGTTTTTGTTCTGTCTTCCATGTGGAGAGTCTGTTGTATTTCGTGATTCAGAATTACACTGGCATATTCATGGCTGCTTTAGGTGCTGTGAATATTGCATTGGTGCTACACATCCATGGGCAAAATTTGGGTCCACTCATACAGTGGTGGTTGCCAGGTGGATGTTTTCAATTTATGTATGTGCAAGTACTTAGATAATTGTCAGGATTTAATCAAGTCTGACCTCTGATACCACTAACCATAATGAGGCTCCTTTGATCAACACAAAATTAAATTTTTGTGGTTTACTCTTGATTCTGCTGGCTCCAAAACTGAGGGTCCTGACTGGGGCACCTCTTCTCAATGGCTCCTTAAAACATTAAAGCATGAATCTAAATCTAGACTGTCCTCCTTTCAAGGGAATATCCTATAATTGAGATCAGGAAAAAGGAAGATTAAGACTAGGGTCTGTGGGGGGAGAGAGCCAAGATAGTAGAGTAGAAGCAGGGACCTACTAGAGCTCTTCCTGCAAACCTCTCAAAAAAAACCTTTAAAAAATGACTCTAAAATTCTGGAGCAGCAGAAGCCACAAAATGACTGAAGCAAATTACCAGCCCAAGACAATCTGGAAGGTTTACAGGAAGGGTCTTTTGCACTGGACTAGGAGCAGAGCACATTTTTGTGTAGGTCATGCTGGTGTGGACAGAGTGGGAGCAGGCCTTAGGGGATGGAACCATAGGTGGCTGCTGTGGATTCCAGATTTCTCAACCCACAAATGCTAAAAACAGTTTTAGAGGTCAGTGGAAAGGGTTTGTTACCTGGCTGAGAGGGGAGCATGGTCTGGCCCCAGCCCCAGCCTAGACCCTAGCCCCAGCACAGCTGTAACCATTGCTGAAGTGGAGGTTGCTTCTGGAGAGATTCACTTAACAAAGTTCAAAAGTCAAGTAATTGGCTGGGAAAATGAGAAAATGGGAGAAAAAGAAACAGACTATAGAATCTTTCTTGGTGAAGAGGTGTTTTCTTATGTGATTAGTGACAAGGAAGATCAAAACATACAGTCAGAAGAAGATAACAAAGCATCCAAAAGTGTCCTGCATCCAAAAGCAGCCTGCATCCAAAGCCTCTAAGAAAAATATGAATTGGTCTCAGGTTAGTGGAAGAGCTCAAAAAGGATTTTGAAAATCAAGTAAGAGAAGCAGAGGAAAAATTGGGAAGAGAAATGAGAGTGATGCAACTATAAAAATGAGTCAACAACTTGATAAAGGAACCCCCCCCCCCAAATGCTAAGGAAAATAACACCTTTAAAATTAGGCAAAAGAGGTTCAAAAAAACCAATGAGGAGAAAAATGATTTAAAAAGCAGAATTAGCCAAATGGAAAAAGAGGTCCAAAATCTCATTGAAGAAAATAATTCTTTAGCAATTACAATGGAGTAAATGGAAACTAATGACTATGTGAAATTAAGAAATTATAAAACAAAACCAACAGAATGAAAAAATAGAAGATGATGCAAAATATCTCATTGGAAAAAAAACTGACCTGGAAAGTGGGTCCAGGAAAGATAATTTAAAAATTGGACTACCTGAAATCTGTGATAAAAAAAGACCTGAGACATCATCTTTCAAGAAATTATCAGGGGAGGAGCCAAGATGGCGGAGTAGAAAGACACACATATGCTAGCTCCAAAACCA
>CM053771.1:5697136-5731853 GCA_028658325.1 Potorous gilbertii | reverse complement strand
ATAGCGGAAAGAGTGCTGGACTTATATTGAGGACTAGCTGGGCTCAAGTCTCATGTCCAACACATGAGCCATGTGATCATGGGCTTGTCATTAATGACTCTTCGTTGACTCATCTGTTAAATGGGGGAGTTCCTGCAGTGCCTACTTTACATGGATTTTGTGAGACTTAAGTGGTTTAAACTTCCTGTCTCCATGGATTCTGCACGTATCTGTAGAAAGCAGTGAATCAGGTTTTTAGGAGAATGTTTTGTATCATTATCATTACCACCATCATCTTCTTCTACTTCTTCTTATCCTTTTCCTTCTCCGCCTGCTTCTTTTCCTCTTTATTTTTTCTCAAAAATTTATTTTTGATAATTTGATTTTTGTCCTGTTCTATTCATGACTTATTGCAATATAGCTCTGAAAAAACAGGCTTTAAAACAGCCCACTGTGTTTTAAATGGAGCTACTCAATTACACCTTTAAACCAAAATCACTCTGGCTCTTATTGAATGGCCTCTGTGGTTCACTGTTTAGGTTTTTATGGCTTAGAATCAGTCTAAATAACAATTCTTTTCTGTTCTGACACAAAACTCTGAGGGGCTTCCCTTCCCTGATTGACATCTCTGTGACAGCAAACGTGGACATCTTTAGTCTCAATTCTTACCTAACAGTTAGTCATTGAATAGGCATGACCTCAGAGAAGCTGAGACCCAGGAAAGATGTTTATTTAGAAAAGCCTAGTTCACACGCTGCTTCCAAGGCTGTGGCCAGTTGTTGACTTTTATCTTGGTACTGGAGGAGAGAGTGATGCTGACGATTTTCTGCAGCTCTGCCTCACAAATCCAATTTATGTGCAAATCAAGACATTACCCTCATGATGTCACTGGTCCTTTTCATGAATGAAGGGTGAACAATAACAATTTTCTCCTGATGACCTTATGAGTTTCCATGGGTTTAGCTATGACATCTCTGCAAGTAACTCACAGATTTATATATTCAGCGTGAGTCTCTACCCTGAGCTTCACTCTGCATCATCAATTGCCTATTTATTTAGCATTTCAAAATGGATGTCCTGGAGACATCTTAAATTTAAAATCTTATCTTAACTGAATGTACCACTATTCTTCCAATCTTCCAGGTTCATGATCTAAGTACTCTCCTGGACTCTCCCCTATCCCTAACCCAACTTATCCAACTTGTCAAAACTTGCTGTTTCTACTTTCACAACATCTCTTCCATCTGAATCCCTTCTCTTGACTCATATAACTATCACTTTAGTTCAAATCCTCCACATCTCACCATGATTATTGCAAAAGCTTCTTAATTGGTCTCCCTGCCTCAGATTTCTCATCTGACACACCACAGTCAAAGTAATTTTCTTTAAATATAAATCTTACCATGTGATCCCCATCTCATCTAACTCTACTTCCTATTGCCATCTAGGGTTCTTAAATTCAACTCTTGAAGCCCTACACAACCTGGCCTAACCTATCTTTCTAGCTTCAATGGATGTTACAGATTCCCATATTCTGTTATCCAGCCATACTAGCTTCCTTTTTATTCCTCAACCAGGACACAGAAAAAACTAATTAGCTCTGCATCATTTTTACAATTGATTCTGTTTTGTAACTGATTCTGTTCTATATTCTATAACCTGAGCCCTTTTTCTGTCTCTAACTGAAGAAGTTCATGAGCTCAAAAGTCCAGTCTTCCTCTCATTCAAATGCAAAAGTTCAGTTTTCCTGTTCAATCACTTTTAATGAACGGAAAACTCTTAGTAAATTAAAAAAAAAAGTCTATTATTTAATGGAAGAAAAACTCTGAGCTAATTTTAAAGTGTGGTGCTCTCCTAAAATGCTTTTTGTTGTTATTCAGTTGTGTCAGACTCCTTATGTCCCCATTATGAGAGACAGCAAAAAGTTAAATTTCCACAGAAATTATTAGTTGATGAAGTCATTGAGAATTAAGTCAGAAAATAAGAAAGCCAGCAGACTGCAGGTGAACTCAGCCAATCAGGAGATACACAATGACCTTCAGAAATTTACAAAATTTTCAGGAAACATGACCTAGAAGAAAAGAGAAAGCTTTCCTTCTTTGCGTTTGTTTAATGAACCTCATGCATATAAGCAGACACACCCCGCATAAAATTATGCCTCAATTTTCTGATCATGGGTCCTTTGTTAAAGCATGTTTGGGAGAGGGGAATCACACCAAGGATGGTTACAGAATGGGCATGCAGAGAAGATAGTGACCTAATGGAGAACAGACTAATCCATCTCCTTGTGAGAGGATCTGTCCTGAACTAGCGATGTACAGCTCATCTTGCTTCTGTATCCAATGCTCTTTCTTCCTAAGGCAGGGTTGAGCCCCCTCTTGGCCAAAGGTGTTCAAATCCTCTGAACTCTGATGCAATAAATTTTCCTTGATAACTTATTAGTGTCAAGAGTGTCTTTCACACCATTTAGGGTTTTTCTGGCAAAGATGCTGGAGTGGTTTGTCATTTCCTTCTCTTATTTTGTAGATGAGGAAACTGAGGCAAACAGGATTAAATGACAGCTAGTACATGTCTGATGCTAGCTAGGTCTGACTTCTGGTCTTCCTGACTCAAGGCCTGGAGCACTAGTCACTAAGTCACCTAGCTGCCCCTTTGATTCAAAGGGAATTGTTAATTCAGCACCACCTACAAATTATTTTATGTCAAGAAAACTTGTTATCCTCTATAACATCAACTATTCTGGTTCAATTCAAGGACATCTGTTGTTAACACTGTCAGCCAGGATAATATCATTCCAGGAAATACATCATGTCTAGCTGTTTTTGTACAATTAGAGGAAATTTGTTTCCTAGCATCAGTTATTCAAGCAAGATCTACTGGACAATATCAATCAACATTGTCTAGATGGAAAGAGGGGTTGTTACCAGCTCACATATGAGACTTTCAATTAATCATATTGTCCCTGCCCCCATAATGCTGTCAGTCCCTTAACCAATCATATTGTTTTCCCAACCTACCAACTTTTGTTCTTTGTTCTACGCTTATATAAAAGGGGTTGCCACTCTTCTTCAAGATCTTTGGGCTCCGTGAGGAATCCATTGACCTTCCAAATTTTGTGCCTCAAGAACTTTGTGCTCCAGTCAACCTTAATTTTATTTCCAACAACTCTCCAGATCCCATCACTCTTTGAACTGAATACCCCTCATGCCTTCAGAGCATTCTTTCCTTACTTGCATTTCAGAGAGTCAGAATGTCTCTTCCTTTAAGAACCACCGAGTACCATCAAGCACAAAATCTTTCCTGATCAGCCCATTTCTAATGCTCTCTCTAATAAGCTTGTATTTAATTACTTCGTATTTACTGACCTTATGCTGTATTTGTTGCCTCCCTGATTTGAATGTAAGCTCATTGCAAGTAGGAATCATTCCTTTCTATGTACTTGTGCACTGTGAATGGCACATAGTAGGTGCTCAATAAGTCTAAGTATTGACTGAGAAATATGTTAGTAAGTAATCAGCCTAGTCTAGCTTGAAAATTCAACTGATGATATTTTCTTAAGCATTCTTTTGGATTTTCCTCACATAGCCTACCTACTAGGACAGATTTCCCTATCCAGATATTCAGACCTGGATTAGACCATATAAAGCTACCATAATTAACAATCCTATCTCTTGAGGTATGGTTAGTGGCCATCCATTCTGAGAAGCAAATGTTTTTAACTTTTTTTATGAGATGGATCTTTCCAGTAGTCTGCTGAAACCAATGAATTATGCAGGACAAAGTTTTTAAATGCATAAGATAAATTCATAGAATTACAAAGGAAACCAATTATGTTGAAATAGTTATAGGTTTGTTTTAAATCACAAGTTCATAGCCCAGGTTAAGAATGCCTGCTCTAGAAAGCCTGATTCTTTCCTGGCTTAAATGATGAAATAGAGTCTCAGAACTGGAACAGTTGCAGCCTGAGTCCTGGCCAGTGGTTGCTTTAAGGTTGAGCCTCCCACAGTCCACCCTTTAAGAGAGTTGTAAAAGTGTGACTCATAGCTGACTACATACACATGTACACACACATATGTGTCTAGATACATATGGATAGACAGATAGGTGTATATCGCTATGTATGTATTTATGAGGCTCAGGATAATGCCCAAGCAGCCTAATTCAGGTGGTCCAGGAGGATATCTCTCCTTTTTGTCCCATCCCAGTAAGATGTAGCACTGCCTTTCCTTACTCCATCCATCTGCCAATTTATAGGCATTTATGCTATGCACTGTACTAGGTGCTGGCCAGAAATATAAAAGCAGAAATCCCTGTCCTCAAAGAGCTTACATGCCATTGGATGAAACACCATATACATACATACATACATACATACATACATATATATATATATATATATATATATATATATATATTTGTATGATGAAAAGCCTGAAAAACAGAATTTCTGGGTAATTAATAATTAATTAGCCTAGCAAATAATCAATAAATTGATAGTCAGTGCTCTCTCTCTCTCTTTCTCTAACCAAAGACATAACCATGGAGATCATTGAATTCTTAAATACCTTTGGAAAAGTAGGTGCCCCTGACAGGTGGAAATCAGTTCTGTGATTAGGGGTGGACATATTAATGAAGAGTTAGGCTAAAAGTCTTCAGCTTCTATTGCTGAGAGTATGACCTGATGATGAGACTCCCCTGCCTCCTGCCATCAGGACAAAGGAATCTATCTCCACCCAGACTACAATAGGGGGGTCTCAAGGGTATGAGCCTAATGCTTTAGGGCTGGAATTCATCTAGATTAAATTCTTTGGGTGGGGAGCTTCCTGGGCAATCTCATCTATCAGAAATGTCCTTCAGAGACTGACTGCCTGGTCTATCCTTGGCCTTAAAGGGCCAGGGTTTCCCATTGCATCCTGGGCCATCTCCAGTCACCCTGATGAATATCTGGTCACTGGATCCAGAGGGCACAGGAGGACAAAGTGAGGCTAGTGACCTTGCACAGCCCTCCCTCACTCAAATCAAGTCAACTGCAAGTCATGTCATCATTTCCCTGATGTCACGGTCCTCTTTGAAAACGAAGGACAAACACGTCCTTCCTAAGGCATTCCATGCCCTTCTGTTTCGGCCTCTGTCTCACAGCCCCACATTCTCTTCCTGGAGCCTGCAGCTGTAAGGATAAGCGAAGGTTAAAACGTAACCCACCAGAGTTTCAGAAAGCTACATGGTAACTTGGTATAACTTTAGGGGAGACCAGCTAGGTGGCATCATGCTAGGCTTGGAGTAAGGAAAACCTGAGTTCAAATTTTACCTCACACTAGCTGCGTGACCTCAGGCAAGTCACCTGACCACTTGTTTGCCTCAATTTCCTCATCTGTAAAATGAGCTAGAGAAGGAAATGCCAAACCACTCTCTGCCAATCTCTGTCAAGAAAACCCCAAATGGGGTCATGAAGTCATTTTCTGTAATTCCCAACAAGAGACAAGTGCACACAAAGGCACTAAACCTAAGTAGACTGCTCTGCCAAATTTGGTAAACCCAAAGTTATTGCTACACCGAGGTCACAAGAAACTTAGCAACTAAGAAATAAAGAGATGACAGTTCTGATAACAGTTGCATTGAAATAAGCTCTGAGAAATAGTTGTATTGTGCATGTTATTTGTTTGGATTTGTCCTTCCATTTTTCAAAGAGGACCATGCAGGTCCCAGCCCAGCCTCCTATCCTGGAGGAAAAGAGAAAAACTCTGCCTTTCTGGGGCATGCCTAGCACCCCTCCCCCCATCCGTAGAACTGCTCCCCTCCCCTTTGCTTCTTTGGCCAAGTTCTCCCTGCCAGACCTGGAAGACAGGGTGCTCAGCTTCTCCTCCAGGGTCCCACCTGAACAACAGTGTATCTATCTGGTGTACAGTGACCCCTCTTGTCCTGTAACTGGTTTGACTCCCAAATTGAGAGGTCAGTGAGGGCTGAAAGGAATCAATACTTGGAACTGCGGCTAGGGGTTTGGGGTCCTGGCCTACTGAGTACTCTGGTCCAGTGTTTCTGAAAAATACGAGAACTCAAGAAATCAGGTTAAGTTGACTTCTGGGTCACATTCACATGTTCAAAGACCTGTAACCAGAGCTGTTTGGACCAGGTCAAAGAAAAGACTACCTTCTTTAGCTGTTAGGATTAGCATTTGTGAAGGACCTAGGACTTCCCTTGTTGGAGAGGATATAGGGAAAGGGCTGAGTTTGGGGAACTATTCAAAGTCCTAGGAGTTTTCTTTTCCAGTGGGGAAAAGGGGGTACTGAAGGAGGCACCCAGTTCTTGTCAGAAAGGCATCAGACTCAAAGGCAAAGACACAATGGAGGGACTTATTTTCTCCCCCAAATGCATTTTTTACCATCTTCACAACAACCCTATGTGGCAGGTGTTATTCTCTTTATTTCAGTTCAGGAAACTGAGACAAAAGGTTCAGTGCCACATAGTTACCAGGGCCACATAGCTAATATGCCTCTGAGGCTGGATTTGAATTCAGGTCTTCATGATCTTCCACTACTTCCTAGCTCCCTTAGGACTAGTTGTACCAGTGTGCCCATGTCCCAACACCCCTCCAACATTTGGGTGCACCCCCAAACCTCATTATCATCCTCACCACCACTTCCAATCCTCTCTTTTCAGTTCTTTCCTAGACCATTTCCCCTGCACTAACTACACTTAAATATCTTGGTCCCTTGGCGAGCCAGTTCAATTCCATACTGTCCTCTTTTTGTACAAGCTTTTTATACTCCTTAATTGATTCATTATGAGAACTCAAGAAATCAGGTTAAGTTGATTTCTGGGTCACATTCACATGTTCAAAGACCTGTAGCAGAGCTGTTTGGACCAGGCCATTTTCTCTTCTCTACTCTTGCTACATGATTTCACAGGGTGATATCAGCTCTTGTGGTTCAGTTAGCATCCTATGCACATGACTCTCAGATCTTGTCCAGTGATGCTCCTAGCCTCTAGTCTCACATTTACAACTTTCTATTAAACATCTCAAACTAGATGTCAAATGGACATCTTAAATCTGACATATTCAAAACTGAACTCACTATTTTGAAAGGATGGAAGATTTTGAATTTCTTATTGGGTCCTAGTTGTATCTGCAGAGCAGCTGATGTCAGTGTATGCATTGTGAACCAAAGAACTCAGACACACTGAGAAAAGCCAGCTTTATGACTCTACAAGGACCTGAGCAGAAAACTACCTTATGCCTAAAAGAAATTTCATGCGAAGCCCACAAAAGAGACAAAATGGACTTCAGCAATGAGGAGTTTTGAACGACTCTTGTGCCACATGTGCTTTCTAAGCATGATCCCATCTTGCCCCTCTTATCTATGTACTTTGGCCAGTGTACGCCTGGTTATACTGCCTTAATAATTCTTAATTAAATCCAACTGGCTAAAATTGAGGGCGAAAGCACACTGGTGGGAGCTTAGATGTGAAAACACGAGAAAAAGCATAAGCAATCCTTCAGGGTCTATCCCAAGAACCACCCTCTGGAGACCTGACTTGCTAATGTGAATGAGAATTGGGTGGGTTGCCCGAAAGTATGTAGTGGATTGTTGTTGATAACTGTATAGCTTTCCAAATCTTATATGTTTTTGTAAGCTCCTCATTTTTGCACTCTGTTTCTAATCCTAGGATTAGAAGACCTCTTCATGTTTCTCTGCTCATTCCTATGAACCACATTTTCAGAGTTTTGTCTTTCATTTAGTTTAAATTGTATTTAGTAAATCAATAATGTTAAAACAAACTGTCTAACATGCAATACCATACAATAATAAAGCAGTGTGTCAATATGAAAATTAACAAATAATATGTAGAGCTACCAAAAATCAACATATATAGAACCATAGAAATGCAGAAAGCAACACTGAACAACATACAGAGACAAATAACATATGAAATTGCAAACAATATCCCTTAAGTCACTGCCACATGCAAATAAGCAAAGGATTGCTAATGGCGTAATAGATTAATAACCAATAGTTCACAAACAGAATGGACTGTGAGGTACAGCGTGTCAATCATGAGGGAGGAAAACCATACAAAGCAAAATGTTTTTAACATCTATGTCAAAATCTGCATAAGGAAGAAATAACTCCAGAGTAGAAACAAATACAAATTTCAAAATTAGAATCATAAAGGAAAAAAAAATCAAGAAAAAATCTTTAAAATAAGAATAAACTGAAAAAAAAGCCTGAAAATTGGAAAAAAGAAAACTCAAGAAAAATTTTAAAAGCATTCCTATGGTGATAATCCTTACTAGTGACTCTTACGTCACAAAGATGTTTTTTAAAAATTAAAATGTTCACTCACATAATAATAGCTAGCACTTATATAGCATCATAAAGTTTGCAAAGTGCTTTATAAATATCTCACTTAATCCTCACAACAATCTTAGGAGACAGATGTTATTGTTATCTCCATTTTACAGATAAGAGAACTGAGGCAAAGAGAGGCTTGTATTTTGTCTGAACCAAAATTTGAGTTTTGATCTTCCCGACCACAGGTCTAGTGCCCTATCCATTGTGTCACTTGCCCAATCTTTGGGATATCTGTAGGCATATGTTTTATTTTGTATTTATCCCCTTGTGATCTGACCAAAGCCTTTGACACTGTTAGTTGTGAGGGCTTATGGAAAATTGTGTCAAAATTTGGTTGCCTAGAGAAATTCATTAGCATTGTGGGTCTTCCCCTCCTAGTTTGATTTTTTTTTTTTAAGGGGCCATCCCTTGAGTAATTACTTAAAGAAGCCTATTCATTGAATGGGTGTGTGAGAATGTGATAAGACCTTAGCCTGAAAGGGCCAGGGTTTCCCATTGCATCTTGGGCCATCTCCAGTTGTCCTGATGAATATCAGGCTGCTGGACCCAGATGGCTGAGGAGAAGAAAGTGAGCCTGATGACCTTGCACAGCCCTCCCTCCTTCAAATCAAAGTCCACTGCAAGTCATGTCATCATCTTGATGTCATGGTTCTCTTCCAGAATGAAGGACAAACACAGCAACAACCCCTTGTGATACTTGGGGAGCTCTGGTTGGAAAAACAGAACGAGTCAGCTTGTGTACTGGTACCCTTAAACTTCCAGAAAGGCAGTCTGTCCCTTTGTTAATTCAGGACTGTAATGCCAATTTCTCTATCTGATAGCCCTCTCTTCCATCCACTAGACAACTTGTCCTCTTCCTGATGTCTTTGGCATAAAGTGCTGAGCCACTGTTTTTTGGCTTTTAATGTTGACTATATTCTGAATTTAGGTAGGAGAATAATATAAAATATTGCTCAAAATTTTTAAAAATGAGAAATCTATGGCTCCATCCCCACACCACATCTGGAATCTCTGTTAAAACAATCTTGTGACTACAAAGTTAATTTATTAAACTTAGTGAAAATGAAAGGAGACTGATAAGTGCTTCCAGATGGAACACTGAGCCCAACTGTCTTCCTGAACTCTTCCACGTTGCTTCTCCATTCTTGGGTATGACTAGGGACTTTCTGAAGCACAATCCTAGAATGTGAAGAGAGAAGTGTGGAAGGGGGTGTTTGTGAGAATGCCATCTGAAGCTATAGAAAATAAACAAGGGAAGTACAGAAGGGAAATCTGCCTCCATGCCTTTAGCTCTTAGCTTGTGCTCTTGGTTCCTCATGAGCATGTCTCTTCCAACTACACTAATAACTGATCCTGGGTTTGGCTCAAATCTGCAGCACTGGCCATGACCTTAGTTTCAGTTCTCCTACCTCCAGTTCTAGTCAACACACATAGAGGCAGTCAAGGAGACCCTAATCCCAAAGTCTCAGTGTAATCAATGCGGGGAGGGCTCCCCACTTCATTTCTTTAGCATGGCAGCCCAGGAGACTGACTTACAAACTCAGCTGTCATTTACAAGCATGGTGGGCAGGAAGCCTCTGTCCAATCCTTGTAGTTCTCTGCTCCTGGTGGTCTACATTGCAAAGAGCAAAGGAAAAGGAAATAGGAAATCCTGTCTGTAGGCCCCCACCCAGATCTTATCACTTCTCACAAATTATGTTTGCTGTAAAGTATGTTTGCTTTGTTTTATTGACTAGCATTACTGATGTGCTGTTTGTATGCTGTGTATTCTGAAATATAGATCTGTAGTCATTGAAATAGGCTGTCAAGTGATGCTTTGCATTGTGCTGTATCAGTTGCAGGTGTTATCCTGTATTTGCCGTGCATGGCATTTAAGGTAATTGCTTAGGAGATTGAGATGATCATTTTTGATCTGTTATGTAATGTTGTGTGTTTGTTGCTATGGTATATTATTCAAGAATGTTGCAGCTGACTTTTCAAGACATTTCAAAATTTTATAATCTCTGAGGAAGAATGTTAACACTACCGATGGGCGGGCGGTGAAGACCTCATGGGGCAAATGCTTTAAATCATAGCACCACAGTGGAGAATCTGTTGCCTCAAGGCCACATGTGGCCCTCTAGGTCCTCAAGTGTGGCCCTTTGACTAAATCCAAACTTCACAAAACAAATCCCCTTAATAAATGCATTTGTCCTGTAAAACTAGAACAAGCCCTAGAAGACCATAGGTTCCCCACCCCTGGTAAGCACATGGGAATTCATAGCTCCTAGCCAAGAACTAAAACAGCAGTGAGATTACATGGGTTGAGGTGGTGTTGAACTGCTCTAAGAGAGAAGAGAGCGAGAAGAGCAGGGAGGTAGTGACATGTTTCTCTAGATAAAGATCAATTTCTATTTTTTATGTGACCATAAAAGGGATAGTGTCTAAGGAGTTTTGGTCTCAAATATAAGTTTGGTGGTTTGGAGGCCATTTGAGGGTAAACAGAATCAGTGATGATTTTATGGGCAAAGAATCTTAAAATGGAGCCAGGAGTTTTCCTTTCCCCAGAGATGGAGTCCATTTTGTTATCACCTGTATCTCAAGTGCCTAGCACAGTGTCTAGTGCACAGTATGAACTCAATAAATATTGGTTGGTTGATATGGCTGGAGGAAGTTTATACATTGTTCAAACACATCTCAGACAAGGGGCCAAGGAGCTATTCTACTTCATTTTCCTGATTGCAAAATGAGAGCAAAATAATGAAACCCTGGATTGTACAATTCACATTTATATTACTACTTTGGGGGTGGAATAATACCTATTGCTGTGTAGATATAGATATTGGGGGACTGAGAAAAGATAGGAGAAATTGGGTTAAAAGGTTTATTTGTGAATTTGGGGACTTCTAAGTGGGACCAAACATTTTGATCTATAGACGGTCATGTAGTCTTGGGGGAAAAGCTTTTTTTAAAAAATATTCCTCTGTCGAAGAGTTATATACCCTCCTCCTAAATGGCACCCTTTTCTTTCTGTCCTGTCTCTTCTCTGGACATGTGTGTACAACCCATACACACAGATACACACACACACACACACACACACACACACACACACACAATCTGGAATCTTGTATTCCAGTCTAGAAATGTCCAATTTCTTGTTTGATTTCTACCTCCTCAGGTCATAGGCATGAAGATCATGTGAGCAAGACCCCACTATTTGTACAAACCTTGAGATACTCTGAAGAGCATTCGTGACACCGACCTCTCATCCCCAGCTGAGCCAGTTGCTCAGAAGCACGGTCCCGATGACTCTAGACAACTAAACACTTTGTTTCTGGCCTAGTCTAAAGACCATTGTGCCCAAGGCTCCAAAACAAGATCTTTAGCAGTATCTGGGTTCAGCCTTATTTTGGAGGTATGAGTATTGGCAAGTAGTGTAAGAGAGATGAAGGGCTGCCGTGAAAGAGTCACTTTTATCCCCAGTATAAAGTGACAGAGGAAAGGACAGTGGGCTGCCCTAGTACCTTTTCCTACATCCTTCTGCTTTTCTGAGTCCAATGGCCTTCCCTTAAACACATCAGATAAAAGAACCTACTGCTTCAGCAGTGACTAGTCAAATCCTTTTGTTTCCAGAAATGGAGGCTGACAATAAAAAAAACACAATTTCAGGTCAGGGTACATGGCTGGGAAAGAATTTCTGGGAGCATAGAGGCAATAGCACTAGATTTGGAATCACAGTACCAGGATTGGGACCCCAGTTTGCCACTTACTACCCAAAGCCTTATCTATAAAGTAAAAGGGGTTGGACTAGAACTCACTGCCTCTTAAACTCTGGGTCATGATCCCATTTGGGGTGATAAAAAATTTGGCAACAGCAAAAATTTCTGAATGCACAAGAACCAAAAACTAATTAAAAATCAAATGTGTAATGAATGTGAGGTGTTTTTGACAGCACTTGCCTGTGTTGCATTGAATTTCACTGCAGCCTTGATTCTGAACACAAAGCATGCCAATTTTGCACTGGACATGACCTCAGGCCATACAATGCCAACAAAAGGGGTCTGAGTAGCAAAAGTTTAAGAAGCCCTGAGCCAGATGATCCCTATGTCCCTTCCAGCTCTAATTAATAAAATCCTAAAACTTAGAAGAAAGAAGGGAAACCAAGGGTTCATGAATGCTCTGCTTCAGCTGTTCCTGGGGTAGCCTCATGATATAGTCCTAGACTTAGAGTCTGGAAGACTAGGTTCAAATCTTGACTCATATGTAGTAGCTATATAACCGTAGGCAAGTTACTTAATTTCTTTCAGCCTCAGTTTCCTTATCTGTAAAATGAGGCTAACGGTACCTGCCTCACAAAGTCATAATGAGAGTCAAAGGTCATATAAAAAGTGCTCTGCAAACCTTACAGCACCATATAAATGATGGCTATTCTTAGGACCAGCATGTGTAGATGAGTTAAGGTCTCTCTGGGTCCATAAAAAACAAAATCTGGAAGCCCTTGTATTCCTCAATGTTGTGTGTTCCTGCCTGAGCCATGTCACTTGCATATCATCAGTTTCACCATTGCCTCCTAAATTTAGTTTATTCTTAGTGTAAGTTACACACAAGTGTTCTAGATCTTTATCTTTCAGATTGAGTTCTCCTCAAATTCCTCAGGTCACCATGAAGCATCAAAACAGAAATCCAAAGACTATTCTTATTTCTACCTCACCCCCATTCCATTCTTCATTTCCACAAGTTATAAGTAAGATTAAATTATTTTTGAGGTCCTTTCCAACAGTGACACTCAATGATATGTTCCCAGACCTCCAGGCAAGAAAATGTGTAAGTTGGTCATAAACCAACCCAAGGTCAATTCATTTACATTATGGAGGATCTTAAAGAAAGCTAGCGTGATATTAATCATGCTCCAGTCTCAGAAAAACAAACTGTCATTGTAGGTGATTTCTCTTTCCACTTTTATTCCTTTACTCTACAGTTGTGGAGCTATTTTGTTAAATAACATTTTAGAGAATTTACTAACAGAGTTTTGGGAAAGAATTTCAGGCATTAGTTCAGGCCTTCCCCCAACATACTTGCTGCATTGACTAACAACCCTCTAATATCACCTGATAGCAGGTAACTTGGAGGAATAAAGGATATCAAGGTCTTTATCCTCTCAAAGGACCAAATAATATTGTACTTGGTAACAAACTGACATCTTGATTCTCCAGTATGAAATATCTGATGTCTGATAAATGATGAACTACATGCTATTATTTATCCTTTTAAAAATCACAATCATAAGAGTTTTCTCTCAGTATGGCTTATTTGATAATTACAACATTGCCACCCTACATATTCATAGTGCTTTAAAGTTTACAAAGATGCTTACAAAGATGCTTCCTCAGAGTTGAGCTGGTGCTAAAGGCTTTCCCACATTCGTTACAAGCAAAGGGTTTGTTCCCAGTATGCACCCTCTTATGTTCAGTAAGGTGGCAACTTTGACGGAATGCCTTCCCACATTCATTACACTCAAAGGGTTTTTCTCCAGTATGAATTCTCTGATGTCCTCTGAGGTTTGAATTGCTGATGAAGGCTTTCCCACATTCATTACATTCATAGGGTTTCTCTCCAGTATGAATTCTCTGATGATGAATAAAGGAAGTCTTGTGGCTAAAGTGCTTACCACACTCATTGCAATGAAAAGGTTTCTCCCCTGTATGAATTTTCTGATGTGCAGTAAGGTGCCCTCTCTGACTGAAGGCTTTCCCACATTCATTACACTCAAATGGTTTCTCTCCAGTATGAATTCTGTTATGATTCCAAAGGCTTGATTTGTTGCTGAAAGCTTTTCCACACTCATTACATTCATAGGGTTTCTCTCCGGTATGAATCCTCTGATGATTTATAAAAGATGTCCTATGGCTGAAGTGTTTTCCACATTCATTACATTCAAAGGGTTTCTCTCCAGTATGAATTCTCTGATGCTCAGTAAGCTGCCACTTGTGATTGAAGGCTTTTCCACACACATTACATTCAAAAGGTTTCTCTCCAGTATGAATTCTCTGATGTTCAATTAGGTGGCAAAACTGGCTGAAAGTTTTACCACATTCATTACATTCAAAGGGTTTTTCTCCAGTATGAATTCTCTCATGTAGAGTAAGGTTGGAATGCTGGCTAAAGGCTTTGCCACATTCATTACATTCAAAAGGTTTCTCTCCAGTATGAACTCTCTGGTGCATAGTAAGGCATACCCTATGACTAAAAACTTTGCCACATTCAGTACATTCAAAAGGTTTCTCACCAGTATGAATTCTCTGATGTTGTTTAAGCGCCCCTCTCTGGCTAAAGGTTTTCCCACATTCATTACATTTATATGGTTTCTCTCCAGTATGAATTCTTTGATGTAAAGTAAGGTAAACCTTACGGCTGAAAGCTTTCCCACAGTCAGTGCATCCAAAAGGCTTTTCTCCAGTATGAATTCTCTGATGTTCAGTAAGGGGTCTTCTCTGGTTGAAGGTTTTCCCACAGTCATCACATTTGTAGGGTTTCTCTCCACTATGAATCCGCTGATGATTTCGTAGGATTGAGTTGTTGGTAAAGGCTTTTCCACATTGATTACAGATATAGGGTTTCTCTCCAGTATGAATTCTCTGATGTTCAGTTCGGTGTCCCCTCTGGCTGAAAGCTTTCCCACATTCATTACATTTATAGGGTTTCTCCCCAGTATGAGTTCTTTGATGCAGAGTAAGACATACCCTAAGGCTAAAAGCTTTTCCACATTCAGTACATGCAAAAGGTTTCTCTCCAGTATGAATTCTCTGATGATCAATAAGGTGTCCCCTCTGGCTGAAGGCTTTTCCACATTCGTTACACTCAAAGGGTTTCTCACCTACATGGATTTTATGATACTGAATAAGATCTGAGTGGTAACTGAAGGGTTTCCTGCATGTGTTATATTTACAAAGCTTCTTCCCTAAGAGAACTCTATTATATTTATTTAGATCAGAAAACTGTTTAAAACTCTTTTCAAATGTATCATATTTATGGAAAATTTTTCCTGCAGGAACTTTCTGCTGTGGAACAAGGATTGACTCTGGACTAAATCTTTTTACAGATGTGTAACATTTCTGAGCACTTAATTCATTAGAAGTTTTTCTGTGAATGACTGATATTTCCCTGGTCTGCTTGTCCCAGAGGTCCTTTTGCCTCTTCAACCTAACATCATATTCCCAAGGTTCTCCCAACTTGGAATCCCAGGGATCATTCTTTGTTAATCTCTCCTTGCATGGTCTTCCCATAGAGATGCCTTGCTTTGAAGTTGAGTCCATGGTTTCATATCTTCTCTTATGAACAAGAGACTCTGAAAGGGAAAAAAAGTGTTATATCTGTGTGCCAGGAGAAAAGAAAAGTGCTCTATACCAAGTTCTTGATTCTCTTTCCTCTGGGAAAAACAATCATGATTAACTAAGAAATAATGAAAAAAAATAAAGGGATGGAATAAATGTCTTTAAGATGTACATGAAACGCAAGATGGATGAGAAGGTATCCCCAGTGCTTACCACTGTGCATGGCATACAGTAAGTCAATTAGTCAACCAATCAACGTTCATTAAGCACCTACTGTGTGCCAGGCACCATGTTATATGCTAGTAGTTGTTTAATAAATGCTTATTAATGACTTCTCCTTTGAGTTTTTGGGACACTGCTCTCTCTTGGTTTTCTCTTCATACCCATCTGATTACTCCTTAATCTGATTTGCAAGATCTTCATCTAAATCACATATGACTATAATCCAAGGCTCTGTTCTGGAACCTCTTCTCTCTGCCTAGTGACCTCACTGGCTCTCATGGATTCAATGACCATCTCTATGCTGCTAACTCCTACATCTCTGTCTAACCCTAGTTTATTTTGTACCCCAGGCCCACATTACCAAATGCCTCCTGGGAATTTTGAACTGGATGTGCTGAAGGCAACTCAGAACTAATATTCTTCCCTCTTAAACCTATGCCTCTTCTAGACTTCTCTATCATTGTTGACAGCACGCAAGTTCACCATCAAGGAGTGACCCTTGAGTCCTCACTTTTACTCACCCCATAGGTACAAGTATTGCCAAATCTTGCTGTTTCTACCTTCATCTCTAGCATATCTCCCCTTCTCTCCACTTACACAATGACTACCTTAGTTTGGGTTCTCATTACTTCTTATTGTAGTGGCCTCCTAATAGGTTAGCCTGCCTTAAGATATCCCACTATCTAATTCACACCCCAGATGCAAAAATGACAGCCCTAAAGACAAGGTCTGACTGTGTCACTCCCCAGATCAACAAACTTTTGTGGCTCCTCATTACTTTGAGGATCATATGTAATTTTCTCTATTGGAATTTAGAACCCTTTCCAACCTGGCTTCCACATACTTGTCCATTACTCCCCTTCATGCATTCCACAGTCTAATGTTTTGCAAACATGACATCCCATCTGCTCTTTGTTCCTTTGATGGTCTGCCTCTCACACCTGGAATGCCTTCTCTTCTCACCTCTTCTCCTTAGAATCCTGTTTTCTTCAAATACCATTTCCTCCTTGAAGGAGCTGCAAGTGCCTCTCCCCTCCACTCTCCCCATAAATATCTTGTACATGACAGGCAGTGTGGACTAGTGACTAGAGCTGGTGTTGGAATCAAGAAGTATGGAGGTTCAAATCCTCCTTCTGAGACGCGTTCTGGCCAGGTTACCCAGGCAAAGTCTCCTGACCTCTCAGGTCTCCAGGCAACTCTCTTCAATAGTGAAGGTGTAAAACAAGTTACAGATTGGCATTAGTATGCGTTTCCTCCCTGGAAGTTCCTTATACTAATGATATGATGGGTGCAGCTTTTTAAAAACCGCACATGCATGCACATATACACGCATGTGCGTATAAACACGTGTGCATACACATGTGCATGGACACACAGACATGTCTGCATGCACACATGTGCATGGATACATGTCCATGTACATATAAACAGGCATACATATATACACACACGTATGCACACATGAATGGACACAGAGACATACTTACATGTATCCACGTTGTAAGCTACTTGACAAGAAAGACTCTTGTTTTTGATTCTGTATTTCTTGTTCATAGCATGTTGCCTGGCTCATGGTATGTGTTCCACACATGCTTGCTGATTGGTAACATATATGGTGGACACATAATGCATTCTGGGGGTTTTAGTGGGTGGGGACTGGCTCTCCCTGTCTCTCCAGTGCTCCTGGAAGTGCAGCAACTGTTCACCAGCCCAGTTCCCATATTGGCAGGCTTTGACCACCTCTGTTTCCAAGCTGGGCTGGTTCTCCCCTCTGTAAGCAGCCTGGAAGTCCCCTCCTCCCAGCGGTTCTCCATATTAGTGTTGGATTTAGTGTGAACACAGGGGTAGATCTATTGCTGTCAGAATTCAAGTGTTCCATTATCCAGCCTCCCCTGACAGCAGGGAATACAAGAGTGAACCACCATGCCTGGCCATGCCTTGTTATTTCATGGTTACATGTGTGAACAACTTGTCTCTACAACTGGACAAAAAATCCTTAAGAGCAGTGAAAGTCTCTAATTCTCTGGAATGCCTCCAAAGTTCTAGGTTGATGTAAGCTTAGTAGCCAATCCATAAACACTGATCAGACAACTGCATTAGGTAGTAGAAATACATAAAAGAAAAGAAGTCGAACCAAGACAGTAGAGTAGCTTCTGGGGAAAGGAGCTGAATTGTTGAAAGAAGCATGAAGGCACAGGAAGGACTTTGTGTTAGGAAAGCTAATCTCTTTTCCACTGAAGTGAAAGCCTTCGAGGAGACATCTCTACTCCACACTGCCTTCTGGCTAGCTCAGCCATGAGTCATCAATGAGCCTCATACACATGATTTTCATTCACTCACCTGGATAAATAACTTGTGGGACCTCAGCCTCTGGCTTCCATGGTCCTTCTCCTCGCTCCAACTGGGATATCACATCTGGTTTAAAAACAGGAAGTCCTAATGATGGGGGAAAGAAATGAGATGGGTAGCAGAAGAACCAGCTCAGATAGTCACAGACTCTCCAGTAGGCAGGATCTTTGGAGGGCATCTAGTCCTCTCCATAACTGATTAAGAATTTCCTCTGCCGTATACCCTCTTAGGGTTAAACCACCCCAGTTCCAATTCTGAAAGATTTAAGAACTCTGATCAAGATAGAGACCAGTCACGTTTCCAGAGGACCAGTCAATGAAGAACTCTGCCATCTTATGACAGAGAGGTGAAGCTAAAGGTTCTAAGAGGTGCATAGCAAGCAAAGGTGATAGCCAGGCCCCTAGGAAAGCCCTAGGAAACCCTTCTCTGAAACATGTTTTTAAATGCATAAAGTAAAATCCACTTGGGGCAGCTAGGTGAAGCAATAAATAGAGTGCTGGGCCTGGAGTGAGTAAAACTCATCTTCTTGAGTTGAACTTGAGTTCAAATCTGGTCTCAGACTCTTCCTAATTGTGTGACCTTGGGCAAGTCACTTAAACCTGTTTGCCTCAGTTTCTCATCTGTAAAATGAGCTGGAGAAACGGCAAACCACTCCAGTATCTTTGCTAAGAAGACCCCAAATGGGTCATGGAGAGTTGGACAAAACTGAGATGACTGAACAACGACACAACCTGACTACAAAGGAAAATTAATGTAATGAAATAAAGGGATAATTTATTCCCATCCAAGTTCACGGACCCCCTGAAATCTATTCATGGGATGTCTGGGCGTCCAAATAGGAATCCCTGGTCTAGATGATAAGGGCTTGAACAAGGGGGTGGCTATGTGAGTGGAAAGAAGGTAACATACATAAAACTTGCTATGGGGATAGAATCAATAAGATGTGGAAACTGAGTGTGGGAAGTGATAAAGAGGGAAAAAAAAGAGGAGGAGGAGCCTGAGGGAGTAAACCTGGATGACTAGAAGGATGGCGGTATGTGTCAGATAAAAGTGGAAAAACGGATGCTCTCCATTTTGGACATATTGTGTTTGAGAAGCCTCCAAGACCTTCACGTAGAGATATTCATTCAATAGGCAATGAACAACGAATGTCTGGAGTTCATAAGAGACAGAAGGATTGGTAATGCAGTTTTGAGAGTCTTAAGTACAAAGATGGTACCTGAATCC
Source organism: Potorous gilbertii (assembly GCA_028658325.1). Classification (NCBI taxonomy): domain Eukaryota; kingdom Metazoa; phylum Chordata; class Mammalia; order Diprotodontia; family Potoroidae; genus Potorous; species Potorous gilbertii. Next base: position 5,712,412 of record CM053771.1, on the reverse strand, counting down.
ATCGGAGCTTATGTGAACACTAAGGGAGAAAGCATAGTTAGAGAAAAGAAAGGGACCCAAGACAGATCCTTGGGGGAAACTCATAGGTTAAGAGGAAGGAGAAAGAAGATAATTTAGTTATGGACAAGTGGTAAAGGAACCAGGAAAACACAGTGATACAAAAGTCATAGGAGGAGACAGTACCCAGGAAAAGGGTCAAAAGCAGAAGAGAAGTCAAGAAGGATGAAGATTAAGAAAAGGTTAGCAATTAAGAGACTGGTGACCTTGGAAAGTGCAGCTCCAGTCAGATGGTTGGCATGCAAGACAGTTTGCAAGGAGGTGAGAGATGAATGGGAAGTGAGAAAGTACAGGCAACTTTTTTTTCCCCAGGAGTTTGGTTATTTAAGAGAGAGGAGATATAAGATAATAGCTAGAGGGCATGGTAAGGTCAAATGAATTTTCTTTAAGAATGATATGTTTGTAGGGAGGAAGGAAATGAATCACCTAAATACTTAAGGCTGGAATGATGATGATGAGAAGAAGGATGATTAAAGGAGCAAGCCAATGGAGGGAATGGAGCAAGAACACAAGCATGGGGGTTAGTCTTGACAAAAAGAAATGCTATCTCTTCGTCAGCAACTGGAGGCGAAGGAATTGCAAATGGGGGAAAATGTAGGATTCTCATGTATGGAAGAGGAGAGAAGAGGGAGTTCATCACGGATGAACTCTATTGTTTCAGTAAAGTACCAAGTAAGGTCTTCTGCTCAAAGGCAGATGGAAGAAGGTAGTATAAGAAGTTTGAAAAAGAGAGGAGGTTTGGAACAACATCTGTGTAGAGAACAGTAAAGTCAACCTAGGAAGAATGAAAGCATTTCCATGAAAGATTTATATGAACTGATACAAAGTGAAGGGAGCAGAACAAGAACCTTGTACACAATAAGAGCAATATTGTACAATGAAGAACTGTGAATGACTTAGCTATTCTCAGCTATACAGTGATCCAAGAATTCCAAAGGACCTATGGTAAATGCTATCCACCTTCAGAGAAAAAGAACTGAGGCAGACTGAAGCATACTTCTTTTACTTTATTTTTCTTGGGGCTTTTTTCTTTCACAACATGGCTAATATGGAAATGTGTTTTGCCTGACTATGCAGGTGTAATCTATATCAAATTGCTTGCCTTCTCAAGAAGTGGGGAGGGGATGAATACAGAGAATTTAGAACTCAAAATTTTAAAAGATGAATGTTTAAAATTGTTTCACATGTAATTGGAGAAAATAAAATATAAAAATATCTTTTAAAAAGGACTTCCATGAAGCAGTGAGGACCCAATTAGTAGTGGACCCAATAGGCAGAATTGTTTGACTTTGTTCAAAAGCAGAGAAGGTGGATTGGGTAAACCAAGGCAGGGATTTGACAAAACATGAGAAGAAACATTATAAGAAGGAAATGGATTCAAGGATCAAGTACAATATAGAACTGAACTAATTAATTACAGGGTCAAGACTAGGAAGGGGTGGAGCAAGGGGGATGAATTAGGAGAGCAGGGAGAAGTGAAGTGACTGAAAGTTAGTGTGAAAAGATGGGAGCCTATGGACAGAGATAGGAATTGCATTCATTCCTTTCACAGACATCAGTAAGTGCCTACTTCGTGCCAGGCACAGTGCTAGGAGTCTGGGATCCAAAGACAAAAAAAAAACCCTCAAAGAGCTTACATTCCATTAGGAGGAAGAGCTATAAAATGTATACAAAATAATTTAGGTGGTAGGAGGGACACAATGTCAGAATTCTGGACCAAGAAAGTCAAATATTTCTGAGTGATAGTGATATTTAAGGTATGACCATTCCTATAAGTGACTAAAATGGAGGGATGGTGCAGGTCTTGGGAGTTTAGGACAATAATGAATTGGTTGTTTAATGAGATACTCATATATATACTGAACTCTGTGCATGAGAGCAGAGTTTGGAGTGAAAAGGAAGTTAATGATCCAAGTCCTAAACTCGTTGACAAAGGAAGGAATTCTCTAAGTCACTAATAATTAAAGAAATTTGAATTAAAACAACTCTGAGATTCTACTTCACACCCGTCAGATTTGCAAAATGGACAAAAATGGAAAATGACAGTGCTACAGAACCTGTGGAAAACAGGTCCGGTGGTGAACTGCTGATGGACCGATGACCCGATCCAGCCATTCTGGAAAGTCATTTGGAACTGTGCCTAAAAGCTAATTAAATGGGGCTTACCCAGCGATGCCATTATGAGGTCTATGCCTCAAAGAGATCAAAGAAAGAGGAAAAGGACCCATATGCATAAAAATATTTTTGTGGTGGCAAAGAATTAGAAACTAAGATGGTGCCTGTCAGTTGAGGAGTGACTACACAAGTTTTAGTATGTGATAGCACACTACCGTGCTAAAAGAAAAATTACTATCCTCTCACAATTTCAGAGGAACCTGGGATGACTGACACAGAGAGATGTGAGCAGAATCAGGAGAACTATCAATACGAGGCAAAAATATGATACAGACAAACAACTGTGAAGACTTAGAGACTTTGATGAATGTCATCACCAAATACATTCCAGAAGACTCGTCATTAAACATGTTACTCATCTCCTGAAGGAGAAGTGAAGGACTCAGAGTGCAGAATGAGACATATGGGGGAGGGGAAATGGAAATGGTCCATGTGGGAATTTGTTTTGACTGTACATGTTTGTAACAAGATTCGTTTTTTCTTTCTTTCTCAATGGAGGTACAGGAAAGGGGGAGGGAGAGAAAACAGTTTCATTGATTGAAAAAAACGCAATTGAATTTTTAAGAAAAGGAGAGTCTGGCAGGAGCTGTTTGTGAGACTGTGATTCCCTCTTCCTTCTCTAGAGTTCACTAACCATTGCTCTAATAATATGCTTTGGCGTTTGGTCAGGAATCACCATTGGACTCATTGGTCTATACTTTACTAACTCCACTCTCTCTCTTTTGAAAATGAAGATCACATAAGCTGATACATGCGCAACATTTCCCAAACTGTAAAGTGCTGTATAAATGCCAACTGTCATTATAATTGTTAAGTATTTTTAGAATTATTCCTTTTAATTCCTGCCATTTCCTCTTTCTTCCAGGAATGCTAGAAGAGCAAAAGGAGGTACAAAAGTCCTCTGAAGAACTCCATGTTGACATCCAGTAAGCAGGGGAGAATGGTTAAGGTGACTTTACTCAGAAGGAAAACTGGTTCATCTGATAGCCTGCCTCGGAATCTATAAGAACCCTTCGTATCTTCAAGTATCTGCACTGGGACTTTGGGCAGACTCTTTGACTAGAGGAAAAAGAAATTGGGGAAGGTGAACCTCAGGACAAACACAATAAAGATGCTAATTTGCTAGGAGCACAGAACAGAAACATTCTCTAATTTGGCCTTAGATAATTTTGGAATTTCCCCATGTTATATGTATTTTTAAAATTCCTCTGCACATGAAGGCAAAACTCAGCTATGAAGTCCAAAGCTCCTCCTGCAGCCTTTCTGCCCAGTGGGCAGATTCTGAGTCACCGGAAGACTGTCCTTACCCAGGGAAGCAAAGTTGTTGTAGTTCTCCAGCATCACGTCCCTGTAGAGGTCCCTCTGAGCAGGACCCAGACGTAGCCATTCTTCTTGAGTAAAGTCCACAGCCACATCCTTGAATGTCACCGACTGCTGAAACATCAAGCAATCTTCCTTAGCCAGAGACCTTCCCTGGTGTGCAACAGGAGCCTAACAAATGCTTAGTGACTCACTGGCAAGGATCATGTAGAAGACAGGAAGTTGGCAGAATGAACAGAAATTGGTTTCCTTAGTGTTGAAGGTTGGAAAATGCTATGGTCTATCAAATATTTCTCAAGATCACAGAATTTAAGAGTTAAAAGGAACATCAGGGGCCATGTGGCTCAAACAATAGAATTCCCACAGCACCATACATAATGAGTATTCATCCGGTAAAGCACACAGAAGCATCTAGGCTCTCCTCCTTGGGCTGCGTGACCTTGGTCAAGTCACCGAACCTCTCCTGCCCTTAGTCTCTTCATCTGTAAAATGGGGATAGTGTCATCTCACAGGATTGTTGGGAGACCAAATGTAACTGCTTTGTCAGCTTTAAGGGAGTATATAAATGTTAGTGACTAATATCATCCAGTCTCTATTGGAAGTCCGAGGAGGAGGAGGGAACACTCATCACCTCTCCAGGCAGCCCACCCTTGGACAGACCTAATCCTTGGGAAATTCTTCCTGACTCTAGCTTTGCCCTTTAGGTCACATGGAACACGTTTAACCACCCCACTCCAGCCCAGCCCAGCCCAGTCCTCTAAATATTAGGAGACAGCTCTCATGCCCCGTTTGAATGTTCTTTCCTCGATGCTAACTACAGTCAGCTTTCTTTAACAGATCTTCCTGAGACAGGTCTTTGATCATTCTAGCTGCCTTCCTCTGGACACGCTTTACCTTTCAATGTCTCTTCTAAACTGTGGCCCCCAGAACTGAACACAAAACTCCAGCTGCATTCTGACGATGGCAGAGCATTAGGAGACTCTTCTTAGGCAGCCCAAGATGATATTCACTTTTTGGCTGCCATGTCCCACTGCTGACTCATAATGAGTTTGTGGTCTTCTAAAACTTCCAGACATTTTTCAGACCAACTGCTGCCTTTCCATATCTCTCCCATGTGATGTCTGAAATTGATTCTTCAGTGTCCAAATGCAAGATTTTATGTTTCTTTCTCTTGAATTTCATCTTATTAGATTTAGCCCATGCCCTAGTCTAGGAAGAGCCTTTTAGGTCCTGACTGCCATCCAGGGTGGAAGCTCCAGGTTTGTGTCACCTGCAATTCCAAGGAGTCTACTACCTGCCTTTATCTAAGTCTCTAATAAAAATGCTAAACATTGTGGCTCATGTAAATGATGGAGCATTACATGAGATAATTATACAGAGACCTCCTTCTATGACGACATGGAACCATAACACCTGCTCTTTGGTTCAGCTCTCCAACCAGTCCTGAATCCCTCTCACCATATGGTCCTCTCATCCAAATCTGCACATCTAATTCACAAGAATAGCATGAAATATTCTATCAGAATCGTGGCTAAAAGCTAGGCAAACTATCTCCATAGCATTTTGCTCATTTATTAAGTTAATAATTCTGTCAAAAAAGGAAATGACGTTAGTCTGTTCTTGAAGCCAGCTTTGTTTTTTGTAATGACCATTTCCCTTTCTAGGTATTTACCAACCATTAATGATTGGTTCTAGAATTTTCCCAGGAATCAAAGTCAAGCTTACTGGTTTATCAGGTACAGACTCTTTCCCTTTTTGAAAATTATGACTATATTTGCTCTTCTCCAATCTTGTGGCACTCTCTGGTTTCCCATGATCTTTCAGATATCATTGACAGTGATTAGCAGTCTCATCCGTTGGTTCTTTCGGGACCCACTCCATCCAGGCCAGCTGACTTGAATTTGTTGAGGGCAACTAAGTGCTCTCAACTATTTCTTTACTTATTTTGGGCATCAACTCCCTGTTAGGCATCTTGGTTCTCTCCTTACCAGTGTAATAGTCATTCTCTTTTGCAGAGGAAACAGAAACACAGCAAAGACCAAGAAGCTCTGCCTCCTCTCTCTGTTAGCAGGTATCACCCTCCTCCCAACCAAGTGGAAATCCAGTCCTTTGCAGATCTCCATTTTTTCTTCTAATACAGCTATTGAGTATTCAGTTATGATATGTCTCACCTTATACTTTGACGCTATGGACAGTAGGACATCATGTGTAAGGGCAAGCAAAGTAGGATCTTTTGCTGTTTTTGTTTTAGTATAATCAAGAAGTATGCCTTTGTTTGTTCCAGGAGCCAGGGTCATTTAGATTGTAAGGTCAAGGATCCTAGAAGGGTGGAGTGTGATGGCAAGCAAATTAGGATATTTTGCTATTTTTGTTTTGGTATAATCAAATGCCTCTGATTGAATCTTGCCTTTATTAACCAAGAGTCTTTACTGTAGGAATAAAGTACACAAAAAAAGAGTTTCTTTAACTAGAAACAGTATATGTATTTGTATCGTTGATGTGATTAAAGATTTTCCCACCCATTAATGGATCCGCCCATTAAAGGGAGTTTGGTTAGGTAAGATTTGTGGGAAGACACATACCTTTTGTTAACGAGGCACTGGTTCTCAAGGGTTGGGATGCTCTCTGGCTCTAAAAAAAGGTATAAATACTCTGAGCTGAGATTCTACTTTGGGGTTTACTGACTGGAAGCATTTGTTTGGCCAGACAAGGATTCTGGGAAGCTGCTTAAGGAGCCACCTGGCTTGGAAAACCCAGATATCAGTGCTTCCCTCTCTGGTAACTATAGTCATACAGTTGGACCTGTCTGTTGATGGCCAGGCAGAGGAAGCCATATCTGTTGATCTTTGATTTCTCTGTATTTTCTTTGAAGTTCACGGTGTTGACTCCCCTGAACTAGGTGAATGATACATGCACTTGATTAAAGTGATTGTTAACCCCTCAAAAGTTGCCTTTCTTTTTATGAATGCAGATCTAAAAACCTGTGGTAGCAGGCCCCCCTGTGTATGTCAGGGTGCCTACTGATATAGTATGTAACATGACCTTACACTCTCTTTTTCATTCTGTGTGTGCGTGTGTGTGTATTTCTCTCTCCCAGGTCTTTCTTTGTTCCAAGAACCCACAGGGTAAGACTTCTCTCTCACAGGCTTTCCCTACCCCAAAATATTCAACAGACACTTATTAAGCACTTCACTAATGTGAAGAGGAACATATTGTTAGCTATTAGGGAGTGATAAAAAAATTAAAACATCCCTCCACAGATGTAAAACTCCTAAAGAGTTTTACATACAAATAACTCTAATAAATGATATACAAGTTGGCAGATGAAAATGGGAAGATCTGGGTTCAAATCCCACCTTTGACATGTACTTTGTGAGATCCAATCATGGCCAAGCCACTCAGCCTTCTCAATGCTGTGGCAGTTCTCAAAGGCTAAGATACACAGCCTTGGCTAAAGTGCATTGATAGAAGGACTTTCCTTTTCAGCAGTTCCCTATACCAAGCAAATTACAGACCCAAAATAAATACGCACATGCTTATGCACGCATGCATACACACACACACATACACATATGCAAAGGTGAGAGGTGTGTAACAAGTGCTTGCCAAAAGGACTTGGGGACACAGGCTCATTATTCATTGAGAAACAAGAGATATGGGGAGGCCTTAGGGAAAGGGCATCTGTATTGTGCCTCAAAATATGAAGAGAAAATCAACAGGCAATGACAGAAGTATTTTACAGACCCAGGGTACCAAGTCAGCACAAAGCCGTGATCATGGACTCTCTGAGTAGAATGGGGCCTCAAAGGTCATTTGACCAACTAGTACCTGACCTGCCTTTGCACTGGCCATACTGGTCTGCCCTGAGGGACCAGAATGGAAAGCTCCTGCCTCCCGTACTGAGGTCACCAGAAAAGAAGCCTTAACCCATTGGGCCCAATACCTTCAAAGAATGGTTTCAGGACCTCTGAAGAAAAAAACAATCTAGCCTGGGTGGGTCTGGGCTTTAAGAGGTGTCTTCCATATTAACTAATCCAACCCACACCAAAACAAGAATCTCTCTTTAACAATGAAAAATGCTTAATCAGCCTCTTCTTGAAGACTTCAAGGGAGGGGGGACCCATTACTCCTCAGGGGGCCCCTTTGACTTGAAGACAGCTCTAATCATTAGATAATTTCCTTCACACAAACCTTAAATTTACATCTTTGAGAATTCTTGGAATCGCTTGTTTCCTTTAAAATTTCTCTGCCCTTGGCTCCTAGGTCTCTTGTTTGTCTCATTTCTTTCTCCCTCTTCACTGTCTGGGTTGGGGGACAGTGAGGAAACTTTTCTTTTTTTGCCTTTTTGTACAAAGATTAGTTTCAATCTGTAGCAACTTGATAAATCAATTAAATTTTTTTAATTAAATTTTTTTAAAAAATGTACTAGATGATTGTGAGTTATTAGTGTGATGAAATGTTCACCGATTCGGCTCTCCCAACTGTCACTGCTGTCCCCATTTCCCCCTAAATGGACTGTTTATTGCTTTTGTGTATCTTTATTTATGTACACGTCTCCCTAACAGAATGTAATTCCTTAAGGGCAGGGACTGTTTCATTTTTGTCTCTGTATTCCCAGCCCCACCTGGGGGAGCTAGCAGAAAAATGGAAAGGTCTATACAAAGTAGTACATTTATAGAGTACACAGTACCTATGTGAAGGGGCTGTACTAAGTGCTTTACAAATATAATCTCATTTTTTCCTTAACCCTGGAAGGTAAATGCTATTATCGTGCCCATTCTCCAGATGAGAGGTTAAGTAACTGGCCCCAATTCACACAGCCAATGAGCATCTGAAGCTGGATTTGAACTCAGGTTTCTTGATGCTTGAGTCCATTTCTCTATCCACTGGGTGCCTAGATGCCGAATGTAAACATAAAGATCAAAAGCACTGGAATTGGAATTAATTGCTAGAATTTGGAATTAATGGCTTTTTCACTGTTGTTTGGCTGTGGTTTTTAACTGTAAAGCTAATTAAAATTGTAAAGCTAAAATAAGAGAAGGGGGAGGGAGAGGGTAACTTGTGAAGATCCAATCACTCACTACTTTGCACAGTAGAGAGGCGGTAGGTCACGTGTGCAGAATCTCCTTCACAGCTGCTGCCGTGCAGGTGTGCTCACGTGTCTGACTTTTCAGGTATTATCGGGTAGTGTAGAAAGAAAAACGCTTTAATAAAACATCCTTTCAAATCCTCTCTGAAGGAGCTTATCATTAAGTTTCTTGCACCACAGCACTTTGCTCAGTGCTGAATGCACAGCAGGTTTAATCAGTGAGACCACACTGGGTAGCGAGAAGTGAAAAAGGGCCCAAGAGGAGTGAGGGGCCTTACCTTGAGGGTAACATGTGGTGGTGAAAGAATACCGAACTGAGAGGTAACAGATGCTAGTTTCAGTCTATATTCTCACTGGTGAAACTGGGAAAGGCTGCAGCCTGTCACATGTGTTGTTTAGGAGAACACGAGGTTCATGAAAGCAGGGGCTGCCTCATTTTCTATCTGTGCCCTCTGAGTCTGACCCTATGATTTGGCACATAGTAAGCATTTAATTAATGGGCATTCATTCATTCATTCTTAGGCTGTTTCCTTGTAGGATCAAATACTCTAAAAACGTTTCACGTCCTATATAAATGTTGGTTATTTTAAAAACCATTCTTTATTGCTGTTATTATTCAATGTCAAACGAGAATTTTGCACTGGGTGATCTCGAATTTCCATTCTGGCTTGAATGCTCTATACGCTCTGTCAGGGTAGACTAAGTCTTCTGGGAGAGGAGTATGGGATTCAGAGCAAAGAAAAGGGAAGGAATATGCCCATGCTCTTGAGAACAGAGTTGGCATTTTAGGAAAGTGAAAGCTCTGACTCACCTGAGATCTGGTTGGCAGAGGTCTAGAGGTCAGGCCTTGCTTTTCCTCTTCCTTTCCCTCCTCTACTTTCCTTTCTTGGGATAGAACAGCATCTTGAGAAGGCAGAGATATAGGGGAGAGAAGGAACTCATGATGGATACCAGCAGTGATAGGCAACTTTCAAAGTAAGTGTTTCGGAATCCCTAGGTAGCACTTAGGTGCCATATTGCTAGTTTGTGTTCACTTATGTTCACTTTTTCTGGTATTACTGATAAAATTTTGATATTTGATAAAAATCATTGGCCTGAACCAACAACAACAAAAAATCCATTACTGCCCATACTTTTGTGAGAAAGAAAAGAAGAAAAATTGTTGGCTGGATGATTGTGTAGTTAAGAAACACACAATTAGTTGAGTGAGCAGATCCAAAGAGTTGGCCTCAACAGCCTGGAAGCAGGATGGAGGGCTCCAGTGTAGTGCCACAGGGCTCTGTCCTTGATTTATTCAGCATTTTTATCAGTGGCTGACAAAAGGCTTAAACCAGGCCTGTACAACTTGCAGCCTGTGGAGCACTTACAGCCTAGGGGCATGCCAAAAGATTTTGGGCTCAAAAAATGTGGAGGATTTTTTCCTCTTTATTTTTTGAGAGTCACCCACAATCCTTTGGCAGGCTGTGGATTGAACAGGCCTGGCCTAAATGGAAGGTTTTTCAAATATCTGGGGGAAATTTCCAAAGTTGGGAGTGATAGCTAATAATACAAATATATTCAATACTTACTACATACAAGGCACTAAATCTGGTGGTTTAAAAAAAATGTGTGCCCTGAAGAAGCTTACATTCACGTAGTCTCACCAAGTCAAGAAGAAGGGATAGGGGTTGGCCCTGTGCTTTCACTGACGTAAGAAAACTCCCCCATCAATTCTGTATCTACTACATTACCATCTTCCTATGGTCCCCCTCCACTCTATTCTAGTCTGACCAAAGCTGGAGAACCAGCTATAGTTCTTGATGCCACATTTTACTGACCAGGCAAAACATGGCCAGAGGAGGGTGACAAGAAGGATGAGAGAGACTGGAAAAAATAGCATAGGAAAACTGTTAGAAGGAAACTCTTCCTTGCCCCATGCTTTGAGGTTTATTCTGATCTCTTCTTAAGACTGGCAGTTGTCCATGCCCGTTCCAACCCTGTACCAACCTCCTCCCCCAAGGTCCTTAGTTCTTACCTTTCTTAAGCATTTGGGTCAAATTTTCCATGGTTGACTCTGCCTGTTTCCGAAGTGCTCTGGGGTCAGTGCAAAGGCCAGATGGTAAATGGTATGGTTCCAGTACTAGCTGCTACAAGACTGGCTGTATTTCATTAGCCCTGCAGTTGTAGGGAGAGGTCTCCAGAGCTGGGTACCCTCCTATGATGGATTCTTGCTCCCCAAGGATACAGCCTTCCCCATTTAGGGCCTCCAGGTTCCTCTTTCACCTTCCTGTAGACTCAAAACAAAGTTACATTAGTCAGAACAGTCATTCTGAGCCCAGCTTACTGCTTCCTTAGCAGGGAACTCTTCCTATGAGAAACAATGCACGAAAAGGTCTAAAGCTGGACTTATTGTCAGGAAGGTCTGGGTTCAAATCCTGCATAATAGCTGTTCATCTTGTATAAGTCCCTTGCCTCTCTGAGCCTCAGTTTCCTTGTCTGTAAAACTGGGATGAGAGGCAGTATGGCAGAGAGGGTAGACAGAGAACCTCAGGGTCCGGATGACCCAACTTCGAATCCTGACTGATACATATTGGCTGTGTAACCTTACACAAGTCACTTAAACTCAAATCCTCCGACAGCTCACAAAGATCACGGCAGCTGCTGCTGATCCATACTAGTAGAAGAGTTTCCTCACCTATGAACTCCCCATATCAAATCACAACCTGGTTCTTTTCCTCCACTGAAATGGGAATAAGAGTACCTACCTCACCAGGAGTGTTGCGAGGACCAAGAGAGATAACATATAGAAAGTGCTTCACATACCGTAAAAGCACCATCAATGTCAGGTATGATTCTCACTCCCTGAGGCAGTCATCAGTGAGTGGGGTTATTGAGACTGCCATCACCCAGGTGCTCACAGACAGCAAGATGCCTTGGATGAACAAAGGACCATGTGATGACTTCCGTTCATTCCACAAACACTATGTGCTCATAGTTGGTGTGAGGCTGTTGTAGGAAAGGGATAAACGGGAGAATGTAAGTTTCATGAGGGCAGAGACTGTTCCATTTACAACTTTGTACTCCCAGTGCCTGGAACGGATCTCTGTGTCACCAGAACCTGAGAGTCTGTGGGTGGGGGTAAGTCCCTCTCCCTATGCAGATTGCAGCCTACCTTTAATTTCTGGTCTTCCAGATTTGCTTGAAGATCAGAGACAAGACCTGCCCATGGTTGAACTCAGACTTTCCTAATTCTAAGTCTAACATACTATTAGCACTATTAACACTCTATTGCGCTATGCCAGTCCCTATCCCTGTCTCTCTTACTTGAACGTAAGCTCCTTGGGGGCAGGAAACATTTTATTTTGGTCTTTTTATCCCTAGTGCCTAGCATAGTGAGTGGTACACAGTAGGTGCTTAAGAACTGCCGGAGGGATTGCAGGGTACAGGAATCGCTTGAAGCCCTGTTCTAGCTCTAGAGCTTCCCTAATCTGGTTATTCCCTTCTTCTATCTTCAGACACCCCCATCCTCCCCCATCCCCTCACCCTCCTCCATTCTCTTGAACTCTCCAGGTCTCTCTTCTGTCCAGTTTTCACCATTCTCCTCAACACTGCCTCTTCCTCGGGGCTGTTCACCACTTCCAGGTTCCTGCCACCTATCTCCAGAGCCCTTTGGGAGTCCCTCCCAACCTCCCTGCACAATGCCTCAATGTCCTATTGCTCTACTGTGTGTGACAACATAGGACTGAGCCCCACCCCTCCAACCTCTCCATCCTCTTTTTGTATAACTCAGTACAGAAAGGTTTGCACTTCTGCTGAGAGAGAGACAGAGACAGAGACAGAGACAGAGAAGGCTAGACAGAGAGTAAAGTGAAGGGAGAGAGAAAAAAGGAGAGACAGACAGATACTGGGAGGGATATATACTGTGGCTCTAACAACATAACAAACACGGGCTCTTCTCCCTTGCCGGGTCCTCCTGCACCCCAACCCCTGCTCTAGCATTTAGTCAAAAAGACTCAACAGAGCTGGGATGGGTTATGCCTGAGACACAGGTCTTATGTCTCCCAACTATCTTCAGTTCCATAAGCATTTATTAAAATTGTGGCATACAGTAAGCACTTAATAAATGCTTATTGTCTGAATGACTGACACTGACAAGAGCAGAGGGTCTGGGTTCAAATCCCACCCACACTAGTCACTTCAACTTCCTGGGCATCTGTAAAATGAGGAACTCTAAATCTATGACCCCATGGGTCTACCATGTGTCAGGCACAACGGTGGGGGCACTGAGACAATACTAAAATAACCCCTGCCCTCAAGAAACTTCAATTCTACTGGGATGTCATGTTGGAGGTGGCAGGTGAAAAGGGCCTTCCAAATGTAGGAACTCAGATTATGTGTGAGAGCAGGGGTTGGTGAGTCTGGATCCAGTTGGAGGTGAACAGGGACCTCCCTCTTCTCATCTCATGACCCAAGTCACCATCTCTGCTCTCTCCTCCTTTGTTCTGTCTCTGAAGAGGAGGCCCTTCTCCTTGCCAAGGTCAAGTCCTCCTCATGGGACCTGGGTCTCATCCCCTCCCATCTTCCCCAGTAGTTTACCTCTCCTTCTCTCTAACCATCAATTTCAAGCCAGAATTTATTAAGTGTTTACTTAGGCCAGGATCCATGCTAAGCATGGGGACTGAAGGAAAGGCTAAAACCTGATCCTACCCTGAAGTGGTCTACTGGTTGGTTCCTTCCTTTAGTTGGTGATCTGAACAGCTTCCCCATATGGGTTCAAAGATCACTTTTAGATATGATTCCTAGATCTACCTCTCCAGTCCTAGCCTCTCTCCTTAGCTCCAGAAACACACCCAAGTCTCCCTTAGGCCTCACCCTCTCTAGAACCTATTACACCTGCTAGTTATGATCCTACAAGTCTCTTCTCCTTCTTAGCCAAACTGCTTCAAAAAGTTGTCTGCATCTGGTACCTCTGCTTTTTTCCTCTCACTTTCTAATCAACCTTCTGCAATCAGCATTCAACTTCATTGCTGCTCTCTCCAGAGGTGCCAAAGATCTCTCAAAAGCCCAGTCTATTGGCCTTTTCTCAATATCCATGGCTGCTGATCCAAAGATCAGCTGCATGGGAGGCTGTTGACACATTCTTTTGCTGGATATTCTTTTCTCTGGGTTTTCCTGGCACTATTCTCTCCTTTCTCCTACTTATCTGGCTTTTTCCTACTTTGTCAGTGGAGCATCATCTCACACTCAATAAGTGTGGGTGCGCCCCAAGACTGGTGTAGGTCTTCTCTTTTTTCTTTACATTATCTCATCAGACCCCATCAGAGACCATGGGTTCAATGATAATTTTTAGGTATATGGTTCCCAGATCAGTCTACAGTCCTAGTCTCCCTTCTAACATCTCTCTCTCTCAATACCAATTGACTTTAAAACAGTAGATTCTGTAAGCATCTCAAAATCAACAAGCCCAAAACAAAGCTCAGTATCTTTCCCCAAGAAACCTTTGCCTTTTCTGAACTTGCCTATTATCGTTGTGGCTACCACCATCCTCCCAGTGCCCCAAGCTGGCAACTTCGTGCTCATCCTCTAGGTCTCACTCATACTCACTCCAATGTCTTTAGGTTTCTCTCCACTTGCCCAGCCAACGTCCCAGTTTGGGTCCCTAATCATGTTTTGCCCAAATTACTGGGGCAGCCTCCTTATCCGGCTCTCTGCCTTTTCTTTCCACCCATTCCTCCACAGTCACTAAAGTGATTTTCCTAAACAGCATGTCTGACTCCGTCATCCCCCTAACTTCATGCACTAAAGTGGTTCCCTATTGCCTCCAGGACCAAGTCTAAGTTCCTCCATTTGGTATCGCCTTCTTACCTCTGTAGTGGTCTTACATTCTACTTTCTCACTCCATGATCCAGCCACCCTGGCTTCTCATTCCCCATATTCCATCTCCTTTCTCCATGTCTTCACAGACTGGCTGTCCCTCATGGCTGGAAGCAAAATTTCAAGCCTCAGCTCAAGCAGGTCAAAGCTGCTAAGGTGACCCCCTTCTAAGGTGACCTCATATCGACTGCCCCCAGCTAACTGTAATTGTCTGACCTACTAGGCCAGTTACATTGTAGTCTTAAAAGAAAAGATACAATTCCACTCGCGGTCAAACAAACGGTAGACGGCTCTGTTTTTACAGACTCAGCAACAGTAATGCTCCTAATCTTTTTCAACCTTTTCACGTTTTTATTTAAAGGTTTAAGTTCCAAATTCTATCCCTCCCTTCCCCCTTCCTGAGATTTTAAATGAACAAAAATCAGATTTCTTTCTCCAACTTGCCCCCCCCCCATTATAAAAAGAAAAACCATTCCCTTGTCTTCTAAACAAACATGCCCAGTCAAGGAAAGCAAAGTGGCCCAGGGCCACGACCCTCAAAGGGCAGTCCCTTAGGGCTGCACCCAGGGGCGGAAGGTGGTAGGGGGCAGCAGTCAACAAGGGCCCCTCCCTCTCTCCCTGCATCCGAAGGTGACCAAGGAGCCCCAACCAGCCGGTGCTGCTGGCGGGGAGCCCCGAGAGGCCCCGCGGCCCGGCGCCCCCGAGCATCATGCCCACGTCCGGCCCCGCGGCCCGGCGCCCCGGGCACCATGCCCACGTCCGGCCCCGCGGCCCGGCGCCCC